>CM067514.1:21454595-21919595 GCA_034509495.1 Acestrorhynchus altus | reverse complement strand
CTTGGACCAGTTGAGGCGCTTCATGGTAGTCTCAGGCTTGAACTCCTTCTTGGGCTGAAGGCCAAAAGGCAGAACATGGTGGGTAGGGGAGGACATCAGGCCTCCCAGCCCAGGCGGAGGTGGGGGAGGGACACCAAAAGGAGGAGGAGGAGGCACTCCAGGCATGGCAGCACACCCTGGTGGCGGTGGCGGAGGAGGAGGAGGTGGACATCCAGGAGCCAGGGGTGGTGGAGGGGGCACTGGGGAAAAGGATGACGAGGATGACAAGGCAGGGACAGACTGCACTGTAGGTATGCCCACCGGTACTGCCCCAAACTGCACGAGGGAAAAAAAAGTGGCATATAATCAATGGGCACACAATGAAATTCTCTCTGAGCTTTAAGGCATACTTCATATGTGCACAACAGGGAACGGGTATACTGGACTACGATATGTTATTATTAAATAGTGAACAAACAGCAAAACAAATTAAGAAAAAAGGGTAAAATAATAGTACTGTTACAGTATATGCTGGCCATGGCCGAAATATAATTTCCAATTCAGAAGGATTATTGCAAACAGCAACAATGTAAAACATGGCAGATCACAAAAAAAACAAAAAACAAATATATTAGTAGATCAAAGATGAAAGAGGTTCCCTCAGATAGAAGAACTAACCGAACAGACGGTAAGACTAAAAAGATCATTAAGAGTACGACCCCCCTCCTCCTGCTTCAATCTAGATTCATGGCAAAAACAAGCAATGTCATACATAACCCTCTTGTGTAACCACTCCATTCATTCATTCTGAATGGAGTACAGCTGCAGGGAAGAATTTATTGAACATGTAGATGCTCTAATTCAAACACTATGCATGTTGGTCTCAAGATACTTCACAGGCAAAGAGGCGGAATGAATGACGGCACCGTATATCTGAGACATTGACTGGCTGATTATGTTTTCGTGGCACAGCGAACGACTGCAACCTGAAGAGATGGATCAGTTTAGCTGCCTGCATTCCAAACTTTCACTTCACTCATCAGGCCCCATTATTTAACAATTGATCGCCTTTATCGATGGTGGCCCAGTGAGCCAAAAAGCAATTGATCAAACAAACTGTTCTGCTGATGCCCTATTTGTCATGTCAATCTGTGAACTACGGGATCAACCGGAGAGGAAATAAAACAAAGCTTCTTCTACCTGAGGAGAAAAAGATACAAAAAACATCTCATAAAATGACTAATAATAGAGAAAACATGAATAAACAACCTCAGAAAATGTGCAGCATTTTAAGCTCTCTCTCAAACAATTAAAGCAACAGTCAGTGAGGTTGACACCTTAAGACCATTAAGCCTGATGACACTAGTTTTTAAATTTGAATCAATGGTTTATTGATCATTAAATTCAGTCTGTTCAAGTCATTTGTAATGCTGACATAAGGGCTTAGTAAAAAACAAGTTAATCAGGGAGTGGTAAACCAGGCAGACTGATACAATAAGATTAAAATCAAGCAGGCTAGCTCTGAACCAATCCACAGAGATAATCATTATGGTTTTCACATAAGCATAGCCACTCTAAGGCAAAAAAAAACAAAAACTAACTAACTAACTAACCAACCAACTAACCAACTAAACAACTAACCAACTAACCAACTAACCAACTAACATAACCACTAGAGATTAATTGGGATGCATTGAACATTCAGCATGCAAAATTATATGTCTAAAAAAGGCAATAAACAAAAAGGCCAAATAATTAATATCCGAGCAAGACGTTTAGTGTTTATTTTGCAACACAAAGCATGAATTTGACCTTAAAACTGGTGCTGGTTACATGTAGGCAGGTTTTTTTTTTTTGCTTTTTTTTTGCACTGTCGTTGCATCAGCAAAACTGATTACTGTGCTTGTTTGATGTTTGTTTTGCTGCTTCTAATAATCTTGTGTTTAACAGTGAAACCCATCCTTAATGGCCAATGTGTGTTGTATTGCATTGAGTTGTATTGTTGCAGTGTTGCATTATATTGTATTGCTGTCTCATGGTTTGCATGCTAGTCTATAAGCACTGATTTTAAATAATTGTGAATGCGTGTTTCTGGAAACGATCTTATAACCAAAGTATATTATTTCTGACATTAAATGCAGAATGTTCTGATTTCTGACACTGTAAACAAACATGGTTGCAACGACAAGGCTGGAGTTTTTCTGTTCACCTTAAATGGTGCAGAAGCTACAGGTGCCTACTAAGGAGAAGGAGAAAGACTGAGAACTACACATTTGGATCCCTACTCAGACGGAGTGCTTTTATACCCTACAGTTGAAGATCTGAAATCAGTGGCAGATGTCCAGTACACCTGAGATCACAACCGATCTGACAGCAGCACTTAAGTCCAGAGATAAATATGAGGCTCCAGCATTAGCATTTAGAGCATTAGAGTTCACAGTAAAGGACTAACGTCAGTTCAGAAAGAAACACCAGAGCATACACTTTGGTCAGCTCACTATTTGTTTTGTTCTAAAGGAAAACTGTTAAACAATACTGTTTTACCTGAAGACTGAACAGGAAATGGGCTGACCACTGCCTGTACTTGACTCAAATTATATAGGTTTGTGTAAAAGAGAAAACAACGCAACAGGAAAGTATTTGGATGCAGACAGAAGATGAAATCATGTCCATTCCAAGGCAGAGGCTGATTTATGCAAGCATTAGGGGTGGCTTAGAAAAAAATCAATTTTTCGATTAAAATCGATGTTCGTTTCAATGATCCAATATCGATTCATATTAAGCTGAGATCAATCTTTAACCTGCTGTAGTCCCTGTTCCTGCCCGCAGGAAAATTCACCAAAACACTACTTTACAAATATATAAAGAATGAAAGGAAATACACTAGCGGTTAGAAGTTTTAGAACTTATGGGTTCATAAATTATGCAGCGGCATGTTCTTAATCAAGAGATCACATCACAGTACGATGACTATCGGAAATTGATTTGTTTAACTGTTCGTTTTTATTTTTTGTTTCTCAGCATACCTTGTTAGCCATCACTTTGTGATGTGTTCTCTTGATTAACAAAATAATATACAATGCATCCAGAAAGTATTCGCAGCGCTTCACTTTTTGAACATTTTATGTTACAAACTTATTCAAAAGGGATTACATTCAGATTACATTTCCCCCCTCAAAATTCTACACACAATGATGGCAAGAAAGCTTTGTTTGAAATCTTTGCAAACATTTTAAAAAATAAACACAAATATAACATGTAAATTACTATTCACAGTCTTTGCTCAATAGTTTATTCAAGTACCTTTGGCAGCAATTACAGCCTCAAGTCTTTTTGAGTATGAAGCAAGTCAAATGAAGCAAGCCCATCCCTCTTCTTGGGATGTTTTCCCCCCCATTCTTCTTTACAGAACCTCTCAAGCACAATCAGATTGGATGGGGAGTGTTGGTGCACAGACATTTTTAGATTTCTCCAGAGATGTTAAATTGGGTTCAAGTCTGGGCTCTGGCTGGGCCACTCAACATTCACAGACTTGTCTTGAAGCCACTCCTTTGTTGCTGAGTGCCTGGTGTCCTACAGACATGGTGCTTGGCATTCAGTCCAAAAAGTTCAATCTTTTTGTTTCTCATGATCTGAGAGTCCTTTAGATTCCTTTTTGCAAACTCCAGATGGGCTGTCATGTGCCTTTGGAGGAGTGGCTATTCTACCATACATGCCTGATTGGTGAAGTGCTGCAAAAATGGCTGTCCTTCTGGAAGGTTCTCCTCTCTGCACAAAGCAAAGTTGGAGCTTTGTCAGAGTGACCACTGGGTTCTTGGTCATCTCCCTGACTAATGTGCTCCTACCACGATCACTTATTTTGGCCAGGCTCTAGCTCTATGAAGAGTCCTGGTGGTTCCAAAGTTCTTCCAATTACAGGTGATGGAGGCCACGGTGCTCATTGGGACATTCAATGCGGCAGAAATATTTCTGATCCTGTCTTGGAGGTCTACAGGGAATTCATTAGACTTCATGGGTTGGTTTGTGCTCTGACATGCACTGTCTACTATGGGATCTTATATAAATAGGCGTGTGCCTTTCCAAATCATGTCCACTCAACTGAATTTACCACAGGTGTCCAATCAAGCTCAAAAATCTGAAGGATGATCAATGGGAACAAGCTGAGCTTCATTTTGAATGTCATGGCAAAGGCTGTGAATACAGTTACTTATACGTACATGTTATATTGTGTTTTAGTTTAAATAAATTAGCAAAAATTTCTAACTTCTCACTTTGTCATTGTGGGGTATTGTGTGTAGACAGTAAAAATGAAAGCACATGTAACAAGAGACATGCTTCAGTCACAATCTGATGACCCACCCAAATTCAGCCATTCACATGATTACAGCATGGTCAATCAGCCCTTACTGAATGCTGCTGAGTAGCTTATATGATAGCCAGTCCAGTAGTATATTGTAGCGTGTAATATGCCTAAATTAACTGATATTAAACTGTATTGAACTGATTTGGGAATCAAACTGAAATCAATTCAGGATATCAGCTATGAGAATGTTTATAGCATAAATAGGTTGTAAAAACAATGTCAAGGCAATTACATTTCAGTCAGAAATTAATATGCATATCAATTTCAATTAAAACCCAAAAATATTTAAAAATGTTGAACTAAAGCAAAATTTTCTAAAAGGGCTACTTTCCTTAATTAAAAACCAGAATCAGAAATCCTTATTAAGGCAGAAATCTAAGCTTAACAGCTCATTTAAGGCATTATGTCTTCTGTTCGGAGAAATTGTCCATTAAAAATAAATCTTTTTAAGAGATATTTGACTGGTCATTTCAAAAGTAATGCTAGTTTTCCATCAACAAGACAAACATTCCGCCTCTCAGCAAAAACATAATTAAGCTGTGGGAGCTCAATAATTGGTGTGTTTCCTACGTAAATGCACTGTCACTTACTGCATCTACTGAACTGAGGTATCATCAATTTACTGTGGTGATGTTGCTGACACCTTCTAATGTCACTGAATACAGTGATTGGCCGTTATCTGCTCAAGATACAACATGACTCAGACAGCAAGTATTGGAGGAGACAGGCAGTAAAAGAACAGAGACAAGAGAGAAGAGAGATAAAAGAAAGATTGACACACATGCAGTAGATGCTAAATGGTTACAGAAACAGTGATGGGTGACAGTGAGACCTTTACCTGAGATCTAAAGGCCTGTAGCTCTGCCTCCAGCTCACTGATTTTCTCTTCCCTCTTCAACAGCTGGGCTTCAGTGTCCTGTCTGCCCATTAGCTCTTCATCAAACTGTAAGTCAGAACCAGCATTACATTTGCATCAGAGTCAACACAAATTACAGCAAACGCCAGACAAACATTATATTAACTGGCAGGATATGAGGAAAAGGCCTGTACCCAGGGTGGGATTCATTTGGTAGATGTCTAGATAACGCATCAGCTCTATGATAATCTTTAACAAAGATTAAAGTGTATAATGTCTCCAAAAACATATGATCTCTCCCAAAAGTGAGTACACAACTTTCACTTTTCTGCAAACATTTTTTTATATATCTTTTCATGGCACAACACTACTTGGAAATTTGAGTAGCCTGTCTACAACTTTTATAGCTGTATAGATTTACTCTCTTCTGAAAATGACTCAACACACAGCCATTCAAATCTAAAAAGCTGTTAACCCAAGTGAGTATTCCTCTCAATGAACATGTCCAAATCCATTAATATCTAACATTTCTTTATCCCTCTTGGGCATGGAATACACCAGAGATGCACAGGTTGCTGGTGGACGCGGACACCTTGCATTCCCCCATCTTCCACTTCAGGATGCCCCACAGGTGCTCAGTTAGGTTTAGGTCTGGAGACATACTTGGCCAGTCAATCATCATTATCTTCAACTTTCTCAGAAAGTTATCATCATCTTGGTGGTTGAGGAATTCTGCCATGCAGCCCAGTTCTAGTTTCCAGGGGATCACACACTCTTCAGAATGTACATATTGCAATTCATGTTTCCCTCTCTCCAGTGCCAGCAGCACTCACAAAGCCCCAGATCATAATGACCATTACCATGCTTGACTGTAGCCAAGACACTTGGTACTCCTCACCAGGGTGCCACCAGACATGCTGGACACCATCTGAGCCAAACAAGCTTATCTTTGTGTCATCAGACCACAGAACATGGTTTCAGTAGTCCATGCTCTTGGACTGCTTGTATTTAACAAACTGTTTGCAGGTCTCAGAAGAGGCTTCCTTCTGGGACGATGGCCATGCAGACAGAGTTGATGCAGTGTGCTGCATATGGTCTGAGCACTGACAGGCTGACCTCCCACTTCTTCAACCTCTGCAGCAATGCTGGCACTGCCAGTGATGGCACTCATGCATCTCTTTTTTGAAGCTGAACACGTGGACATGACTTCATTAGTTGACCCTGTTGAGAAGTGGAACCCATCTTGAAAAACCTCTGTATGATCTCGGCCACCAGGCTGTTGCTCAGTTTCAGGGTGTTGGCAATCTTATAGCCTGGGCATCTCTGTGGAGAGCAATAATTCTATTCCTCACATCCTCAAAGAGTTATTTTCCACGAGGTGTCATGTTGCATATAAAACCTTTCAAAATCTTCTTCACTTGAGTCTGTTGTTGGGGCATAAACCTGCATTAGTAATGTTGAACGGTTGTGCACAAAATCGGATTGAAATCAGTAGATCATTCATAGCAATGTATCCCATAAGTCTTGTTTACATCCGTGTTGATGATGAAAGCCACTCCATTTCTTCTTTACTGAGTCCTAATCCAGTCCATTTTAGCTCACTGATCCCAAGGATGCTGAGTAGATGATCCATTTCCATCTTCACTACTTCCATCTTGTCATGATTCATGTTTTGTACATTCTAGGTTCCAATGATGATTTTGTTTTTAGAGCTTTGAATTTTCTTTTCTTGCTTGTCAACATCAACAAGACATCCCAAGGGCTTTGATCTTGCCATGTCATACGCACAAGCTGTACTCAGAGCAAACCTCAGATCTTTCTCAGCAGCCAGTTGAATGCCACCCAAACTGAGGGTCCCATCTACTGGCACCATCTTGTGAATCTTTCTGTTATGTCTAGCCATGTGGTTTTCTCGATAAATGTACAGAAGTGGTTTCCCATTGCCTTCTTACATGCAGATGAAGTGATGTCTTTGCCATTGTCACCTTTGTGATCATTTACTGATGACATCGCCCTAAATAGCTGCTGATCTTTGTACAGTGCAACCATAAAGTATTCACAGCGCTTTACTTTTTGCACTTTTTGTTATGTTACAGTCTTATTTCAAAATTAATTTTGTCCCTCAGAATTCTCATTTTGTCATCGTCGGTTATTGTGTTGTGTGTATTGTATTATGTACAATTTTGAGGGAAAAAATAAATGTAATCCATTCTGGAAAAAGGCTGTTACAAAACAAAATTTGCAAAAAGTAAAGAAGTGTGAATATTTCTGGAGGCACTGTAGGTGGTAGGTTTAGCCTTGCACCTCTGCTAAGACCTTTCTTTGAAGGGAGACCTTCAAAGAGTTAAAACTCCAGGAAGCACACAGGCCTCCTCGACTTGACAAGGCACATTTACACATTCTGCAAAATAGAGGTTCCCATACAGTCCTTTGTGATCACTGAACTGGTTCATGTGTGGTTCTTTAAACTTTAAAAATGTTCTGAACTTTTATTTCAAATGATTTCGTTCTAAAAATCAGTTCATGCATAAAATCACGGTATCAAATCCTGCTTGATCTCAGATCACAGGACATGTAAATAAAATGTAAAAAGTAATGCAGAAATGTTGTATTGGTTCTCCATAAAATTCATTTAAAGAGATGCAGCAGAGAACCATTAGGACTTCTTCAAAATACCTTCTTAAAGAATGCAATCATAATTTTTACTCATGACACAAACTAAAACATCTGAAATGTTATTTTGGGTACCTAAGGAATCAATGCTGTTCTTCTACAGTACAAATCTACAGTATATTTAATAGTTCAGAATGACATTTTAAACCGTAAATCCACAACGGAACTGAAAAACAGGCAGGTGGAGGAAAAAGCAGCTCACATGCACAAGCCTGTGGCTGATGTGGACAGATATTGATGAATATGGGCGTTGATCTGAAGCACACCAGAGCACTGCTGAGGTGAGGCAACAGGCCTCATTAGGTCACTGTGTGAGTAATGCAATTAAGGGGGGCAGTTCCTCTGCCCTGCACCTCTTCATTAGTGTAATGTTTTTTCTGTTTTTTTTTTTTTGTTTTTTTGTTTTTTTTTTCAAATCTGAGCAGCTTTTTATATGTGTTTATTGGTCAGAATGCACTGTTTTTCTAATATTCAAGAGAGAAACGCATTCACATGCACAATAACAATCAAGTGGTTGAGAGTTTAAGCAACCGCAGTGGACAGAAAAGTTAAAGAAATCCAGAATCAGCATGCTCCACCTGTATGTATCTCTCTGACTGCAATTACTAAAGGTGCATTCCTGAATAATCAATACGGTCGCCTTTTAATCTCAGGATACTGTTAATTACAAATGGCTGTTTGAACGATTTCTAGTACTCTTCTTTTAATTAAGGAAAGTTAAATGGTGCATTATTGAGTGCTCTTCAAAGAGTGCATTCCTCAATAAGGAAGCTTAGGTGAAGCCAGTGGACAAGTAAACTACAGAGAGACAGAAAATAGGAAGAAAATATGAAGGGACAGACGTGAGAGAAGAGGGAGAAATGCAAAGCTTCTTACCTTCTGAGCCAACTCTGACGCCCTCTGCTCGTATTCATCTGCCCGTGCTTTATCCACACACACCTCTGAGAAAGAAATGTACACAAAAACATCACTTATTGTATGAAAAAATTAGAACTAGCATGTGGCACACATACTTATATATGTGCATTACATTTATTTATTTATTTATTTCATTAACAGTGGCACCTGTCAAGGGGTCGCTACATTAGGCGCCTAAAGTTTGAAGTTAAATATTGTGATTTTTGTTCAGCCATCACATCCCTTCATTGACAACAAGTATATTAGGGGATACAGTTAAAAGTGCTTTTTTAAAACCCTAAATGGTCTAGCTCCATCTCATAGTGCCAGTTTGATCAACCTGTATTTATGTAAATATCCTTCATAAATAAAACATAATTCACTTACAATTATTGTGACATGCCTATTCCTAGGCCTAATCCGAAACCTAAATTAACTGTGCATTTGAGGTTTATACTCCTATGGAATATATGGAATGGAATATGAATAGTCTTCAACCCAAAATCCACCAAGATGATATTTTCATGTGGTGCGTTTCATTATCTTATCAATTTATCCGTTTCATTTTCCTTTTTTCTTTTTTTCTTTTTTACTTGTTTTGTATGAAGCCAACATGTTTTACTGTTCTGACCCAGTGTCATTGCTGATGATTCTCTGTACAGCACATTGGTCAACAAGTAGATTAAAGAGTGCTTTATAAACACAGCTTACTTAATTATTTACTAACAATCATCTTTCATTACACATGCAATTCTTACCCCAACAGAAATACAAACCTAGAAGGTGACTGAAGTCCACGTCCAGACGTTTGCGGTAGGAAAAATCTGGGTCTGTTCCACTGCGATGCAAGACAATCTGAGACACACTCTCCTCTATGATCTTGAAGTACTGAGGCCTAAAGACAGAAATAGTAAGCTTTTAAAGGACTTCTGACTGATCTATCGTGCCAAAACACGCCAACATTGTGCTGAATTTCTGTTATATTAATTCAAAATGTGAGACTGGTTTTCATGGACAGGGTGAGAAACACATTTTGTAATTTCACAAAAGTGAGGAGAATTCCATTTCCATGACACCTATAACAGGCCAAAGGAAGGATGAGAAATGAAAAGGAAGAAACTAAAATCTGAAACCACATGACTTATGAAGTATCCAATACCAAGCAATTCCTGATTTGGAAAAGGCCCTTAGTTCTCACAACTGAGACAGAGAGAACCAGAATGATGAAGAGATGGTAAAAAGTTAGATGTTTAAGAGACGGCTGGTTAAGAGGGATGATTTAAAAGCATCATTTAGTTCTCTTGCTCTGACAGGAGGAGTGCACGTCAAGTTCTGAAGCAGGCCGGCGGGCGTCCTGAGGCAGCCGCCTACTCCTCCTCTGTCACCTCCACTATGGAATTAACCTGCCTTTTATTCTGGTTTTCATAAGGCTGGTGCGGGCCAGGTGCGCCCGGCGCTTGCTTTAATGTATCCAATTACACTGAGAGGTGCTGGCGATGGGAAAGGTTGAAGAGACCTTGATTCCAGATAAGAATTTAACAAGACGTGCCATAGCTTAGGGGCAGCACGCCACAATTTATGGCACTCACACAAAATCAATAAAGAGCACAGCCCACTTAATCTCAACACCAAGGCCATCGGGCCTGCAGCCACACCTCCATCCACCTACCCATCGCTGACAAGAAAGAGGAACAAAAGCAAAATATGGGGGAAAAAAAATATAAAAAAAAGTAGCAATGAAATATTTGTATGATGTCACTTTAGCAGTGTAAGAAGGTGACAATCAATCAATCATGGATTCAAAAAAAAAAAAAAAAAAAAAAAAAAAAAAAAAAAAAAAAAAAAAAACACTGATATATTACCTTACATTATTACCTTATTTTATCCACCTGGTCTGGGAACAGTCATGTACCGAAATATTCTAAAAGTTCTGAAATCAAACCCCAGCAGGATAATCAGTACTAGGTGAAAACAGGGATAACTGTTGTAGAATTACGTAGTTCCAGTAGTAGCTGTAAATTAACTAAAAGTCAAAGTCATGTTCAAACTTTACTCAAGACCTCACAGCTACTGTAAATAAGTCCAATTTGAACACTGACCATTATTTGTGCTCTACTGGCGCCATATCATCATAGTGCTTGGTGATGGTCAGAACTTTCAAAATGGATACTTTATTCTCATAGTGGGTATGAACCCTTATTAAATATTATAATGTCTTACTTCTGACCAGCTCATAAAAATGTAATATCATATCTACTGGTTGGGCAAAAAATTACAAACCACTAATGTGCTATGTTCGATGGAGAGATGGGATTCTCCTTCAGAATTCTCTCCTGTCTGCAAAAAAATAAAATAAATAAATAACAAGAAACAAATGCTCGGCACTATTCCTGTGTGGCATACCTATCATTCCAAACATGTATGGTTAGAGATGCAATTGTGAGCAATCAGGATAACTCATTTAATTCATGTAAAGAGTTCCTTTTCTCATCACGAAAAGAGAATACTATTCAACCTAAACACAGTGGGAATATTAAAATGCAGCACTGATTGTTGCCTCTATTGCATATATAAGAATTGGTAATGGACAGCTGCTTTAGTTATTACTTACAGTACAGTTTTTGCTTTATTGTTTTAGACAAATGAAATGATTATACTTTCAAGTATACTTTCAAAGCCCAACCACTGGAGCAAAAGGATAAGATAATGTGAGTGCATCCAAAAAACAGGCATCTAAGCTCCTTTTTATTTAAGGGAGAGAAATTAGGTTCAAATTATGATTTTTAGAAAATATTTTTTCCTGTCGGTCCAGTCATTACATTATGGCCAGTCATGGTCATTATGTGTAAGTTCTGTCTCATTTCTTCTGCCCTCCAATAGCTGCTTAGCAATGGTTGCTATTTTGCCTGAAGCCTACAAGTCCTTTATCAATGTGCCAGTGTTGAGGTCAAAAGGTGCACCTGGGGACCTGTAAAAGTGAAATCCTGCCCTTGATCGAGTGGAGTGTGTCATTTTCTGATTAAAGTGCAATTTGCTTCTTAATGGCCAATTTCTAATTAGAACTGTGTTCCACCTTACATGCTATACAGTGGAAGGGAAATTTAAAGAAGAAAGAGACAAAGAATCCACCTTCAGTCTTGTCCTCCTCTACCTATTTCCACTGCCAAAATCAAAGTGGTAGAAATAAAGTCAATGGTTTGTGAACCTGATATTTACATGAGAAAATAGGGTCTGTGTGCCTCACAGTTTGAGAACCTACATCTCATTGTTGATATTAGCAGGCCGAGCGTTTTAAGTTATTACTGGAAGCTAATAAGAAACAGGAAACCTAATGCACTTGTGTATATGTGCCATTACAGTTCCAAACACAAGAGGGTTTCATTACTTTCCCCAGTGGCCAAAATGGAAAAAAGTCATGGACACAAGCTGTTTTATTACTTGAACATGAGGAAGAAAAGTCTGGCAGGGATCCAAATAAACGCTTCGGTTTGTTTGATGTGTTGCTTAATATTTATCACCAAGTTGCTTCTCTGCTGACGTAACACATTATCCATCCAAAAAGTACAAAAACCTGCTTGTTTTAAAAAATAATGATGAACTGATTTTGCACTTAAATAGAATTAATTGAGTAGCGGCCTACCTACTTTTCAAGGGGCATACCCAAAAACATTTCACCCATGTCATGTATTTTTTCACATTTTCCTCTCTACTGTCATCAGTCAAAATCCAAATATTGGTATGTACATGTCAGAAGAAAGCAACTCAATGGAGCATGCTCATTAAATTAAAAAAAGAAAAAGACAGATAAGGCCCAGAACTCGTCTGAAGGCCACTGGTGAACTCTAAACTGATGATAGATCCTCGGTGGCTGATGGGAAGTACTTGCAAACACTGTTAGAATTTACAGGGATTAAATGAAGTGATTCTGGTGTCAAACAACCTATTTAATGATGTTAGCATTAGTTAATTGAAGGTCCTGCAGAGCAATCAGCTCCCAGTGCACATCAATTCATAATCAAACATTCTGTGGACGAAGTGAAATGTAGGACAGAGATACAAAAAATGCCGTTTGAATCTCATGTCCCTTTTCAAACGTTATAGATATGTGTGAACTACTGAGTCAGCAGCAGAGCAACTTTGCTTGGTGTGGGTGAGTGTGTTAGAGAGAGAGAGAAGAGAGAAGAGAGCTGTGGCTTCCAGCAAACTTCTAATCAGAGCAGCAGGCCTTGTGGTCCACCTCAGAGTGGACCTGTGATGTTCAGTATGTATAGGTGTAATGACTTCATAAAGAACAAATTAATCACACTTTGTGTCTATGATGACAAAGATGTTCTCTGCTGCTGAGTAGAGATGGGGTGTGCAAGAGGTGGGGAGGGGGGAGGCACTTCTCCTTGCAGCAGTCTTGAAAAAATGTAGATGATATATTCCATATTCTTCACATTAGAAGTCTGTCTTTTGATCAAGCCCAGGTTTAACACACACCCAGCTGTGAGCAAGCAGACATGAAAAACTCTCTTTGAGCAAGCACTAACAGATGAAAAAGAGTAACACAGATGAGTGTGTGTGTGTGTGTGTGTGTGTGTGTGTGTGTGTGTGTGTGTGTGTGTGTGTGTGTGTGTGTGTGTGTGTGAGTGTGTGTGTGAGAGAGAGAGAGAGAGAGAGAGAGAGGGAGAGAGAGAGAGAGAAAGAGAGAGAAACGAGAGAAAGATGAAAGCAGTCTCATTCTCTTTGTTGGACAATGTCATTGGGAGATCACCGAGAGGGACCAGCAGCACAGGCTGTAGAACATGAGGAACTTCCACAAGCACAAGGTCAAAGACAGAGAGAGGGCAAGGCAGGAAGACTCATTGAAATATGGGGTTAAGGAGACAACTGAGCAATTAGACAATTAAACCAGCACTTCATCAAGAAAAGTTGATCAAATGACTACGAGAGGAGAGACGGGCACACAGATGAGTGGATGAGAGTACATCTGTTTGCACAGAAACGCCTGTAAAGTTCACACTTACAGTTATAAGTAGCTTGTGTGAAGAGGGCTGGCACTAAATACAAAAGCAAGCTCAACAGCACCAGAGGATGAAGCAAAGGAAGATTATAAACACTGCTGTTAATACACTGTACTAACACAATGTTCCAAACCTACTCTGGTGTTAACATCAGGACAAAAAACTTGCACATGCATGCAAGCCTAACATCACTAAGTACAATCCTAAATGTTGGCTGGTGTGGTGTAAAGCTCACTGCAACTGGACTCCGGTGTAGTGGAAACGTGTTATGTGGAGTGATGAATCAGGCTTCTCTATATAGCAATGAGCTAACTGTAAGGTTTGGTGGAGGAGGGATAATGCTACAGGGTTGTTTTTCAGAAGTTGGCCTTGGTCCCTTAGTTCCAGCAAAGGGAAATCTTTATTCTTCATCATGGTATGCTTTGAACTTAGAGGAACTAATTTGTGAAAGGCTCTTTCCTTTTCCAGCAATGTCCGTGCACAAATGCACAAAAGCATGTTTGAACAGGTTTGGTCTGGAATTCCTGACCTCAACCCCATCCAGCACCTTCGAGATGAACTATAAAGAAGATTGCAAGCCACACCTGCTCTTCCAAAATCAGTGTTTGACATCAATAACACTCTTCTGGCTGAACAAGCAAAAAAATTTGCAGAAGTGAAAGCTGTTATAGGTGCAAAGGGCACAAACTCCATAAAATATCTATGAATTTAGAATATGATGTCATTAAAGCTCCTGTAGGTGAGATGTCTTAATATGTAGATATCTCACAAAACCACCTGTGAAAATTACAATAATAAATATAAGCTCTTTACGTGGGCAGTAAGAGTTTTATAAATAATAGAATAAATACAAACATAAATAAAAGTGATGGTTTTACATAACTGTCCTCAATTCCACAATCATCCCTTGCCAAAATCCTTTTCAGTATCGTGTCTCAACGATTACCACCCTGCTGCACTTACCCCTGTCATCATGAAGTGCTTTGAGAGGTTGGTGATGAGGCAACTGAAGCAGACAATTGACGTGTTCTCACTCACCTAGAGAACAAGGACTCTTGTGTGAGGCTGGTGTTTTTTGGACTTTAAATCTGCGTTCAATATCATCATCAGAATCAGGTGTCCAACTAGCAACACTGCAAAGCTCATCATCCCTGTGCAACTGGGTCCTGATTTCCTGACCTACAGGCCAGATCAACAGTCTCACATCCTCCACCATCATCCTGAATACTTGATCCCTACAGGGCTGTGTGCTTAGCCCTCTGCTGTACACACTGGTGACCCACAACTGCAGAGCTCACTTCAAGAACAATCTTGTGCTGAAGTTCACAAATGATCCCAATGGTGGCTGGACTCCTCACCCACAATGATGAGACGGTGTACAGGAGAGAGTTAGAGGACCTGGCATGGTGATTGGTACAACATCCCACTCTCTATATTGATGGAACAGTTTTGGAGCATCCCCTCAATCAGGCATCTTGGAGTACACCTGACCGACACCCTCCTCACCGGGCATACTAACACCACGGCTGTCATGAAGAAAGCCCACAACCTACTGAGGAAGCTGAAGGGAGTAGTCCTGGGCACAGACATCAAGTTATTTTTACAGCTGTGTGATGGAGAGCGTCCTGACCACATGCCTCACTGTGATATGCTGGCTACACTGTAGCAGAGGAGGAGATGTTGCAGAGACTGGTAAAGCCTGCACAGAGGGTCATCAGGCTGACAACCCATCAGTGACATTTACACCACCTGTATCCTCCGTGACCCAACCCACCCTACATATGGACTTTTCACCCCCATTCCCACTGGCAGGAAGCTGCGCTGCATCAGGCAAAATCATTTAGACTGAAAAACAGTTTCTACCCGGATGCAGTCAGACTACTAAACTGCTCCACACCCCTCAGACGGGCACTTCACTGAACACAAAACCACCCATACTGACTACACACACCGACACTCTGATGCACTACTGCACCTTTTCCTTAGATATGTATTTAACTTATTGAGCTACATTCATTATTTCTATTTTTATCTCATTTTAATTCATGCTGTACACCAAGCCTCAGTAACTATTTCATTCTGTCACACGGTGTGAATGACAATGAAGCTGAGTCCGAGTCTCATTAAAGCATTTTCAAAGCTCTCCTCGTGGGACTCGTTTTATAGTTATCCATCACCTTGTTTGATGAATGCTTAATCATGATAAATGAAGTGTGTTCCAACAAATACATACACTCCATTTCAAACTCACTGGCAAGATCACTACTTTACAGAGGGAAAAATCATTAATTCACACATGCCTGTGTGATTTTTGACAGGACTGGAGTAACTGCAGCCACATCATCTACAATTGTCTGTTCATAGTAAATATCTACTTCAGAAACGTACCGTACAAAGTAGTCATTCCTGATGAGCATCAGGTGCTGCAGGATGGAGAGGAAATGGACTTCAGCAGCCGTATCTTTCACTACGCTGTACAACATGTTAAACACATCTCCTACATCAGTGCATGCCAGGTTAAGGAAAACAGTACTCAACTATCATCAAAGCCATGATCTACATTTTCTGTAACAATAAATGGTGCATCAGGAGCTTCAGTGAGCAATGACAGTCTAGACTGTCAATCTATCGATTATTGAAATGAATAGATGATTTTTCAGATTATCAATCTCTCAATTACCAAATAAAGTAGCTTTTTTTCTACATTTGCTAACAAACAATGAAGTTAATGCAGTTCAATAAATTATTCAAATATTCACTGCCTTAATTAAATGTCAGCTAACAATCCTGACAAATTCTAAAACGAATGATGTGCAAAATAGCAGCAATGATAATAAAAAAAAATTAATTTTAGAGTTTTTCCTGCCATGTGACCAATGATACTGGGTAGGCTCTGTAACCAACAAGCTGAATGGCTCTTTTTGTTGAAAGACAGGACTTATCAATAACCAAAAACTGATTTGCTCATGGCTGTGTTGCCTTTTGGTTCTGTAATGGTTCATTATAATTGTACATGTTTTGTTCATGTGACACACAGTTGCTCAGTCTGTATATTTTCACTGCAACTCTGTGTCCAGATTTAATGAATTATTAGAGTAAAAAGTAAAATATTCAAATTCAAAAAATCAAAAATCAAGCAAATTTTGGTGATTGCTCCATGAAAGTCCCAAACCCTTCCTAATTAATGAAATCTACACCTGTGATGACATCAATTGAAACTATACATTTTAGTCAAAATGAAGTTTGAAGAACCTATAAATTGGTAAAAGAACCTTGCTACTGACTTAGGTAACACTTTAATAGACTTTTCACAGACATCTCTTTTACAAAAATGGTTATTTATGGAACCAATAATGGCTCGTTAATGGCATTACTCAAGACTTTGGAGAACTGTAATTTTAATCAGCTTATAAGATGTCAGAGATATTTTGGGTTTTCGCTGCTGTCATCCTGAATCAACTTGTTCCCAAACCTCAAATTAAGTAAATACTATGCTACATTTTTTGCATTACTGCCAACACTCTTTCAAATACGATGATATTAGGTGGATGAAGCATACTGATGTTAACTCTAGTTGAAGGAGAGAAAAAAAGAACCTTTTCCAACACAAGTACGGACGACCTGCTTTTGATTAAAGGTGATAACACAGCAGACTTAATGCATCATCCTGACAAAAGGCTAGAAAAAGAATGATTTATGGGTGGAATTAAATAGAGCAAATAAAATCAATGCAGGTAGTGTATGTGCTGGAAACACATTATCCATGTTATAATGGTCATTGTATGGTCAATACACTCAAAAGCCCCCGAGAGTCAAATCTAGACAAGAGAAAAGGGATGAGCCACTTCAGTAGTTTGTTTGTGACTTTGGTATGCAGCAGATGAAAGGATATTCAAGTTCAGCTTTAATGTCCTCCAGACGATGAGAGAACTCAATCATGTCCTCTTCTTTATGCTCCTCAAAAACTTTCAGTTGGATGTCGAGAGCATCATTCCTGATAACACCCAGGGCCTAAACACGCACAAACAAACAGAGACTGAGAGAGAGAGAGAGACAGGCCCTGATAACAACACTTAGAGAGAAACAATAAGAGGGAGCGAGAGAGATACAGACAAAGCAAAGAGAGAAAGTGAGGAAGAGATGTGGACTGATTCAAAGACAGAGCGTGAAAGTGTGAAATGTAGAGAAAGTTTGACAGAGAGAAAGAGAGAGGAGGAGAGATCTAAAGAAAATGAGAAACAGAGTGAATGCAAAAGACAGCAGGCAGTGAGAGAGATAGAGCAAAGGGGAGATAGAGGCAAATTTTCATTTTCTCCTGATTTCACTCTATTCTCCTGTCCTGCAGCAGAGGAGAGAGGCAGCTCTTTGCTTTGAATAATAAATAAGACTAGAGAGAAATGCATTAATCTTTCTCACACAACACACTCTCCTTCATTTTATACAGTCAGTGTGTCTGAACTGTACGGGCAGTCCAGTTCTGCTCACTCCAAGGTACTGAAGGAACAGAACTGTCACAAGAAACGAGAGAAAGAGAAACAGAGAGAGAGAGAAACACAGAGAGAGAGAGAGAGAGAGAGAGAGAGAGAGAGAGAGAGAGAGAGAGAGAGAGAGAGAGAGAAATGTGATGGAGTGATGGAGATGGGAAGAGATGGTGACAGGGCAGACAAAGTTCATCTGTACATTTTAACATGGCAGTAAATGAACTGAGAGAAAAAGCATGCAGGGCTTTCAATGCCTCAAAAACAAATTCTGAGGAAAATCCAATTCGAATTTAGCTAAAAATATTTGAATCTGTAATTTGAACCTCTTGCTTTTTATGGCAGTAAAGTGTGGGGTCCGCTTACCAATCAACAATTTGACAATTTCGAACACATTTGAATTTGAACGCATGTAGGGCAGAATTATCACTGATTTTACAGCACAGTGACCCACACTCATACAATTACAAAGCTCTGCAGTACCAAGAGTTCAGCAAAGACACCAGTCCCCTCAATCAGCTGGTCCTGAAGCACAGTTCTACACTAACACACACCAATACAGACTTCTCCATCACACACTAACATCTCACACACTCAGGACCAGCACACACCAGCCAATTCAATCAGAACCAACCAAATTACAAAACAACTTCAAAAAAACAACATCAGCTATTGGGAAACTCAGTCTAAATCACACAGTAAACTGCAGTGCTCTTCGACCCTAAATCGCCAGTACAGAGTGGCAGATTACCTGTCCACCCTGACTGACCCCAAACTGAGATCCACCCTGACAAAGTACAGACTCCGTGCTCACAGAATGGCCATAGAGATGGACAGACACAAATAGTCCTGGCTGCTCAAAGACCAGAGACAGCAGTGACAGCAGTGCACACTAAACACACCAGAGACAGAGCTGCACTTCATTACCGAGTGCACAAAGAAATAATCACTGAAATAATCCTCAGATACCCCACATTCCAAAACTTTCCTAATCCTAAAAAACTACCCTATCTCCTTGGAGAACATAAAGAGTGCTGAACTCTGGCAGCAGGAGATTCATGCCTGCCAAAGTCTGAGGGACAGTGAGTAACCATTCCATATCAAAAATACCCAGCTCTGAGCAGATTCTCTTTATACATTATTAGGTATAATAAACAGAGAAGAAGAGGAAGGAAGGGAGAGGGGGAGAGAGGAGGAGACAGAAAGACAGAGAGACAGATACAGAGAGTGAGAGGAAGAGGAAGGGAGAGAGAGAGAGGACAACAGTCAGACAGAGGGGATACAGAGGGAGAGCGAGAGCAAGAGAGAGAGAGAGAGAGAGAGAGAGAAAGAGAGAAAGAGAGAAAGAGAGAAAGAGAGAGAGAGATGGGAAAACAGAGGCAGAGGGAGGGACAGGGAGGGAGAGAAGGAGACCGAAAGGCAGAAAGAAAGCTACAGAATGGGAGAGGGAGGGAGAGGGAGGTAAAGAGAGAGAGAGAGAGAGAGAGAGAGAGAGAGAGAGAGAGAGAGAGAGACAGAGAAAGAGTGAGGAACAGAGGAATACATTTCCTGCTGTAGGTATTGATTCAGCCGGACGACCTCTTCACTGGGCCTCATAAATTATTTGTGGAGCCATTTTACAATATTTCACTCAAGTGGACAACTCATTTCAATATTAATACACAGCAGGTTGACAGGCCGCTTACCGGCAATATCTCTCGCAGGCCGCAGCGCATGAACTCATTTCGGATGTGCAGCCTGAAGTCCAACTCATCAGGAGATGTAACAAGAGCGTTGATGAGCTGCATACAAGCCACCTAGGAAGAAAAGATAACATTCAGATTCAGAAAGTGCACATCTCTGTGTGTGTGTGTGTGTGCGTGCGTGCGTGCGTGTGTGTGTGGTGTTTTTAAGGGCGTCTTCATTACAAACCGTCTCAGTGTGTACGTGGCAGAAATGCACTGCTAACAAGCCAAAGGCGACTAAATCTCTGAGGGCAGTGATGTTTGGTTCAGACTCACAAAATAACTGAACAGGGATCTTTGATGTCGGTGGGTCTTACTGCACTCCGGTTGAAACCAATGTGCCATTTCATCACTCTTTTCACAGCATTTCTCTCCTCAAATTCAGGGAATTTTCATTCACTTGTGTATCAAGGAAAATGGCTCTCTAGAACAGATTTCAACATGTAACATTTAAACTGCCTGTCCTACATAACTTATCTTTCAGAACTTTGTATACCTGCATGAAGCCAAAATCACCTTTACACTTAACACAAGTTGTAGGACAATATATTATAAATAACATTTATATTGAGATATATTTTGTTGAAGGTTAAATTCCTAAAAAGAGCATGTGGGGGTCATTTTAGAGGAAATGGTATGTTTTCTGGAGGGACGACACTGATGAGTACAGTATTGTTCAAATTATGCCATAGAAACTTTGCAATAAAGAGATGGTGAAGACATGTACTCGTCCTCTCCCTCCTACTATCGGAAGCATCATATGTGATGGGGGAGAGTGCTGGGGGGTTGAGGAATTAGTGGGGTTGGGGAATTGACGCCTCCAAAATTGAGGGTAAAACCTAGGTAAAATATAAGTGAACAAACAAACAAACAAACAAACAAACCAATAAATAAATAAAGTGTTTAGTCTTACACATAAATGCTAATATTTAATATTATACCTTCGCATGATTTTCATCATATGGTATATTGGGTATCACCATTTCTCTTCAACATATAGATATATATATGGGTTGTTTAGGCATATTGCTCAACTTTAGCTAATAATAACACAGTCTGCATCATGCATAAACCCTGATTCTACAAACAATTTCCAGTGGAAGTCAAAGTAATACATAGTTTAAAATAAATTCTGGAGCATTTCTATTGGTCACTGAACTGCCCAATGCAACAAGCTGTCACACCCCTTCTTTACAATTAGCAAATTGCATTCTGAATCTCACTGAATATAAAGGTTCAAAGATTTATTGTTACAGTAGCACACAGTGTTTTGTAATTCACCTCAATTAGTGAGGAATTCCAGTGTGAGGAATATTAACTGTGTCATCCTAGGATTAGTCGAGAAAGGAACAGATGCACATGAATTCCGACAGTTATTTATGAATACAAAACGTGCATACAGTTACACGCCATCTTTTGTACAGATGTTAAGCAAAATGTTGGCAAAGTACCATCACAGTGATGTTTATTCTCTTTAAACATCAAGCACCTGCGCACGATTAATATTTACTTGAATAATCAGACTTTTATTATGGCGATTTAAGGGCATTTAAAAAAAATAGAATTAGACTCATTTACGTGTGTTGTTTATAGAGCAGGGATGTGTACAGACTTTGTGTACACTATATGAATAAATGTTTGTGGACACCCTATCCAATGAATGCTTTCAGCTATTCATTGTTGCATTCTAAGTTGTAGCTATTGCTGACACAGATGTGCAAATGCACACATAGCTAGTACAGTTCCTGTACAGACAGATTGCTAATAGCATCTGAATATCTGGAGCAGATACCTTGCACCACAGTTAATGCCATGCATGGGCTAGAGGGGTATAAAGCCCCCCAGCTGTGGAGTAGAGGACTGCACTAAACCAATTTTTTAAATCCCACTTCCACTACAAAGCATTTGTCCCACTCCCACCTGCAATGTAGATATTTCAGCCCGGTCCCACCTGCGGACCCACAGATTTGCCTTTAATCTGCTTAACTTCAGTGTATTCCACTTTCTTTAGGAATTTTCCTCAGCTGAGGGCAACGGAACATCTACAGTCTTTTTTCAACATTGTCCATCAAGTTAATTAGGGGTGGTAATCACTGCAAAATTATCATTTATCATTTATTATCATTTCTTTTGTAGAGCTTTTATATTCTCAATCTCATTGGTTTATGCAGGACATTGAAACTTAGGCCTGTGCCACAACATTATTGTGAAGGGTGCTGTAGGAATGCAGACCTCTACAGTTGGGCAGTGGAACGGTATTCTCTGGAATGATGGTACCTCGCGCAAAGTTTTTGGGATGAGTTTTGAAGTTGGGGATGAGGTTGGTGCAGATCATCCAACATCCTGATTTCACTAACACTTACTGCTAAATGCAATCAAATCCTCGCTGCAATGCTCCAAAATCTACTTGAAAGCCTTCCCGGGACAGCAGAGACAGTTACGTCAACAACTGATTACTCAATGTCAGGCTGGACAAGAGCCTTCCAAGAGGCTGCCGATTCTGTTACATCAATAGATACTTGCATTGGCTAGCATGCTGAGTGATCCTGCCCACGTAGAGAAAGGAAGGCCAATTATGTTATCTTAGACCTTCAGCTACACAGACAGATGACCGTGGCATCGTCAGGAATCTCTTGATGGTTATGGAGCCATTTAAAATGCTTCCAGGTCACCCTTTTCACCAATTATATTTGAAACCCAAATTAACGGTAGAGGAGGTAAGGGATAGAGCAAGATGGAGGCAGATGATCTGCTGTGGCAACCCCTAAAGGGAGCAGCTGAAAGAAGAAAAATATCTGCAACCCAAATGGAAACACATTAACTTTAGATGTGTAGTTTTTTATTATTAAATAGTCTGTAGATAAACCGTTAATAATCCTGTATGAAACACAACCATTTCAAATACACAAAAATACTGACAATCTCCAAATCTCCCCAGATATGACTTAAAGCTGAGACTGTGACATTTTCTCATGGTCATCCACTGCACCGGACCAGCGTTGGTATTGTTATTCCAGCAGCATCCGACCTGCAGGGAGGTAGATTTTGCGGCTGAACAGAGGAGGAGAATTTAGTTTCATCAGCAAGCTCGCAGATGACGGAACAGATTTCTGCACCTCTGTCAAGCTACAACACAGATTGATCCCATCAAGTGGGTACAGCTCATCTAATATTGATCAGTATTGTAACCTCTTCAGTCACACGGACAGACGTGTGTGTGTGTGTGTGTGTGTGTGTGTGTGTGTGTGTGTGTGTGTGTGTGTGTGTGTGTGTGTGTGTGTGTGAGATGGAGATGATGGAAGTGACTATGGCTTGGCGCTCCTCTGAGGTTAGTAATTATTTACAGAGAACATCCCGCATTATAATCACGCAGCGGTGTTGCACACTATTAGCATTTGCATATTAGCATTTACAAAGGTTACAAACACTGGAAGCATAAGTCTATATATTCAGCTAGAGGAAATGGGTGGGAAGCATGAGAGGAGCGATGTGGAAAAAACAGAGAGATGGAGAGAATTGGGAGGGAGGGAGGTGCAGGAGGGCTAAAGCCTTTAAAATTCCCAGAGATAAGAATAGAAAAGTGTTGGCTAAATGATTCATGAAGTTAAAAGGGATCACCATTGTGAATTTGCAAATGGGAACTTGGCCGACAATATCAATAAAACATTGCATAAAGAGCGTCCAATTGGCCTTCGCAGATCTGAAGTGGTCTGCAAAAGGGGATTTCTGTCTTCACTAAACACTGCTTCCCATGGCAAGGTTAAACGAGAGAAAACAACTAAAAGGCAGCACTATTGCTGCATTAATGGTTTATTGCTGGTAAAGACACTGAAATTGACCTCAGAAGTCTTGGGAGTCTCTGCATTTGGTGAGCAGTTCAGAGTTCTAAACTGTTGCTGTGTGGATAGTGGTACAATAACGCTGAGCCAAGCCTATTAAACTGTACACGTGCTTTAGGCTGTAGTACCGTACTTCTCATTTGGCCATTCGGCAGATAATGCAGTGCAGAAGGAATACATTTACAGTATGACAATTATAACAGAAATCCCCAATTGGTAATGCAGTGTTTTTAATGTAACTGCGTGTGTGTGCGCGTGTGTGTGTGTGCGGTATAAATGACAGAGCCCACAGTGAAGGCAGAACTGAGTGCCTCTCTTCTCACCTCCCTCTGCTACCAATTAAACTAAAACACTGAAGCTCTAATCAGTTCTAACATTGCAGCCACTCAGTTAATACAACACACCACAGCACTGCTCCACTCCACACTGACAGGCACAGAGAGACTGCAGCAGGGCTGCAATATATTGCTTCACCACTGTCATCACAATGCGAGCATGCACAATATTCACATCGCAATTTAATGTAATTTAAGTAGATGTTACAACTTTTTGTAGCTTGATACAAAAGTAAAAATTAATTTTCGGTGACAAATCGACCTGAAACATTATTTATTTTTTCTCCAATCACTGACTGACCGTCCGAGGGACGGAGCTGGGATATAAACAGAGGATGAGATGGGCTGAGGCAATAGAGTTTATATTCTGTTTCAAAGTGTTAAATAACTGTCTGTTTCTGTCTTGCGGAAACATTTTCTGCTCTCTTGCTCTGCTCCGCCCCCTGCTCTTAGCTCCTCTTCTACCCTGCTCCGCTCCATAGACACACACTATGCAGGGGGCATAAGACATTGTATAAAGAATAAATGAATCAAATTTCAATGTTTAAATATAGTAACAAAGGAAGAAGCACTTCATAGACTACATTTTTGCAGATTGTATTTTTAAAGTCTTTTAACATATCATATATCAACCATTCATCATAGCTAAATGATATTGGGACGCTGTCCACCTCACTTACCCCTAATAAATATATATATATATATATATATATATATATGAAATACAATATAAAAGAAGGACCAGACCTGTTCATTATACAAGACCATATTACAATACAATATTGTGCAGTATTAGTGTTTTAATATTGACGTTTACATCATGAGAATATGGTCAAATATTGTTCACACCCCCAACTGGTCCAACTGCACCCCTGTGACCTGTGTTCATAACTTCCCTTCCCACATGCTCCTGGTCATTGTTTGTGCATGTTCTTCCCTCATGTGCTATGTGGAAGGCAGTGATTGGCCCCGTAGGGGAGCCTTCAACTGTAAAAGACTGTAAAAGCAAAACCTGGGGTGGACTCATCTGGACACCATCTGATATGATGTTGCTGTAAAACAAAAACCTTTTTATTATCCCTGTAAATTTGTCATGTTTGATATAAGACAGGCACAACATGCTGGAGAAACATCCTGCCAGACCAGCTTGGCATTCTTCATTTTGTTTTAGTTTGTTCCAACTTGCTAGTTTTAGTGTGCAACCAAACTGTATTATTTTGGAGGATAAGTGCTTTTTTGATTACCTTTTCTCCTGGTTTAACACAGGAAAACAAAGTTTTCTGTATCTGTTTAATTACATTCAGGACAGTTTAGAATTCTAAACAATTTGTTTACTTTATTATTGTACTTTATTGTACTTTATTGTACTCATGGTCATTTCTGAGTACACAGGTCACAATTAGCATAGTCCAATGCTATTTAAACTAAGTTGCTTTACATATTAACCAATGTTTAGTGTACAGTCTGTCTGCATGTCTGGGAAGATGTCATGCTCTGACTTTTACACCTGAATTTCATTTGCTTTCTCCAAATCAGTTCATTTTGTGAACTATGAGCTTTTCTCCAGGTGTTTTGGTTTGTTTTCCCACAACAAAGTTTCATATGGAGCAAATGAAAGAGTTCGAATCAATCTAACTAAAACGTGCAGGTATTAAAGCGCCCTTAGTCAACCAGAGTGTCATGTTGTTTATTTCTTTATAATTATATTTTAAAACATTTTATATATCAGTCCGATCTAATGAATGCATGAATTAATGTCACCACTTAATTAAAACATGTAAAAATGCTTCAAGTAAAAAATGCCACCAGATTCATGGTCTAAACTTGTCTGCTCAGTTAGCTAGCATTTAAATTTTTCTCCTTGTGCAACATTGCCATGCTGATCACTGCCAATCCTTCTCCAATCTGACCTCGCTTTCAGGAGTTGGCTGCAGCACACAATTTGTAGAGCATTTAAGTAAAAGTTAAACTGCACTAATATATAAATATACATTAATTTAACGTTGCTGAATGCTTATTCTGTGGCATATAGTTACTCTTAAAATAATGTTTTATATATTTTAGACCAGTAGACAGTGTCTTTAGAGCTGATCACACACAACTGCTTCAGGTATCATTTAAGAGAACACCTTTCTAACACACTGTATTACCATTCTTAATATATTTGATATACAGGAACTGATTCATTTTGACATCCTTAGTTTTTCTTTATTAGTTAGAAATAAATCAAACATTCTGCTTCTGTAAACAAAGTATTCAGTTAATCCTGTTTGTTTGGTTGGGCACCATTTCAGTCCTGGAAATGTAGAAAACCAGGTGAGCAGCACAAACACACCGGCTGACAGGAATACATGCTGATGAGAGAGGTGTGTGTGTAACTATGTCTCCGCATTCATGCTCTCTAGGGGGCCGGACAGCCCTGCTGTGCTCAGAGGGGCCACTATGCTAGAGGTCAAACGTTAGTCAAGAAACCCACTGAGCAACCATCCGAAGTTTCTAAGTAACTCCTTCTTTCCCCCTCTAGCTCTCCCACACACACACACACACACACACACACACACACACACACACACACACACCACACACACACACACACACACACACACACAACACACACACACACACACACACACACACACACACACACACACACACAGATGAGTGGCATCAGTCAGCCTTCGCACACAAGCCGACAGATATGAGTGGCAGGGAAAAGGCACCAGCTTGCTTATGTCACAAGCAGTCAGATGTTCAAGACAGGCCATTTCAGATATACCTCTACAGTGCATGACATCCACTACGCATTCTTACAAATAATACATAAGAGCAAAAATTGCAAATACATCTCTACACACTGACAACTTTTATACATAGGCCCGACATGCAACATAAAACTAACATCATACTACTCTACATCAGGGCTCACCCAATCAACTACCAACTAAATTAACATGCAGGAATCTGTAAATTATTAGTTGAGTAATTAAAACTCAGTCAAAGAATGAAAAACTGACTCATTTGCAAAATAAAACATTCGTAAATCCAAAAGCATGGTTTCAGCATTGAAAGGCGTTAGTGCTAAACTGTTCATAGACAACACAATCACGCTACATTTGGTGTGAAAATGTCCCACAAAGACAGCATAATTATTTGAATTATGATATATGATACAATATATAATGTGAAAAACACAATCTGAATAAATTAGGACACCCCACAAAATCCTGTTTTCCTTACTGTTTAAACATAGTGTGTATAAAAGAGAAATAATGATAAAATGTCAATAAGTCGTCCTAATGCCTGAACTCTGCCTTACCATCACTCTGCTCTACCCATCAGTGTGGAAAATGAAAGACACTGCTCTGGGAGCAAAATGATTGGCTGTTATGCTTCTAAATTATTGCTAGTTCTGTCCAGCAAACTCCAAGACGACTGAAACTTTCAGAGATGCTCCAGGACATGTAATTCTACTACTGAGTTTAATTTCAGCTCTGTTGCTACTAGTCTTCACTGGATCTGCGCTATATGTTTTGACTACATTATTCCACAGGGAGTTTCACACTGTGAACACGCACTCCAAACACCAGTCTGTCCACCCACTCAGAAATTTTAATTATCATAACCTTGGATTTGTTGAGCAGAAACCCAAATGAAATAAACAATAGGATAACTTCAGATACGTACAAAGTGGACACGATCAGCATGTTCCACTGTTCAGCAAATTGTGTAAAGATTAAAAATATGTACGCACCCTGGGTCACCCAGTAGTAATCATCTTCACACGAATTTAACCATACGTGACTCGTGTACATGTGTTGCGTGGGATTTGCGTGTGTTTTCATTTCATACTGGAGTTGCTGCAAGAGCAGTTTCTTGGCTCTCAGCAGACGTTCTAGCCATGGTGGATCTGGATAGGGGTAAGCTATTACCTGAAGCTGGACTGAGCGGTCAGCAAGGCCCTGCACTATAGGGTTGAAGCGACTCGTCTCCATCCTCTCCGCTGCGCTGGTGATTGCTTCAAGGACCTTCTCCAGCCTAAATGCAGAGAAATATCAAATGCATCAGAGCAGAAAAGGCCAAAGCTAAATGAAGCACATTCGTCTTTTGCTACGTGCTATCGTTTGGCTTATTCTCCAAGTCAGCGGTGCCTCTTCTTTCCACTGCCCTTCCTGACACTGGGCTCACAGATTTGATTCATTTTCACAGTTTCAGTGAAGGGTTACGCTGGATCTGCACTTCTTACACTGCCCCCGCCCCGACTTTCTCAGTATGAGTGAAGCTCATTTAATAACTTTTACACCCCCCCTTCCACAAATTGAATTTCCTTTACAGTATATTTCACATACCATTATGTTTGCACATTGCACATGAACTTATTTTCACTTTTCACTTATTCACTTAATATTTTGTGGTTTGTTGCTGTAGGGTTTGATTCCGTTTATAAACAAAAAACTACAAAGAATGTGGCTTTAACAATGTGGCTAGTAACAAGAAAAGTTACTCTAATGAATATTTCAGAGCTACCTTGAAGAAAATATGAGTCAGCAATGTGCTCACTGGAAACCACATCATCCAGCTCATAAATATTATTATGACACAGCAAACTGTATGATATTACATCATCCAAAAGAGAAGCAAGCTTCAGACCTGAAGAGCCAATGATCAGCACAGTTTAGTGGTTTCCTTGTAACAAACTTATCAATTGTATCAATATATCATTATATATATATATAATGATATATTGATACAATATATATATATTTATTTATAAACATTTTTTATATATATATATATATATATATATATATATATATATATATATATATATAATGATATATATGTACACACACACTCCAACAAATGTGGGTAGGACCCTTCCCATTTCCTCAGTAAATATTGTATCGTATTTTTTCATGGGACAACACTATGGAAATGAAACTTGAATACTTACAGTAGTCAGTGTACAGCTTGTATAGCAGTATAGATTTTCTGTCTCTTAAAATAACACACATAGCCATTAATGTCCAAATAGCTGGCAACACAAGTGAGTACACCTCACTGAATATGTCTGAATTGTACCCAGCATCAATATTTCTAGGGACCACCATTATTCCTTAGCTCGGCCTAATCCTCTTTATGACAACAGCTGAATCCTCTTCCACTCCTCCATGATGACAACACTGAGCTTGTGGATGTTAGACACCTTGTACTCCTCCACCTTCCACTTGAGGATGCTCTCTTCAGTTTCTGAAGGGAGGGGGATCACGACCTACTTCCAGAATGTCACAGTACATATTGGAATTCATGTTTCCCTCAATTAACCACAGCTCCCCAGTGCCAGCAGCACTCATGCAACCCCAGATCATAATGCGACCACCAGCCAAGACACACACATGCTGGACACCATCTGAGCCAAACAAGTTGATCTTGGTCACGTCAGACCACAGGACATGGTTCCAGGAATCCATGCTCTGGACTGCATGTATTACTGTTTATGGGCTTTCTGTGCATCAGCTTCAAAAAGAGGCTTTCTTCTGGGATGATGGCTATGCAGACAGAGGTTGATGGTAAAGCATATGGTCTGAGTACTGACAGGCTGACTCCCACTTCATAACCTCTGCAGTACGTGTTGCACTGCATGATGGCCCTCATGGCATCTTTTCTTTGAAGCTGAAGACGGACAATGACTTCATTAGTTGACCGTTGAGAAGTGGAACCCATCTTGAAAACCTGCACCACTCTGGGCTGTTGCTCAGTTCTCAGGGTGTTGGCAATCGAGCAGCCTGCAGACCCTGTGGAGAGCAATAATTCTATTCCTCACATCCTCAAAGAGTTCTTCTATGTTGAATATCTAGTGGTCAAAATATTAGAAAACTGTACCAAAGCACAACATTTTAGCAGCCCTGCTCCTTCCATTCCCACCAGGAACCTTCTAACTCTAACAAGTTACATGACACCAGGGAGGGAACAATGGTACAATTGGACACAAGCTATTTGGGTTAATTATTGTATATTTCTTCAGAAGACAGCAAATCGATAGTGCTATACACACTAAGCTGTACACTGAAAACAAAAATGGATTCATTGAAAAGAACTGCAAGTAGATCTCAGCCATCACCACTAACAAATTTCTCCAGACCTATTATTTATAATGTTTATACTGTACATTGTATTGACTGCAGTGGTATTTCTGCATTGGCATATTTACTCTTACTGGAATGCCTAACATCCGTGATATCGTATCGTGAATTTCTGCACTGGCGTGACTAAAAGCATTATCTTAACTAATCTTTTAAATAGAAACCTCGTTTATAGCATTTAATTTTTTGTCAGCTGCTTCTCGACATTCACAGAAAAGCAGTTCATTTAGAACTGGCTGTTGGGTTCCTCTCAAAGTCAAAATTACGTACGTGTTCTCCTCTCCCACAATGCAGATGGCAGAAAGCAGTTTGACGACGTCCGTCATCATGGCAGGTTGACAAGGATCCATTGCACGAGCCAGCAATGCCAAGCTCTTCTCCTCACTGAGGATCCGCTCCAACCCATACTGACAACATAAAGCAATATTATCATATTAGCCAGTCATTCACACCTCTGCGGTGCCCACACCCATCAGTATAAACAACAACAGTGCTTGTAGAGTAAGAATGTATCTGCTTGCCTGTTTCATCTACCACAGCAGAATGCTTGGATGTTACATTGTTCTACACTTTGTAAACAGAAACTAAACTCACACTGACCATTAGAAACATCAAAATTTTAACTCAAACTCACTTTTAACAGCCAACAAAATGTCAAGAGGAGGGCTGGTATGGAGCCACTGAGGCTTTTCTATGGTTGACCCTTCCTTTCTGCTCCCTTTTGCTGTGCAATGAAGCTGAACCCATTCATCAAATAAGTGTCTATTCCTCATGGAATGCTAAATTAACTTTTTAAACCCTTAAAAGGAGATTCAGAACTTGAATGTATCTCCCATCATAGGTTTCTATATTTGTCTTGAGTTACTTATGCAGATGATTGGGAAAACAAAAACCTTCCAGAGCTGGCCTCCTGATCATGAAGGCGTGGGAGTGGGCACTGACATTGTACTTAATATCTCAGCATATGTGTTTTTCCCAACCTTTTCCCTTTGCTGTGGCTTTGTTGTTGGTATCAAGTCATGGTATGACTGCAAGCAATATTTTTGCCATTTAAATATAAGAAACATGACTTTGCCTCTTTTCAGCAGACTTTTTTAGATATGAATATGGAGTAAAAATCTGCCTTAAATTTTAAATTAGTGGCACTCTTTCAGATGCTGAGAAGCCCAAGAACGCAAGTTGGGCCTCCATAGCTTGCCTTGGTGCTCATCCTGAACAATGACAACAGTGTGAATGTGATCTGGGATATGTAAATGCTAGAAAATGAAAGAAATGAAAGAGAGACACGGGAAAGTATCGAGGTGCATGAATTCAAAATGTAGACGGAGGACAGAAGAGCCTTGGGGGTCTGGAACGACAAGAACAGTTGGGAGCCCTTAGAGAGAGGCGAGGAGGCAAAAAGAACAGGATAGCCAGCGACCACAGGAGGGTTAAGTTAATGGCAGCAACACCCCAAAACAAGAATGACTCGTTAGCTTACTTTCACATCTACTGATCCGTGACTTTAACACTTCAGAAAGATCTCATGCCAAATTAGTGTCTGCCTACTCCAGCTACACCTTAATCTTGTGACGATAATGGACAATATTTAGAATGTGAATAGTATGTTCAGATGTGCAAAACTACAAACTAGAAAAGATAATGCAGTCGTGCAAATTTAATCGTCACAAATGAAGCATTAATATACTGTAATAACACTGTAACCTATATATAGCTATTGAGAGGATCCAATTACATTCACTTTCAACCTTATTATAGGCTCATTATTTAGGTACTAATGGCTTAGAACTATGTTTTCTTCTGAACAGATGTTCTCCTCTTTTTGTCTAGAGTTAGGTAAGGAAAACATCCTTCCAGCCTTAGCAAGAAACTGTGGGATAGATACTAGAGTGTTGAAATGAAATGTCTGCAAGCTGTTTCCGTCTTAATTCTGCTGGTGATGTTAGCTGGGCGTGAACACCTGGCTGGCAGGCACTGTGTGAAACACTGTGTCCCAGGATGTTGTAAGGGCAAGAGAGTTCTGGAGAGGCGTCAGGCCTGTAGAATAACACCTCCCCACCTGATTACACAAGACCTTACAGGCTGAGAGAGTGCATGGATGAGAGAGGGGGGGGAGAGAGAGAGAAGAGAGAGAGAGAGAGAGAGAGAGAGAGAGAGAGAGAGAGAGACACAGACTATACCCTGGATTTTTGACAATTTACAACCATGCTATGGGTTCCAGAACATCTCTGCAGAAAAAAAAAAAAGAGGGACTTGAGAAGATTTTCAGCCGAGTTTAACCAGGTTTTTTTCTTTCTTCTGTTTTTATATAGAGGATACACAGCTTAATGGAGCATGCTGATATAATCAATTACAAGGTATTGTTTTTAGGACAATGATGGATATGTCAATTACCTTAAATGAGACATTTAAAATATTACTGTTAAAAAATAAAGTGGAAAACTCAAACTCTTTAAAAATAAATAAATAAATAAACAAGTTTGCTGGCACAGCAGCTGTGGCCTGAATTACAAGAGAGCTGGCATAACTGGAAGATGACGAAGTCATTCTTGGGATATTAAATAATTTTCGCTTGGTCATTTCTACCTGCTCATTGCTCCACTCTCCCCCACAGGAAACATGTTTATTCATCAATGACGACCATCCAATCAATCCCCTTCAAGCGTTTTGACCACACTGCGGTGGAACACACACGACAGCAATGGTGGTATCTATATCTATTCTTTGTGAATGAGAACCAGACAGAGTTAGTCAGAGAGAGAGTGTAAAAAAGAAAGCCAGAGAGAGACACTTCTCAGACCGTGGGCCATCTCCAGCACATCAGAAGAGCCACTGGAGACCCAGTTCTATCAGGCTGCTCTAACAGGGGTGGCCAAATCATTAAAAGCCTTCCATTCCCTGACCTCCCCACAGACCTCTGCAGCACTCGTATCCAGGAACCCCCTTCCGAGTTCAGATGGCCATACAAAGGGTCCTCCTATGGAGCTCTCAGCTTATCGGCTCAGGCCATATGAAAGCAGCTGCAGCTACGGGTGTCTGGTAGGAAACCTTGGGACTGTTAGACCAGAGGAGCACTGAAATGGCCTTGATGAGGGCTGAGGTACGGATGTAGAGTGCCAGACGGAAGAAGAGCAAGCCAACACGCCCAGTGAGGATGGATTGAGCATCGTTTGGCCAGTTCAAAGATGTTAGGGATTAGAGTAGATTGTTTATATTATCACCAAACTAAAAGGCATTGAAAGAAATCAATATGAGAATCTAATTCTCTTCACCACACAGGACAAATTAATTCATACGGACTGTGAACCTGGAACCTTGAAGTCAACTTTGGTTCGGATTAAATAAATGTTAGACCTTGTACTAATAATCAAACAGACTCCTCGTAGCAACAACCTAAACTCATCTGATAACAAAAGTTAATGATGTCCACAAGGCAGAGGAGGGTTATGAAGAAGATAACCAAAACTGTGTTCAGCAAGTAAAAGTGGCCCAAATCCAATCTGTGCTGCTGTGTGAACAGGGAAAAAAAAATACACTATATCTGACATTTTCAATTCTGATTCATTTTTGTGAAGAAATCCGATACATATCTGATTTGAGGTCGTGACATATCTGATTGAAATTTATGTGAATTTTACATCAATCGAAGCCAACCTTACTCACGAATGTACACTGAGAAAAAGGGAAATGGACGTAAGCCAAGATGGATATTTTTCCTGGCAGCACAATGAGGTAACAGAACTATATTTGGGTAGATGTGGGTAGATGTCTCTGTTCAAACAAAATTAGAAGGCACAAAACACAAGCACTCAATGGCTTAAAGAAACCAAGAACACAATGCAAACAAGGGGCCATGGCCAAATACCATGTTCTTTTTAAAGCAAACTCAAGCACACTCAAGCACAGTGATAACCCCAGCCGTCAGCCACTCTACCTGCCCTAACTCCAGTGATACTGGTAAAAGAAAGTAAACCATCCAGGAGCAGAGCTTAGGTACAACCACATCAGTTTAGGAGCATGAACTGTTGGGACGAAAACTTAGGTCACATTAAAAAGTAAAAAATCAGATTTGAAATTTAGGGTTTTCAGACTGCAGTTTCTACACTGCATGTAATGAAACTTAATTTGAGACAATAGGATGGGGCAGCTGTCCACTGTGCAGTGTGGGTTGCATAAACATCTTCATGGAGTCATAAGAAGGAAACTTTACCTGCTGGTTCATCAGAAAATATGAAATATGCTAGAGAATGTTAAAGACATGAGTTTTGACATGAATTTTGGGGGGAAAAGTGCTGTGGACTGATGTCAACACACGTCTTTGGCCACAATTGGAAATTGTAGGTTCAAAAAATTCATTTCGCAAAAAGAACATATTAGATCCATCACGTTTTGGAATTGTGTGGCCACCAGTGGCAGGCAAGAATGATTTACATAAAACAAAGTACCAGCACATCTTGGAACAAGGCCGTGGTTAAGAAGATCAAATTAATTTTACTTATTAATCAACACGCAGTTCGCCATGATGCCAAAACTACAACAAGGTATAGATCATTTTTAAGCATCTTAAATATAAAAGACTGAAATGTCCCATTTACCCACATATTCAGACCACTCGCTTTGTTTCTGGCTAAAGCAGCCTTGGCAGCAGTGACGGTCTCAAATCTTCTTGGAAATGATCCTTTGGATTTTTTCCTTTGGATAATTTGGCACACCTTCCTTTTGGACATTTCCCCCATTTGTCCTGGCAGAATCATTCATGCTCAACAAGCCTGGATGGGTGCACAGGTGCACAGCCAGATTTTGATTTCTACAGAAATGTCCATTTTACCCTTTTTCCTGTCTAATCTCACGGTACTCGTCTCCCCCCCAAAAAAAACGTCTCCACAACATGATGCAACCACCACCATGTTTGACTGTAAGGGTGGTATTAATGCAGTGTTGTTCAGCTCCTGGTTTTTTTTTTTGGGAACTGTGGACATAATCTTTGTTTCATCATGGTCTGAGTGCTGTTTAGGTGCCTTTTTGGCAAATTCTCAACATGCAAGGCTTCTGTCTGGCCACTCTACCATAGGTCCTAGTTGGTGAAGTGATGCACTGACTGTTCATGTACTGCAATCCTTTCCCCTGATTGGCTTGACTGTCCTGTTTCATAGTTCTTTCAACAGTTCTTTCAATTCAATGCTTTCTCTCTTAAATTACACACAGATGGACTCTAGTCAAGTTGAAGAAGCATGTTAAGGACCACTGATAGAAATAAGATGCTCCAGAGCTCAAGTACAGTTGTCATACATATAGCTGCCTGAATACTTAGTAAAAATTTATGTTGTAAATATTATATTAAGTGCACATGACACCTTAAAGGCAGTGCAGTATTAAGTGTAGAGTGATGAGGGGGGAAATGACTGTATATGAAAGAGCATATATACAGATTTTATGACTAAATAAATAAATATGTAATCTGGCAAATTTCTTTAGGACAAATACTGCAAAATAACACTGGCAATGTTATACACACCTAACAGTGTGTGAAAGATGTCAGCTTTTAATTACTCGTATAATTATCACCACGCATATAATAACACTTCCTAATATCTTCAGAAATATGCGCTGTTCTCAGGTACAGTGTAAGCCTAGAAAGTGTTGTGTTGCGTGGTGCACTTTAAATGACTTTAGATGACTTTAAAAAAGGCTAGACAATATGTGAGTAGTAGATTGTCCTAGAGAGGGAGGTTGTTATAGAGTGAACCTGCTGTTCACTGACGGTATTACCTTGTTGTTCATGAAAGCCTTGAGGCACTGGATGACTTTGTGCTGACTCTTCTTATCAACCTTCTCCTGGCTGAAAACGAGAGAGAGGTGTGCCCAGCAGGTAAAAAAAGGACAACATAAGTAAGATGCAAGAAAAAACAAGTGCCCTTTATAAATCCATAAGTACAAAAAGATTGATAGTTGTGGTGGAATGTCTGCTAGGATAGTATGGACAATGTATTCTTACTGTTTTTTGAGAAGAAGTCTCTCCAGTATATCCAACAGAAGACCAAGCCCCTCATGGCCAAAACTCTGCACCCAACTGTGAACACACAACCAATAAAAAAAATCAATCAATCATTTTCATATTGAAAAGATATACTGCTGGGTAAACGCACCTATTAAGTTCATTAAAATCTACATTTAGAGGGCAAGACTGATTTTAATCGCAGAAGAGATGTCAATTTCAAATATTAATTTCTAGAACAAATTTTAAATGTCATTCACAGCAAACCAAAATTGGCTGTGCTTAACAGTTAAAATGTAACCTTTAAGATCACCCAGTTCCAAATACGCTCACATTATATTTGAATAATATGGTTGTTAACTTAAAAAGCATAAAAAAAGACTTAAATACATTTTATTTGCTGGTAATGAGAGAATAACAAGAACCAAATGTAAATGTAAAATGTAGCAACAAGCCATGAATGTGTGTGTGGCACAGTTTAGTTACTGAAAGTGTAAAATAAAACACTACATGATATCAGTTTTCCCACCTTTTCTGCAATAAAATGTATTCATTTAAAGGGAAAGTTTGTGCTTTTAATCCACTGTCCCCACTGTTTAATTGGCTAATTATGCATCCAATTATTCAATTGATTTATGTATTGTGTTTTAAATTTTGTCATCTTAAGGATGTGAAAAAATATATTGAGCTATTAGATTTACAATTATGGCATTTAGCAGAGACCCTTATCCAGAACGACTTCAAAATTGCTTTTGTAATTATTATGGATTAATATAAACTAACAACTAGTCAACATCAAGCAGTAACAAGATCAATTAAAAGTCCCTTTGTGAAATATATGTACAGGCCTTCAATGTAAAAGATCACAAAGAGCTTAACTGGAGCAGCAGCAATTGTTTTATTTGTTAAAACAAATGCAACATATGTGTAAATTGTACATCATGTCTATTAAAGTATACTTGTTCTTGTCACACTGATGTTTACAGTTATTTTCCCTTTAATCTCACCTAACATTAACAGGAATTCTTAATAAGCATCCTATGTGATGGGGAAGAGTAGTAGTGGGGCTGGGGAATTGGCACTTCCAAAACGGAGGGGAAAAAGAAAGAAATTGCGAACTTTAAAACAAGCCAGTAGCACATGTGCTGTGTCTCAGTCACATGATTTCAAAACAAGTGCATTTCAAAAAAACTTTAACACTGTGAAAAAGGTTTTTGACATTTTAATTCAGAAAATAAACTGCCATATATTTTATATTTATTACATTTAAAGTGAGACTGATTTAGTAATCTATTCAAATTTGATTCTGTTCTGATCAACACTTTATTCACTATTCACTTTATTTGTAATGAATATAAAATATGACTGTTTCTAAATTAAACTGTGATCACAAATCTAGATCCAAGTCCAAGAAACATGCATATCATAGGTCACTCACTTTTGCACATATCATTTACAAAAGTTGGTGACCCCTGACACAGTTGTACATGTTTATGAACATCTCATTTCAACTTAATATTTCAATATATAAGAAAATGAAGACTAATAATCAGAAATAAAAATGTTAGGGTTGCAGTGGTATACCAGTAAATACATTCTTAATACCTGTAAAAACATTAAAAATGAATTTATTATTAGAGTATTAGAGTTTAACAATCTGATCACTGTATCAGAACTAATTAAGAAATAAAATAATAATTAGCTGTATATATTTATGTACAATAGTTTCAATGAGCTCTATACTGTGTGCAGCTTTCTTGATGATTGTTATATCTTTTTTTACTGCATTTAAATACAAATGTTCCAAAAATGCTGCTAGACTTTAGGTATTTATGCATCAGCCATGTTTATATCAGCCTCAGCAGATTTATTTGTGAACACTGGATGTTTTCTCAGAATTCCCTATATTGTGAACCATTAGCGGTCTTCCAGTCTACCATGCTATTTTAGGTATGTGCTTCTGCATTGAAGAAGAAAACAAGTTGTTTTATGAGCCGATATCCCATATTACCCAAGTCGACCTCTCTACATTATATACAAGTAAAAGGCAGAAACAGATGAAAGCCAATAGGGCCTCATCAGAGCCCTGTTTGTTAGACCCTATTAAATGTCAGCAGATTCCTTCTTCTACAGGAGATTAAGCTCTCCCCCTGGAGCAATGAGTGAATGGTATTGCTAATGGAGCAAAGATGTTTATTTTAATTCCATTCAAACAGAATCTCTCGCCCCACATCTCAATTGATTTGGCCTCTATTGTCTGTGGGAAATGCAGTGGTGCAAATTTAACTCTCCAGCAACAAGAGAAGAAGTGTGCCGGGTGAGACATTGATTAATAAAGAGTATTCAAAGACTATTAACAGATTAACCTTCATCTGCACACAGGCATAATTCAGTGTGTTAGACTTTGCTTGCTGCAACAGATTAGAGCAGTGCATAAAAACACGAAAAAGGAAAAAAAGAAAGACATTTTCATAAAGATCTGGAAATGCAGACTGATGCGTTAGTGGGCTTGTGAAGTGAAAAAGATATTCCTTAGAAACCTTATCCAAACACATGCCAACCCACTCAGTGAGACCTCAAAACAGTATCTGGTCCCGAAATCAGGAAGGCAGGTAAACAACTACGCACCCTGAACTCTGCTATTACTCACTACCATGTATCTCTATATTTGAACACATCCAAGTACACTAAAACAGCAGCGCTGCTTAAACCATCACTTTAAAAGTGTAAGGAATCCAGGAAAAGCCAAACCAAAAAGCCCATCTCGAGATTCTCTCTGCGATCATCTGCGGCCCTTTCCCGTCAAAATGCCGAAAGCATCAGAGCCCTGAGCTGTTCATCATGTCACTCATAGCACGTTGGGGAGAGTGCTGGTCTGCACAGCCGTGCGAAATTGCCTCGGTGCGAGTGAAGAAGTGCTGCAAGCATCAATAGCCAATTTTCCAAGAGCCAGTGTCAAGAGGCGTGGGTGCGCTTCAGAGGCTAAATTACAGCCAAAATTGACCACAAGCTGGAGACTAAAAACTGAGAGCTGAGGACAAGTGAGGAAAAAGAGAGAGAAAGATAGACAGAGGGAGAGAGTGAGTGAGAGAGGGAGAGAGAAATAACAGTATAACACTATTTAGATGAAAACAGAAAGACGGGGAGAGGGTCCATCCTCTGTGACTGTATATCACTGAAGAGCAGGCCCATCAAAGTTGAGAAGAAGCTGAATTGATATTTTCAGTTTTTCCAAGCACATTCTCAGAATGCATGAATCACTGTGCCGGTGCAGGAGAGCGATAGCGCACAGTACAATAATACGACTGCTGGACCTTTTTTCTTTTTTTTTTTTTATTGTGGGGGTGAGAGTGGTTACACTGTCCATTTCTCTGTGCCATGCCGAAGAATATGATCCCTTTACTGAAAGCAGGGCACCTTAAGAAGCCATTAAACTTTGATGTGATAAAGTTACTGCTGTCCGATTACAAAAGACACAGTTAAGAATCTGCTTATGATATTAGCTACACATACTGTAGCACTGACTCACTGTTTACCAAATACTTCTTGCAAACAGCAAACATCCTGTTTATGTATGCAGAAGGAAATATCTGTATGCTGTTCAGTGTCATATTATTGCTCCCCCAAGCAGTAAGTGGAGTTCCTTATTGCAGAACAGGATGGAAGCCTTAATGTCACTACATGTTGCAGCTGCATGCTAGGAAAATGAGTTTTCCTTGGACAACAGGGAACACAGTGTTGAAAAGGAGAAAAAAAAAAATGAATCGGTATCATGTGTCTATATAAAAGTCAATATTACCATTATCATAACCTTTCATCAGTTATAATATACAATAATATCCCTGTATTGCCTTAGGGAAAAATTTTGCACAGAAAATGTAATACATTCAACATACATGGGGGGTGTTCTGAATTATGGGCTGTTCAGAATCTCATGTTGATCAGCAGCAATTTGTTGGTAATTTTCAAGTATTCATAGCATTGACAAAACTACTCCGATATCCTGATCTACCCTGATACTGATTCCTAAAATCCTGTTTTGGAAATCTTGATGGGCATCAGCTCTTCAGTTTAGTGTACCTTTGTTATGTTGGCTTTCAGGCTGCATGGTAGACGCCAAGTCTTGGGTTTTGGAGCAAACAGGGTATGAAAGGACAGCCTTACAACCATAACAGAAAGCTGTGGAGGTGTTCAGATCAATAAGACACAGCTATATAAACATCAAATAAAGCACTGGGTCAAAATGTGACACCAGTGGGCACTTGTGAAACCAGAGCTGCTCAAAACAAATCTCTCGTGAAACGAGTTTAGGCAACTTGCACTGAAAAATTCTTTAGTGGAGCAAAAACGATGGTTTTTCCACTAAAGTGCTCCAAAGAACCACGTTGGCACCAGATAAAGTGTGTATAATTGCACACTACAACTTGTTATTCTTTAGTTGACGATATTGGCTTTCACAACACTGATGTGCAATATGCAAACGAGTCTTAAACACAATCAGTTTTCATTTTTATACAAAGTCCATTTCAGGTAGAACAGTTTTATTAAATCATTACTGTGATACACAATACACTTCTCAGAGCATACTGTGGATACTGTGAGTGCTTAAAGAACACTGAAGAACTGTGCATTTCATTAGGGAGAGTACAATTAGTCCTGTTTATTTGAATGAAATGCAACATTTTGAATAAATTCCACTGTAGTAAGTATGGCAGACAAACTGAATAGCAGTTTTTAAAATCTGCTGCTAATGATGCAATTTGCACCAATTTTTAAATGATAATACATTTACACCAAGTCTTTCAAGGGGAGTTCATATAATCCAACAATGTTACAGCATCTCAGTCAAATTAATGCAATATAAAGTCAATATTGAACTATTATTAAATATTTATATAAATATTTAACAAGGGCACTAAATACTAGAATGTGAAGATACAATATGCATCACACTATGGCTGCTCAATACCACAAAAACAGCCATTGTAATATTTTGTTGTTCCACAATATGTATTGCAATACAAAGAAAATACTGTAAATCTCACCATATTCCACAATCAAACATAATATTATCATAATATTAATTATGCTCTGGAATGAAATAAATGATAGTGGGCAGACAAATCTGCCTCTGGTAGGTACGTCATTGTATCAAGCAAGTTGTAGCATGAAATGTGTGATTTAATTTGCTGTATGTCACACTGCATGTGCTGCAATGTGACTTTTGCACATGCACACATTGTGATGGCTGTGCTGAAACAATATGCTGTGCGACCCTTTATGTTGTGATACTGTATTTATTTACTGTATTTATCTAGGAAACATTAGAAAACTGAAATAGTATAAAAAGTGTTGTTTTTATGTAATTAGAACCGTGTGATCTGAATCACTGGATACAAAATTGCTCTACTGAAATGAACCAGTCCGCCACAAACCTTTTACAAACGAGTACTGCCTATGGGAACCGATAGAGAAAGGTAAAATACAATATGATTCGTTTATGTTTTGTTACACCTAAAAATGGTACATTGCAGTCACAACACTGGCCAGTTTTTACCTTGCAGCCCCACTTGACTCAAAGTAAAAAAACAAACACAGATTTCCATTGCTCCAATCAATTGCTTTTTTCACACTCTCAAAGAATCGGGGCACCCAGTGAATAGCTGGGTCAGGACAGAATGAAGTGCTCAGAGCAAACTTAATTATGTCATTGTCGGATGTTGGGTGGAGATAAATCAGGACTTGTCTTAAAGGTGCTGCTCCCGACTGTGACGGCAGGGCCAGCCTCAGCGCTGCTTAATCACACCATGCCATAGAGGTAAACATGCCACATCAACAGGAGTAATCAGCTGCACATAGAGTAATGTGCAGCCATGTTCATTTCTCTCACCTCCACTGCTCCACTGATTTGAGAATGTAGCAGTGATCAGGAATGGAGCTTCTCATTGAAGGGGCCTCTAAGCGTGGAAAGGAGGTAGCAATGGAGGGCAGACAAGTTAGAGATAATGAAGAGACAGAGTGCTAAAGAGGGACCCAAGATGGTTGAAGAAAAGTGGGAAAGTAGAGAGTAATAAAGACAGGGGAGAAGAAAAGTCAAGTAAAGCACTTATGATGGTGTATGTGTCAGAGGGAAATGAGAAAAGAAGGGACGACTGGGAAGAGAGAGAGGGAATGAATACAAGTGAGGGGAGGGGATGGCAGGGAGTGAGACGTCCACTGTCATCATCATGCAGTCCTCGTACAGTTCTAATCAACAAGCTGCATGCCTCCCAGCATCTACTAATCAAATCCTAGCATGTATGTCTGCGTGAATCCTCAAGGTGAAGCAAAAGGAGGGCTCAACCTGAAAAGAATTTGACAAATCGAAGGGAAGCAGAGAAGAGGGGAGTCAAAAGTCCATCAGCAACATTCATTAGACTATAGGATCCCAGCATATGCAGCTACCGCCATAATAATAATAATAATAATAATAATAATAATAATAATAATAATAATAATAATAATAATAATAATAATAATAATAATAATGATCTATGGGTGAAATGAACTGATGTTTTAGCAGAATAGAAGTGAATAGTTCAGCCATAGCACTACAGTCGACAAAAAAATTAAAAACACCATCAGGCCATAAGTGAAACACTAGTTTGAATTATTGTGCCTAATTGATCTGACTTCTGTGACATTTTATTTATCTTTTAGTAAAGTGTGAATGAGGAAAAGAAATGTCAATAACTGATATATTAGAATGAAAAGTTGGTGATGAACCTATTTAAACTGAATAATCAGGCAAACAGTGATGTGTAATAAAACACTAACAAGGTCAAGGGGGGGTAGAGAGAGAGAGAGAGAGAGAGAGAGAGAGAGAGAGTGCACTAGAATGGAGTCTGTGTTTGGAAAAGGATTCACTCAAGCTCAAAACAGTGAAAAACCCAATGATTAAAAATGACGCCAAACCTGCTGTGAAGTCTAACTGCTCAGGTGAGAAGGCTCCCTCCAGGCAGGTCACATTAGGAGAACCGGTGAATCTAACTCATTTACAGTAGATGATCACAGGAACTTATAAGTGAAATGTTCAACGTGACCTAGAAAGAAAACTAATGTTCGAAACTTATGATCCATTAAGAACATTTTGTAGTTAGATTCAAATAGTTCAAGAGGTTTCCAGGCCTGAACCCTAACACTTTGCACGGAATCTAAGGCCTCTTATCCGTCATCTGTGTCTTCCTTATTTACATTTCACTTATGTGAAATTGTGTATATATAAGAATGTCAATATACTCGGACAGAAACATAGCAGATCCGTTCAATCACCTACAGACGTAGAAATCTCTGTCTACATCCAGACTTAACAGTAGGGCTGCAAAATATATACTTTTAGCATCAATATCACATTATGTGCTTGTGCAAGAGTCACATTGCAGGATGTGATTCTACCTTCCCAATAACACCTATTTTAATTATAAGAGTACAAAGCTCCCCTCACCTACTCTAAGGACTAAAAAGCAATAACAAATACTGACAAAAACAGTCAGGTCTACTGTGTTCTCACTGTAATTCCAAATACCACAGTAAATGAATTAGGTGTAAGTGCTTCCTGGGCTGCAGTGCTGAACCCTGTGGGAAAGAGAAAGCATCAGATTTTTCATGCTTTCACTAAAACATCAACAACACCGGCATTAACAGCATCTGTTTGATCAAACCGCTAACATTTAGACGTAAACACTATCTCTATTTTATTATTTACTCACAATATTGTTTTATAATATCTTCTGGGACTGCTATAAAATCATGCAGTATCACTGCAAAGCTAGCAGAGTCATCCATCTAGGAACAACCCTACTGTTACTCTGACGAGCCATCGTCTGACACTATCTTATGCCAATGATGTAAAACAGTTTCCAAACAAACAGTTACAAACTATCATGCCCACAGAAGGTATGGGTGTGGGACAAAAACGAGGGACAAATGAGGACATTAACCAGTGATTTATAAACATTTCTACTGGTGTCAGAATTACAGGTTACAGTTGTACTTCTGTACAAGTACAGCTCGGCTTGTCCCATTATCCCTCAGGATGCAAGGTAGACATGCATCCAGACTCTGTTCTGGCACCAAAATGGTGGAACGAACTTAAAGACTTGTTTCAACACGGTCTAAATGTGTGGAATCTCTAGATTGCCAGCCTTATCTACTAGCTAAGGATGTTCTAAGTAAACAGCAAAGCACTTTTGTAAGTCGCTCTGGATAAGGGCGTCTGCTAAATGCCGCAAATGTAAATGTAAATGAACTTGAACTCCCAAATCTGACCTAAAAGTACATCAGATTCCTAAGTGAGTGCCCTGTTTTCATGTAAAGAACAGAGATCTATCAGAGTCACAACCTATTTCCTGAGGACATCAGAAGAAGAGTGGTTGATGCTCATGCAGCTGGATAAGGTTACAAAATCATCTTCAATGAATTTTGAGTCCAACAACTCAGTCAGACAGCCTGTGCACCATTATTGACCTCCCCAGGAGTGGTCAATGAATGATTGAGCTAAGAGCAAGATGTGGAATAGTCTTTGAGGTCACAAAGGAATCCAGGGTAACTTGTAACTAAAGGCCTTTGGCTAATGTTAATGTTAATGAGCCCACCATCAGACAACAATGCAGCATGACAATAACCCTAAGCACACAAGTTGTTCTACCAAAGAATGTTTATAAAAACTGAATGAAGTGAATGTTTTGGAATGGCCGAGTCAATGTCCTGACCATAATCTACCAGAAATGTTACAGAAGGAACTCAAGGAAGTAGTTCATGAGAGGAGAACCACCAACATAACAGAGCTGAAGTTGGTTTGTACTGAGGAATGGGCTAAAAATTCCTCCAAGCTGGAAGCTGACGAGCAGGACTAATCCACAAATATTTTGTTGTAGTTATTGCTGCACAAGGGAGACACACTGGATACTGAAAGCCTAGGTTAACATGTTTTTGCTTAGAATCCCAGATCATACTGCTTCCCATTGGCAGCCGGAGTCAGAGAGAGAGAGTGAAATTGGCCTGCTTCCACTCACTGGGTGGGTAGATGGTGTTCTCTCCCCACATCACATACTCAATGTTATGCTGGTTGGCACAGGCGTCTGTCAGCCATTGCATCAAAGCTGAGGACCTGGCACTTTCATCCAAGTGCGTTGGCTGTCCGGCGAGGATGCAAATGGCGGCAGTTCAAAAAGAGGCGGTAGGCTGGCATCACATGTTTGGAAGGAAGCATGAGTTTGTCTTCTCCAGTCTAGAGTCAGGAGCATCACATGTGATAGAGGGAGTACTATAAACGTGGTTGGGATGAATTGGCACATCAAAAATTATATTACACACACACACACACACACACACACACACACACACACACACACACACACACACACACACACACACACACACACACACACACACACACACACTTTCCTCAATAAATGACCAAGTAAGACTTGGTTTATATAAAATTATATTCCAATCGATCTTCATTACGACATCTAGAGTTTGGAGACACATGGTAACATGGTAACTTAATAAAGGAAGCACAACAGCTTCATTTTGTGTTGATTTGATCGTGTAAATTCCACTTGTCAAATAAAACAAGCAAATAAACCAATAAACAATGCTGTTTAAGAAAACAGGCCATTGACAGAGCATTATTAGTCTGGTTTCCTGGATAAAGTGCAGTATGGAGTGTCAAATACTGAATAAAAATCATTTGTATTTGTTTTTAATGCCATCACTGGTTATTGTCAGTTCCAAATTATGAGATCTCAGAAAAAGTAATTATCAATTATCGTAAGACATATTGTGTACAGATCAGATTTTGTTTAAGCATGTTGATTATATTTTTGCCATATCACCCACCCCTTCCTTACACTTCCTGTCTTATGACTGTTCTTCAATAGCACTCAGTATGAAAGGGGTCAGTAATGAGAGGCCCTGACACTATGCTGTGTGGGGTGGGGAAGAGGGGTTACCCATCTGCTGACGGCTGAGGAATGAAGCTCCTGCGTCGGAGAGAAAATTCAATTTAGACCCCTGCTCCCTGGAAGGATGGGGCCGAGGCAGGGAGCAATATTGAGTGGGCAGGGCCCGGGGTCCTGACAAGCGCTTCATTGAAATGCATAGCTCACAAGCGAGCAGCCATATTTCCCCATCATCAGCAGGTGAAGCAGAGTGCAGGAGGGGAAAATAATCAGTTGATGCATGGCGGGGATTATGCCAGCGGAAAACCAATGGGAGCTGCCATCACACCGACAGGGTGCCAATTCCTGTCAACACGTCGCGACAGAGAGAGCTGTCCTACCGGAAACAAGAAACGAGAAAGGTCCCCCCCAAAAACCGGAGGAATAAAAAAAAGCACACACAGCCAAGCAAACACTTTCATCCAAACTACAGCCATCTGACATCAAGTGAACTTATCATCATCTAAAGTGAAATCTCATCTGCGACACTCCCTTGTAGGGAATGAGCATCTACGTTCAGAGGAGTGGAAAGAGCACCATATTCTTCTCTTATTTCCGTTATCTTTTTTCTTTTTCTGCTTTCCATTCTTCAGTGGGAGTGGATGCAGCTGGTTTGATCAGCCCATGTGAAGTAATCAGCAGCAGGCCTTTTGTGCATCCGTAAGGCTGATATTAAACAGCATCTACCTCCTCTTTTCTCTCTGTCTTGCTCCCTCTCTCCCACCAAGGAGTGCTCGATTACAAAAAGGGGAACATCTGGAGATGGACGCACAGCATCAGAATAACAATATCTATCATTGCCTCAAGTGGCAGCAGAGCCAGAGCCTTAAACAAAAGGCAGAGCTCTTCACCGCCACGGGAGGCTCCAATCAAGAGAGACACAGACGAGTGTTGTGTCCCACAGATCATAATCACGTTAAGTGCCATGTTCATTCTGGAGGGGGGGTGCATGTCAAAAACGAGTAGAGAAAGAGACTGGTCGTCTGCACTCCTCAGTGGCCCTCTTGCCTCATGTTTTTTCTTACCACTGTAATTGTTCACTTCTCCTAGATTTAGTTCATTTAACAGATAAGAGAGGCTAAAACACTGGTCTGATTTAAACCAAAACTTAATTCCCACTTGCCTTTGACACTTCAAGCTTCAGAAAAGCAACAGCATCACAGTATTGATACAATTCAATCTAATATTTACTATGCACATCTATATTTAAACTATATTTAAAATAGTATTAATAAGATAAATGGACAGAAGCTCTTAACAGTTGAAGATTAAACAATTTCCAAAAGGCATACAAGTTAAGATGACACCTTTCCTTTTTGACCATCATCTTTTACATTTTTAAAATAACTAAAAAGGAAAAAGACCCAAGGCAAACCTTTGCATGGTTGAGGGATTTTCATCCACTCTTCCTTGCAAAAGTCTTCCAGTGCTGTAAGATTCCTGGGCCGTCTTACATGCACTGTTCTTTTAGAAACAGCTATATTTTAACCTCAAGACCTGTTTCTTAAACGCAGCAGGCATCAGAATATTGTTAAGATGTTATTTTGAAAACTTCTGATGCCGATCTTTCAGGTGAGGACATATGAGAGGTTTTCTTCTGATGACTAATCCATGAAGGCTGTATTTGTGCAGGTGTCAACATTATGCAATATGCACCAGAGTCTGTTCAATCTTCTAGAAGGTCTTTTGCAATTAAGAGGTTCTGCCTGGCCTTCCCCATCAATCCTATAAGCAGCTGTCTCAGAATTGTTCTTGGTCTTCCAATGTTTCTATTAACTGCCATTTCTTAATTACGTTTCAAAATGGGGAAATGGTAACTTGATGAAAGCAACAATTTTCATTTTCAGAGAGATAGGCAGCTGCTTAGAAGAACCCATAGCTGCTGTTTATTGGGACCATGGTAGAGGAGTAGTCTGGATTAGCTTTGAAATTTGCATCACCTGGTCTTTCCTAACAATGATTGAACAGGTCATAATCCTAACAGGTTAACTGATGTCCAAAACCTGAGTGAAATTTATCTGAAATATTATAGAGTACCCAAACTTTTGCAAGGTACGCAATTTTCACTCAAACTGTGGAAAAACCAAAATAATACACTGGCATTGCTTAAAACGTTGAAGTGTTTCATCTTCAACATATTGATGATACAAACAAATATGTATATTTTAATATACAAAAATCAATACATTAAAGCAGTGTCTCTATACAGTGAATTTCTCAGAACTTGCGTTAGTGCAGTTAAAATGTACACCGTACAGACACAATTAATCTAGAAACTTTACTGTGTTTACTTTTTACCACAATGCAACCAGGCCAGATCAGCTCAGATGAGACTATTACACATCTGGTGGGGGAAACCCAGATCCAGATCAGAGTAATCCACTATCTTGGATTTCTCTCCATTAAAGCTTCTGTAGCCAAGTTTCATGCTCAACATACTCATATTGATCTATACTTCACAGATGGGTCAGGATTAGATCAGTAAAATTAACATTTTTCTGCACTTTCATGCTGTGAATCTTTTTTCACATCTCAAAGGTGTTCTACTGGATTCAGAGTTGGAAACTGGAAGATTCATAAGGAACCTCTCCAGTAAATACAGGCCAGGTGTGTGGAGGGATTCATAGATTGAGAAGAGGTGGCACAGTGCAGTGAACGTCTTGTGCAATCTGTGGAAAGTGGGTTGCATATATTCATGGTACACAATTCCCTGCTGAGCGTTCTTTCAGAAATTGGTTGTGAAGGACCTGCGCTGATTCCTAGAAGCAATTCTTTCCAAAGAAGAAAGTGATAATCATTCACAAGCAGTGAAACATGTTGGGGGACCTGTCCGTCACAATTCTCATGAGAATGTCCAGAACACTGAGATTTTCATCACGGCTGGACCCCCGATTTTACCGTACACTTTGATACACTATGGCCTTTGCCATGCCCAAATGCAATCACTTGCCAATGAAAAACATCTATATTGCAACCCATTTTCCAAACATTGAATTTTCACAACACTGTGCCACCTCTATGAATCTCGTCACTCGCCCTGCAGGTATTTATACCCCAATCATCCTAGAGTAATGTCAGCAGAAGCCAGACGTTACTACCAGTTTAAACATGCAATGTGACTTTTTTCCAGAGAGCTTATGTTTACATTATATACAGTTAATTTGGCAGAACCCTACACAAGCATCTGCATTCAATACCCATATATATGTTTGCACAAAAAAACATGTGGATCCACATAGAAGTATAAATCAGCAGTTTAATTGAATCTCACAGTACTGGATACGACATAGATTTCCAGACAGAAATCTTGATATTTTTTTATAACAGTCTGTGATTGACATTCACTGCTATCTTCAAAATCAGTGCATCATTACTGCTAAAACTAAAAATCAATTAGAAACCACTACTGTTACAAAAGGCAGTCTTGCGCAATGTGCAGCTCACTGGCAAGTGACCACAATTTTCCACTCACTGGACTGTGTGCGCGCACATTTATGTGTGTTTATATGTGCATACTGTTCAAGTCATTGGTTTCATCAAAATCCAAAAACCAAGCCTTGCTCTCTAAGCCCTGTTGATCTCACCCGCTGCTCATAAAGCAGGTCTGAGCTTAGGAGGACTCACTCTCTCACGCCAATGAGCAGTAAGCCACCAGTCTCTTCAGGGAAGGCCGGCTCAGACGACTGCTGCAAATGTTTATATTTGCAGAGAGTCGGAGAGTAGGAGAAAAAAAAAAGGAAATAGGAGGATGGCGATTGATGTGAAAATCTGAAAGCTTTGAACTTTGCCCATCTATCTGGCCTAGAGGAGCAGTGCTGTGCTTTCATTAGCGGCCTGTAGCACCCTCCTACACCCTTAACGACCAGCCACTTCAATCATACTCTCTATTCATCTCTTTCTCTACCTAACCTGCCTCTCGTACAATTTCTGCCCATCACCTTTCTTCTATTTCTTCATCTATGAGAATATGCAAGCACGTCTCCCTGAGGATACAGTGTGTGGCATGGTTATGGGACCCAATCGCTGTTGTCCATTAATCCTTACATCATTGCTCAAAAAATGACTGCCTCCAAGGAATCGCAAGGTTAATGTACACAAACTGACCATCAGAAAAGCAACAATGTGCACAATGCCTGACCGCAAACAACCAGAAATAAATTATCTAGAGACTGGTGAGTGGGTGCTCAATATTAACGAGTTTTGCAGTCATTTATGTGCCAGTCTTGGTGAAAAAAGTGTCTCCAAAGCAACATATGTACAATCATCCACTTGTTAGAGCCAGCAAGACAGATCGAAGGTCTCTCTCTGCCTCTCTCTCTCTCTCTCTCTCTGCCTCTCTCTCTCTCTCTCTCTGCCTCTCTCTCTCTCTCTCTGCCTCTCTCTCTCTCTCTCTGCCTCTCTCTCTCTCTCTCTGCCTCTCTCTCTCTCTGCCTCTCATAGCTGAGCATTAAAAACAGTGGAAAACAAATTCATCATCCCATTCCCAGGAAACAAAAACAGTCATAAATCAAGGAGAAAAATGAGCCACCTTATCTGGCTAACTTCACGGCTAAGGTAGCTTGACTCCCCTTTTCCCTCTGGAGAGTCTACCCCAAGGCTCTGTTAGCTGCGTTAGAGCCGGGGCTGCGTCGAAGCCGCACTGAGCCAAAAATAAAATATTAACTCCAAATGTCCTGCAGTGGCCCCAGGTCTAGCATGCCCGTCTCGGCCTATTTTCCCCCCTCCCTCTCCTCTGGAGAAAAGAGGCGAGGAGAGCAGCCTGGGAGCCTCCACTCAGAGGTGACTCACCAACCCAGATAGTAAAGTAGGTAAAAGCAATAAGTAGGAATATATTTATACACATCTATGCATGATTTATAATGGCAGATTCCCACTGACAGCTCTCTCGGCTCTGTAATGATAATGCTAGACAGTGATTGGCCGAGGGCCATGTGGGAGTTCCCGCTGGGGAACCAATAGAACCGTTTTAGCCCCACACCTCGGTGTTGATCAACAACATGGACAAAAGGCAGGCAAGCTGGGAATGCACAGTGGGAAAAAAAAAGAAAAAAAAAAAAAAAAAAAAAAAAAAGAGCACCATTTCTAAAAGCACATTTAAGTCAACACAGAGTAAAGCCATGAGATGAATTGCAGAAATTTTAAACATCACAATAAAACGTACAAAGGGCAGAAGAGTTGGCTACAGGTTAAAGCCTTTAAGAAAATCTATCTGATCTAGGAAGAGTAATTAGCAGGGTTTAATAGGCCATACGTTCATGTATGCATGTGTATGTACAGTATGCTGTACAGCTGAGAAATATGACTGTTGAGAATTGAAATCAAAGCCATAAGAAAAGGTCATTTTTCACCCGTTTATCTCAAGTGTAGGATGACTGCATGGTCATGGTTTCAGTCAGCCACCGTGTATGACTAAAAGGTCCTTTCACCACTGACCTTTCTAACAGATTAAAATGCATGTAAACCTTCTAAAACAAGTGACTGATACAGACTAGAGTACCTTCACTTTCTCTTCACCTTCAGTTTCACAGCACTGGTAGCTGGACAGCTACCAAACACATGAGAATCATGGCAAAAAACAGCAACTTTTGTAAAACAATATAAATTGCTCTAAATCTCTGCACTCCCAGTTACAGTGTGGTGGAAATTCAACTGTGAAATAAGATTTCTTATTCCAAATCACAAGTTTGAGGAACCCACTCACTACAGTCACACTCTATAGGCTGAACAGCACTAAACACTGATGGTGCACCCCATTTGAAATGGGATGTCAGAATCTTTGACAGGTAGCAAATTTTAAGTTGGAATTCCTACTTCGACAAAGCCTCACAAACCCAGAGTTCAAAAACAAAAATGTCAGCATCACACACCAGCAGTATTAAAAGCATTAGTATTACAGTTTATTAGTGCTTCAACTGTCATTAAACTAGTCACTCAGCACAGTCTGACTTTGGATGTTGCACAATACTGCCTAATTAAACTGGGGTACAGTCAACAGTGAAGAAATATAACGACAATGAAAGTACCCAGCAAAATGTCAAATTATAACAAGTACAAACCCAATAGCATGCTCAGTAATTCTGACTTTTTGTGTCTGGAATAAAGTAACTAAATTAAAGGAAACAGTTGGGATATCTCAGATGCACTTTGGTGGAACTACGATGTGATAGTGGTTGAACACTAAAGCTATATTGTGTCAAGATTAGCTCTTACAGCCTTCGCTACTGTTCATTGTATGGAAAATCATTTTGCTTCTAAAGCTCACAAGGGACAATGCTTTCAGTTCTTTTTTTTTTTCTCCCTGTCAACTGAATTTAGTGGCTTTCATGTGTGAGGGTACTTCTGGACCAATTGTGTGTAGAAAGAAGAGCTATTCAACTTTACTTCCTTTCCTGACATTTCGTTTGTGGAATTCTTGATTTATTAGATACTAACAACACATCTGACAGCATTGGAAAGGAGAGAGAACGAAAATCTTCAATTACCCACAGGGAAGTTTCACCATCGTCTCACTATACCATTATGATTTTTATGGGTTCTCTCTCTTTCTCTCATCGGCATAAAGTATATAACTGTATGAAACCCCTGGATTTGTTTTACAACGTGAAAGTTAGATCTGAAGTCTCTTCTAAATGATATAGTAGCACATCTTCTAAATGAAATAGGACCATATGTTCTAAATGATGTACAGTGTCAATACATATTTCTCATGAACACAAAATACAACTTTTCGCTTGTATTTTTAAAGGCTACACTGCAGAACCATGTCAAATCTGAAGAACACTGGGAGGACACTTCTGTTTACTGCTGTTATTCTGTATTGCAGTCACATGTGATTGATTGCCTCTAAGGACCAATTGCTGTTGCTGACTCCATTATCCAGGATTATCCAGCTAGAGAAGACTAAATAGAAGCATCAATTTTTTTTTAACTGAAAGTAGAGGTTTAATGGTACTAAACGTTTGTACTTGCTGCATTTGGGAGGCAGCTGAAAGGCACCTGACTAGCGCCAAGAATATGGAGAGCATTACCTCTGTAGGTCAGTGCACTGGCTAGTAGTTAAGTCAAGTTTAAGGTGTTGATAAAGTTTGCATGGCTATGCTCGAACTTTGACCTCCTCGGTTACTGTTACCATTCCTCAGTGAGACATCCAAACAATCGATGTTAGCCATTCCTTATTCTTGCTTGAGGTTAAAAGGCAACTGGGCCTTTTCCGTAACTGCCTTCGATTTTTCTTTTATAAACGAATCAAACAGTAGTGTTTTTAAGTCCAATTTAAAAACATGCAGATTCTTTAGTCATCTGCCCTGCTTTGGTTTTCCCTGTCTTATCAGTAGGTCTTTGTTTTAAATGTTGTTGTATTGTTGATCTTTTGTTTTATTTGAATGATACCGTTCTGTCAAATTTAATGTGCAATCTGTTAATTGATTTTATTGTCCAACACGTGCTGTCATTTAAATGTGCTATAAAAATAACAGAGACTTGACTGTAGCTTAGCTCCCCTGAACCATGAATAAATACAATTAGTACATTTGAAGTGTGCAAGTGTGTGTGTTTATTGCTGTTTGTTTTGTTTTATACTGTCTATCTCCTTTTACCAAAAGCAAGAACAAAAAGAAAGAACTGTCTAGTATATGAAACATGCAGCAACATACGTGAGAACATTTTTGACATAACAATAACTAACCTATGACAGTCAGCTGCTTTTAATGACTGACATTCAGTTGCAAGAAAAAATGTTTTGGTGTGGAGTGCTGATTTAAGGAAAAAAACATTGATTTACAGGATGACAGCACAGGATCAGGGCTGCTAGAGAGGCTGCTTTAAAAATAAGCCTATTTAAAAGAAATTTACACATTATATTTATGAGACAGAACATAACCAAATGAATGCATCATCACCACCAGGTGGCCACTCAATTTCAATTTAGGGAGGTACTGCACCTTTCCAACAAATTTGGTGTTTTCAAAAAACATGGTTCCATCAGATGAGACAGCAGTGTGTGTGTGCTCGTGAGCCATTGTTCCGATTAATTATGGTCATTTTTCTTTTTCTGTATTGCGCTCGTTTTTTTTTTGGAATGTGTCACTCATTGCATCGTTTGTATGCAATACTTCTGGTAAACTATTATATCATTTTATCATTTTCGGTTGCAGTTTGAAGAACTGGCCAGAGACTACAGCTGAAAATTAGCCTTTAGGGCCAACTCATTTACAGTCATTTGTCTGACGATTAGCAAGCACTGTGCCTGACAAATAAACGAAATTAAATGAAAAGTTCCAGAGCCCCTCATGCTTGAACTCCTAAAAGAAGAGCTTCCCTTTCATAAAACACAGTGTGTTCCCTTAACCTACATGTTAGATATCTAATATACCAAAACGCATAGTTCAAGATGTAATAACACCACAGCAACTGCCATAAGCAACTACTTATTAAGAAAAGCAATCCAGTGCTCACGTCACGCACAATGAACTCTAAGAATGGCTAAACATTCATAATACATTCACACATTCTTGCTACTGACGAGAAATTAATTTTGCTACAGCAGTCAAGACAGGTCTCACCCTACTGCGGCACAGGCAGAACAACAAGCTACCCTCACTCTGTGATCACTGGCTTTTAAGGATTGTAGTTGTGTTGTACTCAACTAGATGGTGCATCAGGACAATGTGTTGAATTGTGTTCATTTATAAACGAGTTTCTGTTCTAAGTCATTCTGTTCTAATTCAGCTGCTGATGTTCAGTATCATAATCCACTATAAATATATATATTATCACTACTCTATAAATGACAAAATGTATATATATATTTATATAATGTACACTTGTTAACTAAAAAAAAGTAATGAGCCCAGTTACAATTGCTGCGGAATGCCGTTTCTCCAGCAGATGAAAATGATTACATGTGTGGTCTGATTAATTGTGTACTTCAAGTGCATCAACCTCGCAGCAAGACTTTTGGGAGCACTGAATCATTGGAGTGAAAGAAGCAGGACGGTTGTTTCTACTATTTAAAAGCTATTCTGACCAAGCCACCATTGCCTTTGAACAACATACTGCTATGGACTGGAACCAGGTTCTGATCTGGGCTCCAGCGATTGCTGGATTTGAGTATGGCGGCCTTGTGCTGAGTGATTCAATTCTGCCTTTCCTGAGGAGTGACACACTGCCCCAAATCTGTGTGATGATCTGGGGATCCACTGCATACGGCAGTCGGTCACCCCTAAGAGTGAGACAAAGAATACTAACAGCTCAGCGACATGTGCTGGACTTCCTTCAGCCACAGGGAATTCCACTGTAACACATCCTTGGCCTGACCAGTTACCAGATTAATCACTAATCAAGCATATATGGGGCCAAATGGGATGCCAGCTTCAGCAACCGACAAGTGTTCAGGCTCTACAGGCTTTGCTGCAACATCTTTGGGCAAATATGCCAAAGGATTCCATACAGAACCCGTATGCCTCCACGCCCAACCGTATCTTATTTTGTATCCAGGCTACAGGCATCCCAACAGGGTAGGGCTGGGCGATAAATCAATATTTATATCAATATTGGGATATAAACAGAGAAAAATATGATCTGAAGTGATTTTGTTTATATTGAGTATCAGGTTTTTAAATGTTTTGTTCAATCTTGGAGGGGCACAACACATGGTGTGTATAAAGAAATGAAGATGAAATTTGTTTAGATATAGTAAAAAGGAGGGAAGAAAGATGTTGTGGGGTGTCCTAATTTTTCACATCATATATACAATATCACCATTCAGCTAAACTATATTGGGAAGTGATTTTTCTGTCCCTATTGCTCAGCCATATTACTTTTCCCAATAAAAGAATCCTTTCACTCTAATATTGTGATCACTTACATAGATCACGATTACATGTGCAGATGTGCAAATACAACCACACAGCTCATACATTCCATATAGAAAAGCACTGCTAATAGAATAGGACATTCTGGAGCACATAATTCATCAATTTATTAGCACAATGTCTAATCTAAACCTAGCTGCTATCACTGAGCTGTGGAGCAGTGGAACTGTGTTCTCTGGAATGATGGAGCTCCATCCAATACTTTTGGGATGAGGGGGGTGATGATCAAAGATCCTGATCTCACTCACACTCGTCAGTGAATGCAATCAGAGCAACGTTCCAAAATCAGACAGAAAGTCTTGGATATCAAAGATCAGAGTTACTCCAACAAGAGCAGGATAAACTCTTTCTCCATAATTTGAAAAGAAACCATGAATAATCGAGTGTCCAAGTAATTTTGTCCATAAAGTGTACCTCACAAATCAATATGCTGTTTGCCTCCTTGAGCAGAACAAACACTTGTATCCACTTTCTCTCTTTCTTATACCTGAAAAGCAGCTATCTGCTGCCAGGTTTAAGCTGCTCAACAGCAGACATCCCTCACTTCAAATCTCTTACCAGCCCCATGTAATGAACTCTATTTGGTTAAATATTCCAACAGGATTCAACAGTTTCATCATTGGTGTCCTGGTGTCTGAAGCAGCAGCAGCACATTGAGAGAGCCGTCTAATCCTTCAGCTCTGCCAGTATGGGCTCACACGCAACTGAGAGGTTTAAAGCACTCTCCATCTAGGCACCACAGAGACCACGCAAGGGAACTACACATTCTGGGGGGAAAAAAAAAAGTGAAAGCAAGAAGAAAGAGAGGAGGGAAGTGACATGACACGCTTGGTGCGACGAAGAACTTGTGTTGGATGTGAACTGGAAAGAATTCCAGACAAAGCCAGTAAGAATGAAGTGAAATCAATATCACTTCTGTCATGCATGCAGACCCTCAAAAACCTAAGACACAGCTGTCCCTCACACTGGCCTGACTTCTTACAAATGCACGTTCAGTGTTTCTGGAAGACATCAATCAAGGGTCAGCGCTGGCAATTCTTCAAAGATGATGACGTCAATAAAATAAATTTAATTTATAGTAGAATTGTTCCAATCTACTATACTAGATCAATACCTGCAAAGACACTGCTTATTTGCTTGGATATAATTCATTTTGAACTTTCAATGTCAAGGATTCATGGTGCACGGTGCATGATGGACACATGGGAAAATGCACTTGAGAGAGTCAGTGCAGTCATTCTAGCTTTTCTATATATATATATATATATATATATATATATATATATATATATATATATATATATATATATAAAGCTTGTTTTATTTTGTGGTTGCTGCTGGAACTGGAATGGGTGAGGGATGGGAAAAGGTTTAGGGATTTATTGTGTTTACTGTTAAACTTTACTCACATTAAAGAACAAATAGTAATTCAACCAAATGCAAAGTTTCTCTGCAGAAAGTTCAGTTGCCATCCAGGAGTGAGCAAATCTAACGGCTTTACGTTTGAATAGTGTATAGGGAGCAGCTAGGTGGAGGGAGAGAACAGCAGCCAGAAACTCAATAAGCTGACATTTGAATTGCAGGCAAATGAGCCCCTAAACAAGGCTGAAATGGCCGGATTAGAAATTCAGATTGATAGGCCTGTCTGGAGCCATTCGCTAGGCCTCCCCCAGTGCACCCTGGGAAGTCGGCGCTTTCCTCGGGAAAGGCATTTTTGCGAGGAGCCAATTTAGCAAAGTCTATACGTAAATGTGTGGAGAGGGGATTTGCATCAATGTAAGCAGTTTGAGGGAGAAAGAATCACTATGCCAAAGGAAAGCTAAAAAGCAGGCCTAAACCTATGGACAGCCATATTTGGCTTTTAGTATTCACATTCAGTAGCCTATTCCCAGGCTAGGCTCCATGACAAATGCACATGGCAAAAGTGGATGTGGGTTAAAGTATATTCTTCTCGACGAGCCTCCGCATCACTGGATGCATCCATGTATGAGTGGAAAGTGAGTCGAAGAAAGAAGTGTGGAGAGAAAACACGCACGCATCACACATGCCTCTGTGACCACAAAGCAAAATCAACAATAAGATGAATATTTTCCATTTGCTTTTTGATAAGCTCACTCTTAGAAGCTGCAACTCTCGCGAAACAGATGCGACAGAGGAAAAGGGAATGCAAAGATGCTTTGCCTTGATCAATTAATCAGCAAAACTACTGGACTGATTAAGGGTTGCAATTACCCAACGCAGCAGTCAACAAGATGATCCGGTCATTCAATTCCACAGCGTTGCTGAGGAAATGCAAACATGGATTGGCAAGAAAGTCTGGACAAGATGATGTAAACATGGAGCTTCCTTAATGAGCTCAAATTTAGGGGAGAAATTTGAGTTTGGCAGGATCGATGGCGCTGTCTCCAAAAGCGATCTCGCGTCAATAAAGCAGAGGAGGCACAGAGAGGGACAGGGCTGCGTAAGCCCACATAACGAAGGGATTCAGAAACGCTTTCTGACCTTGCAGTGTCAGCTGATCAACCTGAAATTTCTAAGTCATTTATATGATTAAAAATTCCACTGCTTTTAATTAAAATGCCTGACTAACATTATCAGAATGTCCAAACGGAGAGGGTGATACAAATGGCCATGATCACAGTGAGTTTGCCAAAAGGGAAAAGCCATCAACTCTTTACGGTTATCCTCAGAATCATTCTGCTCGGGATCAGCTCTGGCTATTTGTTACATCCTGATTCATTCCTTTCTATTTATCAACCTTGTTAACATAATGCTTGCCAGCCGCCTCTCCTTTTAGCATTACAGAGAAGCTCGAGAATAACAAAGACTGCTATGTGCTATTTCAATGCGCACACATGCATACGCTCGCTCGCACGCACAGCCCTGCCTTCCCTGAGGCTGTGAAGAGAAGGAGGCAGTGCCTGTGGTGAGGGGCACTGAGATGGGAGAGATGCTTCAAAGTAGGATGAGACCCTGGGGGGCACCTCAGGAACCATACGGGGACAGGACTCGGAAAAAAGCACAAAGAACACACACACACACACACACACACACGCACTCGCACTCAGTCGATTTGCACAATTGGAACAGGAAGTCACAGCCATTACACACACACAAACATTGACAGCAACCATGTACAAACCCACTTCCAAAATATGCCACACACACACAATTACATGCACATAACTGCCGTGCCACCCCAGTGAGCTCACGACACATTCGCAAGCACATACACTCGAGCGCACACACACACACACAGTATACACATATGGGGTGCAGCCATGCACGCAATAAGGCAGCACCAGGATGAATTAGCTCCTCAGCTTGAGCCTGACACTGTGCATTATGTTAGTGCTGTGACTAACCAAAACCAAATTCGTCACTTTCTCCAGCACTTCCAATAACTGCCACTGACTCAGACAGAAAAGAGAACAAGTGACTGACACTCTGCTTTCCAGAGCTTTCAGCTGTTCTAAAACAAGACCAAGAAGATCTCGTTCTAACCTGAGGGTCAGCTTCCCAGGTGTAGATCCTGCCTGCACCTTGGCTGAAGGTGTTTGATGATAAAACATTTCTGTAATATCAGTTAAAACAAGACTAGACAACGTTTAACATTAAGAATGCAACAAAACTGCGGCCTCAGTTTCAGCTTCTTAAATAACACTGTCAGTCACAGCAAAGCCATCTTCACAGCAGGTCCAGTGTAGAATGACTGCAACTCTCTCCTTTACCTCCCTTCACTCACTCACCTTATACACCCATCCATCCCCACTATTCATCCACCCATCTCCATTCATCTGTCTTTCATCCGTCCACCCACCCCTCTCGCGACCCTTACCTTTCTCCACCTATCTCTACCCATCCACCCATCATCCCTTTCCCTGTCCACCCATCATCCCTTTCCCTGTCCACCCATTCAACCTCTCCCTCTCTGCCCACCCATCTCTCTCAATTTGTCTTTCTCCACCCATCTCTACCCATCCACCCATCATCCCTTTCCCTGTCCACCCATTCAACCTCTCCCTCTCTGCCCACCCATCTCTCTCAATTTGTCTTCCTCCACCCATCAATCCCTCTCCATCCATCTTTCAATCCATCACCATCCATCCATCTCTCTTTCAGTCCATTCATCTCTCAACATCCATCTGCCATCTCTCAATCCATCATTTTCTCCAGCAATGTGTTTTTCTCCATATGTCAGTTTGTCTTTCATCATCTATTCATCTCTCTCCTCTGTCTATACATCCATCACTCTCTACCAATCCATTCACCCCTCACCCCATCCATCCATCCATCATCTGAAATTTACACTACCAACAAGTCAAGTTTGAAGTAATCTGCACGCCATGCTTCTCAATGACAACTTTCATTTATAATGAAGGTTATTTTAATAACATGAACAATTGTGATACGTTCTCTCTTTAAACACTGACCAACTACATTTTGCATTTTACAAAGAGAGAGTAAAATCAGTCCTGTTTTGATTTGGGGCAAAGCAGTATTTTAGAAAGAATTTTATCATCATTGTAACATCAAAATATCTGTTTGCCATAAAATATTTACAAATTTCAATTATTAACAAATCATGATTCAACAAACTTTATTTTTTTATGATATAAAGATTAGTTTGGCTCCAAGAAATAAACTCAAATATTTGAAAGACAGAGATTCGCTGCCTACAACAGCAGCCTTTCAACAATTGGACCCAAAACTCGTAATTTAACATTTTGAAATGTTCTAAAGACTTTTTGATACACGGAAAAACTCTCACTGCCATCATTTTTCTTTCACTCACACTCTTAATTCTTTATTAACTGGAACACACTGATTGCAATTATCAGATCTAAATTACAAGTGGCGGCTATGGGAATTCACTTGGCTCTTGGATATGAGCAGCATCGTGCAGAGCCGCGGTTGTATTCAACAGGGAAAATCCTATTTGATACTGCACCAACTATTTTGCTCAATTCCTCTGAGCTCCCCAAGGGCCCGGCTCTCTCCACCCTTTATCATTTTGTTTCCTTTCCTTTCTTCAATATTTAAAACTCTCTTGGTTGTCCTGATGTGCAGTATCTCTGATGCTCTGCTCCTTTCTCATTCTCCATTCTCCTTTCCATCCTGCTGTACTCATATCTTTGCCTCCTCTCCTTGTCTCTTAAGTGCCTTTTTTTGTCTCAACGAGATCCATCATCAAGTCCATCACTGTAATTACAGGCCTGATTCTGATGGCTTGGCAACAGCCTCAACTCAAACTGGCAGGAGACTCCCACTAATCAGATACAAACCAGTTAGTGTGTGTGTGTGTGTGTGTGTGTGTGTGTGTGTGTGTGTGTGTGTGTGTGTGTGTCACTGATTAGGACATCTAATGATCTGATATCATTCTTGCAGTGTTACAGGCCAAAATCTGGTGTGTGAAATCCTGCTCTGAAAGGGTCTTGCTGTGCCTCTGGGGAAGCTCTCTCTACCCACACAACAGCCAGTTTATGCATTCTGAAGTCCACTTCTTCACTTCTTCTGCAGCTGTGATACCTGCTGGCATTGGTGTTTCATGTTGAGGAATGCTACTAGCATGGACACCAGTCAGCTAACGACTGAAGGAACTCTTATTAGTCTTTCTGAGCTCTCATGGAGATACAGTGGGGAAAATAAGTATTTGATCCACTGCCGATTTGGCAAGCTTTCCCACCTACAAAGAATGGAGAGGTCTGTAATGTTTATCAAAGGTACACTTCAACTGTGAGAGACAGAATCGAAAAAATCCAGGAAATCATTGTGTGATTTTTTTTTTTTAATTAATTTACATTTTATTGCGCAAAATAAGCATTTGATCGCCTACCAACCAGCAAGAATTCTGGCTCTCACAGAGCTGTCAATCCTTCTTTAAGAAGGCCTCCTACTCTGCACTCGTTATCTGTAATATTAACACCTGTTTGACCTTGTTAGCATACTCCAACCTTCATACCATGACAAAGAACAAAGAGCTGTCAAAAGTCAACAGGGACAAAATTGAAAACCTGCACAAGGCTGTTAGGGGCTTCAGGACAGTAGGCAAGCATGCAACAACTTTTGGCACAATTATTAGAAATGCATGGAGTCTGGGGCATGAAGACCATGCCTCGTGAGGTAAGAATGATTCTTCAAAAGGTTAGGAATCAGCCCAGAACTACAGGGGGGGACCTTGTCAAACACCTGAAGAAACCTGAGACCACAGTCTCAAAGATTACCGTTAGTAAAACACTATGCTGTCATGAATTACAAACCTGCAGGGCACAAAAGTCCCCTGCTGATGCCAGCATGTGTTCAGCTGTTCAACGATGACCACCTGGATGATCCAGAGGAAGCATGGGAGGTGGTCATGTGGTCAGATGAGACCAAAATAAAACTTTTTCCATATCATCTCTGTTCGCCATGTTTGGAGGAAAAAGACGGATGAGTGCAAACCCAAGAACACTGTCCTAACCGTGAAGCATGGGGGTGGAAACATCATATTTTTGGGGTGCTTTTCTGCAAAGGGGACAGGGACAACTGCACCGTATGAAAGAGAGGATGGATGGGGCAGATTTTGGCCAACAACCTCAGTAAGCGCATTGAAGATGAGTCCTGGATGGGTCTTCCAGCATGAAAATGACCCCAAACACACAGCCAGGGCAACTAAGGAGTGGCCCTATAAGAAGCGATTCAAGGTCTTGCATTGGCCTAGCAAGTCTCCAGACCTGAACCCAATAGAAAATCATTGGAGTGAGCTGAAGGTGCCCAGGGACAGCCACAAAAATGATGCAGGAATATTGTCATCTTATCCAACATAATCTGATCCTGATAATAAACCACTCAAAGCAACCTCAAACTCTGAAATCAGCTCTTCATAACATAAAGCATGTCTAATGTCTAAATGCGAATTAAACAGATATAATATTGCTTATATTTTGGTGCAATCAGGCTCAATGACAGTTTTCTGTCCCTTACCTTTACAGGATCTTGCACATAACAGTGTATATGGATTTTCTCCTCAGATAGAAATTGCTGCAGGATGTTAAACAATCAATCAGAATCAGTTACATCAAGTGACTACAACTAGCAAAATTTTCGTTCAGGTTCACCAGTTGATATAGACTTTAAGCTGTCAGCAGAGAGAGAAAGGCCTTGAGCTGCAGAAATATGATTGTAAATTTGGAAAAAAAGTTGGAATAAAGCCCTTGTCAGAGATGATGAATAGCAAACCTAGTACAGAACACTGCAGAAACAGACTTCCCCTCAACGTCCAGATGGAGAGCAACGGATTCCTCCAGTGTCACAAAGCCAGGGCTTACATTCACTGCACCACTTATTGAGCTCATCCCAATGTGCACTATTGTACTCTGACAAAATAACAAATCTGAAGCTTTAAACCTGAAGGTCAGGTTTAATACAATATCAAAAACCAATTTCCACCTGTTTGTCAGCGCCATTTATCACATCTGTTTAATACAATTATGTCTCCTGCACCAATGTCTTGGCCCAGCTGGAGAGAGCAAGGGTAGGAGTGATACACTGCATGTGAGCACTGGGGAAGTTTTGTAGTTTTGTTGAAAGGAGAAGAAGAGGGCTGAGGGCAAGACCCCTCATCCGAGAAGAATGAGAATTGCAACGGTCAGGGAAAAGGAAGAAAGAAAGAGAGAAGGAGAGAGGGCAAAAGCAAGAGCAAGCGAGAGATTGAGGGAGCAAGAGAGGGCGATAATTCATGCAGAAACTTGCACACAAGTCAAAACCAAAAGCTACCCAAATCAGAAGAGAGCAAGTGACCCCTCGCAGGAAGAAATGTGGTGTTTGCATTTATAGACAGAGCCAGGTCGAGTGCTAGAAATGGAAAGAAAGGAGGAATAAAATGAAGTGAGTGAGGAAAAATAAACGCCTACACAAACACAGAGAAAGAGCATGAGAGACCAAGAGAGACACAGACAGACAGACAGACAGACAGACAGACAGACAGACAGACAGACACAGAGAGAGAGAGAGAGAGAGAGAGAGAGAGAGAGAGAGAGAGCTACCTCAGCTCCATAATCACACAGTTCATCAGTGAAATCAGCTGCAGGTTTTCTCTGCTATTACATTTCCATTGTTTAGAAGGTACTGCTTTATTAACAAAGATATTGAGTCCATAAATACAAAAGAAGCTAGTTCCCAAAGGCCACAAGCAGCTGGAATATTAATGGTGACATAAGCCAATTGTATTTCCCATTAATAAAGGGAGTCACCAATTAAAAGCCAGCCTGTGGTGCATCAGGATCTGTTGTGGAAATACTTGCACAGCAACACCTTTAAGCAATGATGATGGCGCCATCTCAGCTCATCACATTACAATGTGTCTGTCATACTATGGTGGAAAGGAATTCTTCAAACCTGTCAAAGACAGTTTTGAGAGAAAGAGCAAATGCAAGCGAGACAAACAGAGAGGGTAAGAGAACAAGAGAGAGCACGAGTGAGAGAGAAAGAGACAGAGAAAGAGGAGTGAGTTAGTTTGACAGGGCGTGAAAGGCAGAGTGCTGGGTCCAGCCTGGGCCTCCGGAGGGCAGAACATGGGCAGCTGCTCTCGGGGGGCAAACCGCAGGCACAGTGACCACTATAGAGTGTGACAGGCTCACAGCCAGGCCACAGCACAGTCACTGAACCAATGCGTACTGCAGACAGACAGCTGTGCACAGGAATAGCAGTCAGAGCTCCAGTTTCTAGAGAGCAGAAGGAAAAATAAGAGAAAATCGGCTACTGAACAGCTTAAGCGCAGCTTTATGGACAATATGATGCCAGACTGAAAGTGTTCAAATGACAAAAAGCACAAAGAGAGGTAAAAATGAAGTTCCTCAACCACAGGATACTACAGTTCCTCATTCAACCACTGGGTGAAAATAAAGATGGCTGTAAAAAGCCTGTGTAGGATTTGCTAGTTCTTCACCACATCTGACACCTTCTTGCCCAAATCCTCTCAGAAAATCTTAACCTAATCTTGACAACATTAGAATACACAACTAACAACAGATCATTCATAAAATACACATTAGACATAACATGAATACCCCCTTTCTTGCCATTTCAGCAGTTCTACTGACCATACAGGAGCACTCTGTAGTTCTATAATGACAGACTGTAGTCCATCTGTTTCTCTGCATACTTCTGTTCACTTCCTTTCACCCTGATCGTCAATGGCCAGGAAACCACACAACCACCATGTCAGTGACACAGCGGTACTGAGAATGACCTACCATCTACATAATATCTCCTCTGTGGTGGGTATGGGTTAGTGTGTGTTGCACTGGTACAAGTGGGTCAGAAACAGTAGTGCTGCTGGAGTGTTTAAACACTGTCCACTCAGACACTGAAACCAAGTCGGTCCACCTTATATGTAAAGTCTCAAACAGAAGCTGTACAGTTCGTCAGTCTTCCTCCAGTCCTTACGCTGCCTTCTGGTTAGTGGACTATTCTCAGTCCAGTAGTGACACTGAGGTGTTTAGAAACTATAACAGCACTGCTGTGTCTGATTGTCTAGTTCCAGCACAAATCAAATCAAAATGTATTTTTATAACGCTCTTCACAACTGAAGTTGTCACAGAGCAGCTTCACAGAAATAAAATAAAATAAAATAAAATAAAATAAAATAAAATAAAATAAAATAAATAAGAAAGGTTAAAACAGAAACAAAGTATAAATGACAGATCCCCTAGTGAGCAAGCCACATGGCGACAGTGGCAAGGAAAAACTCCCTCAGCTGGAGGAAGAAACCTTGGGAGGAACCATCCTCCTCTGGTCAAACTACTTATACATAGTTAGGGGACACTGGACCCCTCCATCTCTGTTCTATTACTCGGGTATTGAAGTAATGTTAATTCTATGGTGGACATAATATTAACAGTAGATTTCTACAGTTGGTGATGGTGGGTGAGCAGCTAGTCCATGGCAGTGTGGGAAACTAGTCCAGGTCCAGTTGGTGGAAGGTGGAGAGCCAATGTATACATGTATCAGGGGAGCTTGGAGTATTTCTCAGGTGGGCCAACACACACCAACACAATGTTAATGTCAATGCAGTGCTGAGAATGAACCACCACCCAAATAATACCTGTTATACCTGTTAGTCGCACAAGGCCATTGAAGATCAGGGCGAAAGGAGGATAAAGTATGCAGAGAACCAGATGGACTACAGTCTGTAATTATAGAACTACAAAGTGCTCCTGTCTGGTAAGTGAAGCTGATAAAATTGGCAACGAGTGTAGAAACAAGAAAGAAGTGTTGATGTTATGGTTAAGTGGTCTACATAAGTTCTATAACTATCATATTATAATGTAATAATGGCAATAAATCGACCAGGGCCACACATCACTCTAGAGAATCACTGGAAAGACCTAAAGATCTGAAATTTAAAAAAAACTTCTTTAGATTTGTGATTCATTACATCCCTTGCAAATAGTGTAAAAAAAGAGCAATGTTTCAAAACTCAGAGATCAGTCCGACATCACTGGATTACCCCAAAACTCCTCAATAAGCACAATGGTTTGACTGTCTGTACTCATTTCTGTTACACTGTTGGGCATTTCTGCTTGAACAGTTTTAACACTCTGCATTACTGTCATCACTAGTGCACATGTACTGTGACAACACAGAGGCCAAACTACTCAAACTGGATCATAAACTAATACCACAACCCTCTTGTCACAACACATGCCATTGCTTGGTACAGACAGATAATTACCACTCACCTTCTAACAAGTTAAATATGCTCTCGATGGGCTACTTGTGCCAAACAAACAGGTGCGACAAACATCAAGCTGAGCCACTGGCTACTATTCAAACCCTGACCAGGTGTGAGAAACACTCACGACTCCTGTCCTGTTGTGGCGTCGCACGACACTTAAACAGTATTATGCCAAACACAACAATGCCATAACACCCTCTTTACTACAGACATGTGAAAGTCTAATCAGCTCCATTTCAGACCCTCTTTCTCCATGTGCCTGTCGCCAAACGCATATTGTGAAAGGCTGTCCATTTCCCGCCACTGATGGAAACACTAAAGGGTAGCTAAAGAAGCACTTGAAAGATAATACAAGACGGAGAAAGAATAGCAAAACCATAAAACAACCTGCGTAAATCTGTCTTTTACTTGGCAGGGGGTGCTGGATCTTTCAGAAGTTCGATGACAGGCTTTATTGGACTCACGGGAAATTTAGTTTCAGCTTTACATTGCATATCTCACACTTTGTAGAACAATATGCAACTGCACTCAGTGGAGTACTGAACAAGGAGAGTGGCAGAGAGAAGAAGAGTGAAAAGGGAAAGGGGGGGTCATGACCAACTGCTCTCAATGCCCTCAGAGCAAACAAGGCTGCTCCATCTGATATCGATGGCTACCTTCTCCTGGAGTTTTGTAAACTACTTTAGAGACGGAAACAGACTTTTGTCACACAGGCTGCGAGAGGAAAGGGTTTTTTATTTCTTAACTGTATTGATTTTACATTCACGCGGCGATAAATTTGCCCTGAACCTCGCTCTTACTTTGGTGATGCAGTGGTAACTGGATTGGATCCTATTTGGGCAACAGGGAAAATGATCTAACGTTGCTGAAGTGTGAATAGCCACCAGCAGCAGTGAAGGGGATCACGCCTCTAATACCTCAGTGAAAATGACAGAGTGGGACAGAAGAGAGAGAAGACTTTTCAGTCAGTGGACAGTGGAGTCTACTCCCCTGTAGCCAGCAGCCTGTTACAGAACAGCACCACCAGTACTGGAAAATCAATAAGGTGTTACTGAGCCATATTGGTTTTGGTTAAAAAGGACTAAAATTCCACATTTTTCCTTCTGATTGCATTTTCTGAAATCAAGGACATTAAAGAGTTTATCCTGTGTTTGCTGGAGGAACTGTCCACTGCTAAAAGATTTAATTTACTCCTCTCTTCTCGACCACGCGGAATTGGGGACCACTGATTTAAGCAACTTGAGTTTCATGGAGATTGAATGGAGTGAAAGTGAACAGCAGGTTTTGAGTAAGCATGCCCCGATAACAGAATCTAAAATCAGTCAAATCTAATCTGCTTGATGCAGACATCTAAAACTTAAACAATGTTTGCCCGGCACATCACACCCACTCTTTTTTTCCCCACAAACCTGGCCCTTTAAGGCCTGGACACTGTAAGCTCCAAATTCTGCGGACTTAACCAGGATTAAAACAATCCGTGATTATACTGTTTCTTTGCTTGATCCGTTTCATCATTTGGGAAAGGTCTGCTCTCATTTAAAAGCCGTCCAAAAGGAGCCGCAGAGCTCTAATCTAGCAGAAGGAGTGAAACCGCGAAGAAAAAGGTCATCATCCATCCACTTGGCTCCACGCTCGTTAGGATCAACCTACTCAATATTTAACCAGTCATGGCCAGCGGAGCGCAATGAAGCCAGCTAAATCAGAACAGGTGTCTTTTCAAACCCATTTAGCATTCCGCTCTGTGATGGGGGGATGAACTTCTGAACTGACACCAAAAAAGAGATGGGGAGTGAGAAGGGGGAGTAAAAGGAAAATCAATGTCACTCACAGTGGCGGGGGCAGGTAATGGAAACATCATTCACTCGTCCAATCGGACACTTCGGCTGAATGGGAAAGGAAAATATGGGAATAAATTATGCCCCTTCTGCACTTTTGCCACGATCCAGTGTCAACCGCCCACATTCACCAGAGAGGGGTCAGGGGTGAGGGTGAGGGTGAGGGTGGATGTGTGGGAGAGTCTGTGTGTGGTATTCCAGCAAACAGCTGAAGCAATATCTCACACACAAACAAAAACACTATTTAACATTATTACCCATTTACCACACACACACACACAATCACAGCGTGCTAATGTGAACAATAAGCAAAGCGACCAATCTACACTGATCAGCCACAACATTAGCACCACTTGTCTAATAGTGTACATCCCCACATGTCCGACCATTTAGGGTATGGATGACAACACTACACAAGAGCTCTGAAGATGTCCTGTGGTATCTGGCACCAGGGTGTTAGCAGCGCAACCTTTAAGTCGTATTTTGAGGATAGGACCTCCATAGGTCCATCAATAAACAGGTCTCCATGACCCTGTTGTGGGTTCACAGCAGGGATCGACCCTAAAAATTGACCAGCCTTTGCCTGTATTTACATATTTTTACACTGCCATAATGTCATCTGCCATTTGATGCAGTTTAATGCTAGTGAATAATATATAAAATACATACAGTCGAGATCATTCAAATGGCTGATTATTAAGAGCAAGCACAACAAATGAGCAACAAAATCGTGTAAATATACCAAATTTTTAACACAATGAAAGGGAGGTATGAACCGATGCATACGAGAGCACCCCACAATAGCTCCCTGATGTTGCGGAGATGCTCATGACCCAGTCATCTAGACCCTGGCCCTCGTCAAAGCGGCTCACTTTCTTACATTTCCACATCAACTTCAATATCTGACTGCTTACTTGCCGCTGAATACATCCACTGCTTGACAGATGCCATTGTAGATGAGGATGAACGAGGTTTTTATTTCACCTCTCAGTGGTGCGAATCTTAAGGCTGATCGAAGTATATTGCAACTTTGATTAGAGCAGCATGACTGACTCACTTCCTACTGTAACTTATAAAATCTTAGAGTGGAAAACACTGAAAAGTTATTAAAACTGGCTTTTAAAAGTCTCAGCACGCCAATATGAACATATTTAGCAAACCTGCTACACATTTCAAAGCCAAGCAGATGCACATCAGAGACAGCGTCTCTGCGCATCTCTGTATTCTCCAGAGTACAACTTGTCCCCAAACACCTAGACCCTGTATTTAAAGCCTGATATAGCGGAATCAAACATCAGATGCAACAATCACCTTTGACAACACTCAGTTAAATGCGTGATTTGACACTGCTAAGATGAGATGCTACATCGTCGCTGTCACTGGTGTCAGAAAGTTAAAACTGGAATGTAGGAGAGAGTGGAATTTAAAATGTACATGTTAGAGAATAGAACTAAACCAGGACAAATTTGATCATGCCATCAACAAAATAATGTACAAAGCTATAGTTGCTATTTAAACTACAGTACTTCAGAGAGGTTTGCATCTAGTGAGCATATGTGAAAAAGTGAAGGAAGAAAAAGGCAAAATGTTGAAAACAGGCTTTTTGATGCCCTGAATGCAACACCAGAGTTTTCAGTTTGAAAGCATGAAAATAATGAAGGTTTCTTGTAAAATCTAAATTGAGAAGCTTATGGTCAAGGCTTAGACTTCACCATATGTAATTGCAGAGGTAAGGCTATTCACAGTGACTATGTCGGTGAAAAGAAAGCCACTGATAATAAGCACCAACGAGCACTAATGAGAAAAACGTTTTTTTAAATGTTGAGTGTTTTCACACAGCGATGCTAAAAGAACTACCGCAAGGTTTAAAGACGAGCAAAAGTAAAAGAATCACAAGAAATGAGCCAGTGGCCAAGTTCTCTCTCTCTCACACACACACACACTCACTTTAATGTTGAAGGATAGGAAAATTCCACAAAATAACATAATTAATCAAATGAAAAAAAATGCAAATGCAAATAAATAATTTGACCACTAATTATCACTTCTAATTATTGTCTCAATCATTGATAGATTTTTTTTTTTTTATCTTATCTATAGTTTAAAATTGTTTGTTTGGCTGGATTTCAACAGCAGTACTAAACAAATGCACATCATATAACCAGTAAATCACATGCCATGGTATATCTAATCCCACTATACCACTGCAACCTTCAGGCAGCTAATGAACAGTCAGTTCACAAAGTTGACATGTTAAATCAGGAAGCAGTCTTATGGGGTGCTCTCCGTATGCGATCCTCAGTACCTGGTTCATACCTACCAAACATGCACCAAGTAACATGAACCAGCAACAGAGTCATGGGTGCCAGACGCTAGCAGATTCCCCTTAAAGGATCTTCTGTTGAATGTACTGGTGCTGGATACCACAGGACACCTTCAGAGCCTTTGTGGAGTGCATGTCTCAATAGGTCAGAACCGTTTTGGTTGCATAAACAGGGACAACACAAGGCTCATTGGTGTTTTTTTATATAAAAAACACACACGTTCACAGGCACTCCTGTTAGCAATGGCAGATTCTCATTCTGTCTTCTTGTCTGTACTTATGTTCTAGTATCACAGGTTGCGGGTAAAGATCTACTCAAAACAGCCTGGATGCTTGTTCTTGCACCATCTGGGACAGTTGAACTGCAGAACGTACAGCATCCTCCCATCATCAGGAATATGTCAGACTTGCCGAACCTGTACTACTATGCGTAGTATAGTAAATATGATAGTTCACACTTGCCATATTTCATACTGAGAAATGGGGCTAGTCTTTCATGGCAAGCAAGGTTACTCGATGCACATGAGCAGTGCATCAAGTGCCACACGAGTGACAAGTAAAAGGGACGCGCAGTTTCGATGCTCAGGAAATCTGGTGATCATGCTTGAAGTCAGTATCTCTGCACCCCACAATCTGTCACTAGAGTCGATCCACTTTGTCAGCAGTGACTGGTTATTTCCCAGTAACACCAGTGAAATGAAAGCAGCGCAGTTTCTCAAAGCTCTGTAGTATTTAGAGAATCTTAACTGGCAGAGAGTTTCATGTGATATTCACCCTAGAATTTATCAACATAATTGTGATAAATAAATGTGACAAACACCCCAATTTAGTATTTGTATTTTACTGAAATATATTAATGTGTTCATACTAATGTCATCTTACAATATAACTACCCTGTGATATTATTTTCATTACAAACAATGCATGTTATAATCAGTATGGCTTAAAGTATTGCAAATTGTCAGAATACTTGGGGGATACATGTGAGGGATTGCAGTGTGGGTACTGCATGTCCCGAGTCCTGCTGGAAAAGTTTATCGGCCTCTCTAAGCTTGTTGGTAAAAGGCAGCCCAAAGACGCCAAAAACACAGTGGACCAACACCAGCAGATGACATGGCACCGTAAACCATCACAGACTGCTGAAACGTCACACTGGACTATAGACACCTTGAATTTTATGCCTCTCCACACTTCCTCAGTAGAACCTTCCGCTTCCAATCAACCTTCCAATAATTTGTTTCGACACTGCACTCTGAGAATAGCCAGCTATATGGCTTACCCTCTTCACTGAGTGTGGATGATGAATTCCTGGTTTTTATGAGCTATAAAAGACTTATATTTCACTTTCTGTAATTAATATAAGAGTTTATTTATAGTTGCACTACTATTTGCACAAGTATGTTCATGGATGTTTTCGCACCACTGAACAAATGACACGTTACACACACACACACACACACACACAGACACCCACACCCACACCCACACACACACAGTATAATATTATTTGGGATATAAATTCCTGAACTCTACTTTTCAGTTCAGTACTACGCTCCTTGCACTTTCCTCTGCCTCCATGTTTGTTAATGCTAAATACACACTTTGGACATGTTTTCTATTAGAACAATCAGTCTCCAGCAGTGATCCACCCTTTCTCTTGCCCCACAGTGTGCAAGCCGTCATCAAAGCCTCATGAACAAGGAACACTGCTCAGTCTGCCATTAATGAAGAACCAACTGCGCCACATGTCTTTCTCTGAAGTACACTTAGCAACAACTTAAATACCAGAGAGATATTATCATCTCTGCATGCAGTAGAAACGTTGGTGGTAGTGGGGAAGGGACAGTCCTCACTGTAAGAAGAGCACCAGGCAAAGCAACTGAAAGAACTCTGTCCCTTCAAGAATGCGGGCTTTAATCAGCAGACGAGACTGCAATAAACAAATTAATCAAATGAGCAGCAGCAGCTACTCACTGTAGTGTACTGGAGGTGGAGGCCCCATGCTAAAAATGAGATTGGATTGGTTATGAGATTTTTTTAACCTTGTAAACAAACAGGAAGGTGCAGGGAGTGTGAGTAATGGCTGTGCTCTGTGACTGCCACACAAGGTAGATCGTGGATCATTCCGGTGTCCGGTGACACTCTCCCCTGGAACGTACATGAATACTGAGCACAGAGCTAATAGAAATCATGACATTTCATGAATTACACCAATAAAGAATGCATAGAGGATGATATGAGTGCACCATCACCTCACTCTCTCATCCCCACCCCATCATTCTCCATCTATGGATGTTAAAAGGCTTATTGGCGAGCTCAAGCCTTCGAAATTGGACATGCTGCTTAGCATAGTCTGCCAAATTAACATCAAATGAATGTAATAACTTTATTAACTTTATATAGACAAACACAAGCAGCTCCGGTCTCTTTTATCATCCACTGGATTCTTGTAATCAGTTATAGAAAAACTTCAAATGAAAAAGAACAGCAAACTTGAAGGTGTTATCACTTGACTATATTTTCTCCATAAATATCCATTCTGGGGTTCCTTCAAACTATCTTTACATAAGTCTTCGTTTTCTTTAGTTAAGGAGTTAAATTAAACAGGAATGATGACAGATAGCACTGGCCTGGTCATGATTTCCAGTCACAAGTTAACAAAATCTAAAACTGAAAGAAATGCACACTAAGAATCTGTTTTCATATTTCCACCCCCTCCATTATTTGCTGCCCACAGCCCTGCCTACCCCACCTCTGTCTGTGCAAACTAAATTTAAAACAGCAAGAAGCATTCTATTAAAGTTTAATAAATTGGCAAAAAATCAGCTTTAATTATTTAAAAAATATTTTTCTTTGTGGAAAGACCTGCTTCATGTTTGTGGTTCAAATATGGGTGAACAGCAGGAGAGCTTGTCACGACCGGCATCAAACAATTAAGAGGCAGGAGGGAGAACCTCCAGCATGGAGCACATCAGAAATAAATATTAATGCCTCCCAGCATGAAGCGTTGCTCTGAGCTCGTACCACAGGGCCCAGCAAAGGAGTTAGATATTAGCCAAATGTGAAAGGTTGGGAAAGGTGGGTAGCTGGGTCAGATGAGATGGGCAGAGCCATATGTGCAAGTATGTGTTGTTGTGTGTGTCTACAACTGTCTAGCTGTAGGGTTTAAAGAAGGGAAAAAAGTGTGTGTGTGTGTGTGTGTGTGTGTGTGTGTGTGTGTGTGTGTGTGTGTGTGTGTGTGTGTGTGTGTGTGTGTATACCTGACTGGATTGTTGGTGAGGGACACTCTGAGGGAATCCAAGCAAGCAAACAGCTTCTCATCCGTAGCTCCACTTTTCAGCTCACTGAGAAACTCCTGAGGAGTAATCTGATGGCTGCAGTTCTTCAGACTGGCCTGGGAAAGAGTGAGAAAGAAGTGTTACATATGTATAAATCCATTTTTCTTTGTTTTGCTTCATTGAGCCATATATATTTGTGCCAATGCATTGACAACACAAATGTAGTGCTTTGACAATTTTTCACAGATTGTAAATGATATTAAAAATCGTGTAATGGTTCATCCTCAGCTTCTCTTTTTGAACAATAAAAGATGTGAAATATGAGTTTTGAACTTTTTGTATGAATTATGGAAAGCAAAGGAAACATTACTGTATACCTGGGAAATATTTTTCAATCTTAGTTTCACTGTGATGTGTGGACCCACACAACACTTCTTCATGCTCAGTCTAAATGAGGTGCTGTTGCTTTAAGGGCGCTGCATCTTCCAGCAAGTTCCACAAGAGAGCTCACCATAGGTGCATCCCTAGGCTTTGGGACTCGACTTGTGTCGGCCGTTTGGTGCAGGTATCAGATGCCAGACCTGGCAGCGAAAACACTGCAGACTTTAGCTTCTTCATTTAATGCAAATGATTCAACACAGGAGCTAATTAGTGAGGGCTTTGTGACTTGGCTGAATCTGAGCAGACAGTACAGCTCTACACACATTAGAATTCATTGTACTGCTTTGCTCAGCAGTCACAGTCGCCCCTTTCCTCCAACGTCCCTCACTCTAAAATTGTGCAAAACAAAAATAACACACTAGTGTTAAAATGTTGGAGTGTCGTATCTTTAACTTTACTATATTCACTACATACTCAACCACTGACAGCAAAGTTGCTCAAACCTACCATTTCTATTCTGGTAATTAGCATGACTCATTATTTTGGGTTAACCATTTAGCCCAGCAGCACTGGATCACTGGATCATTTTACTCCTGTGTGTGTGTGTGTGTGTGTGTGTGCGCGTGTGTGCGTATGTTATGTTACACAGTGTCTCGGGACTAAGTTGTGCAAACGACCCAAATTGGTTGTTTGCTGCCCAAAGGAGAATAAACTCTCTGTTCCAGTCAGTGTTTCTTCTTCATGCTTTCAGGGAGTGTTTTATTCCCTGACTCCGTTGCCCTTGGCTTGCTCATTAGTGGTCCGGCTTCGGATTCCGGTAAAGCTCCTTTTAAAAAGTGGTTAAAAAGTAAAATGACACTTAACTGAGCTGAACGTAAAGCTTCTTCTTAAAACACTGACTGCATAGTAAAGTGACGTCAGCAACCAGTATCGTCAATATCAATCTGAAGACACAATCATGTAAAGAGAAAAAAAGATGTGTATGATGCTTGTTAACATGCTTTGATTACATCAGGGTTAATTAACTTCCGCAGAGATCTCTATTTCTTCCTCGTTTCATAATGTTTTGCTCATTGTTTGCTTCAAAAGTTTATTCGTTTCCAAACAGTTTTCCAGCGCATGCCAGATCGTTTGGCTGCTGTATGCCAAATGCTAATGGAAGACTCGGCAGCTGTAAGCAAACGCAAATTAGTATTTTACTCAGGAACACTTTCTGCTATTAACTACAATTTTAAATTTTGGCATAACATCTCACATTTATGTCCCAGAATACAATCAAAAAATTGTGTGATTCAATGTTGCCAGAAATATACTGAAAACCTTTGTTTTCTGCAACACATTGGCAATAATTGTCTTGCATTGGCTTGACAAATCAGATCTTCAAGTTAGATGTTTTGTCCCGAAAAATAAAGCAGCGACATTATAAGCAGTATAATTCAGAAACTGATAGCCATAAAGTTTTCAAATGTTCAGGCTAAAAGCCACATTCCACAGAGCATCTTACAGGTTCTTACATCTTACAGGTTTCCTGCTGGCCACCAGGATGCACGTTAACGTTTTTACATATTATACACATTTTCAGGTGTACAGGAGCCAAGCCATCCTCACAGGAAGAATTCAAGCAATTTGATGAAAGTACACCCACAAGCAAAACAAGTTTTGGCCATGACGAGAATACATTTTCAGATCAGTCATTGTGAAAGGTCTTCAGAGATGCTGTGGTCTAATTAGGAAATCAATTATGCATGATTTGTGCAAACAGATCTGGATTTTTTTTCACTTCTTTTTTCTACATCTAAAGTAGCAATGGACAGGAACAAATTACCTTTATGTCTTTTAGAGCAATCAAAAAAACATTTCCAATCAAAACAATAAGTCTACCTGTTCAGAAAATGAAATGATATTAGTGCAGTTCCAACCGTTTTTCCAGTAGGGGTGGAGTCCAAAAGCATTCCGCACATTTTCAATCAGGGACAGGTCTGCTGATGCCACTGGCCATGGCACAGTATCTGTATCTTCAAGACAAGCTCTTGAGCTGGCAGCTGTATACGGACGAGCGTTGTCCTTAGCTTTAAAAAAATGTAAGGTCACTAGTAGCAGGATTTAACTTGCATTATCAGTGGGCTAGCAAAGGTTCTGTAATGGGACAAGGAGATATTCACACTCAAGTGCAAAGACTCTTAGAACCAAAAAGACTGTAGAGAGTCTTAAAGGTGTGTACTAGATCTGCTATAGCACTCAGGTGGGTCGTACATGTCGAAGTACCATCCACATGGATGCCAAACCCAAGGATTCCCAGCAGAACATTGTCCAGGGCATCACACTCCTTCGGCTGGATTTCCATAGCATTACATTGTACATCCTGGTGTCAAAAATATGATTCATTACCAAAGACCATCTTCTATTTCTCCATGGTCTAGTTGTGGTGCCCATGGGCCTAATTTTTTAAGTCCTTGTGGTAGTGGTTAGGGGTTCGAATGGGCACAGAGGTGAATAGAGCCAACTGCAAAACGGTTGAGAAAGCAAATCAAATGAACATAGAGAATTGAGTTTGAAATGTGAAAAGGACACTTTTTAAAGTAATATTGTTATTATTATATTATTCACTAGTTTTGCGTTGGTAAAACGGTCAGTGAGATGAGAATATGGCCTGTAAGCCATCTCATCACATCCCCATCCTTTCCTGTGGTATGCTGAGCCGGCACTCCACTACCACAGTTGCCCCCACCACAGGAGAACAAGGTCTTAATCACCAGGTATATGAGGTGCAGCTGCTCCTCACAAAAGAGTCACTCTTCTCCCTGTTCTTTCCTTCTCCCACTCTCACCTTACTCCCTCCCTGCTGCTTTCTTTCTTTCTTACTTCCCTGCCTATCGTTTTTGGTGTCATCTAGCTCACGCTCTTTTTAGCAAACTTCTTTGTAACTATAGCGACTGCTTTTGTGGCAATAGGGAGGCAAACATTTTCTTCTTTGAGCCCTTTTTCCCCCACTCTTTTTAGGTTTATTTTGCCTCCATACAACAGCAGGTGATTTGAGTACGCCAGAGACAGAAGAGATTCGTGGTTGGCATGCTGAAAAGACATACCAGAGATGCTACCTTTCCAGCTTCTGCTTTCATGCAATGCTTGCAAATGAATAAATGCATAAATATGGGCTAAAAAAAAGCTAATTAACTTAATACAAGTCAACTTGGCAAAGGTCTACTTCCAGGAAGAGCAGTCCATGAAAACCAAAAGGCAGAATCATTCATCAAATGCATTTGATTATATTTTGGAAGACCTGTATGCTGTATGGAAGCACCTGTTTTTTTTGTTGTTTATTTATTTTTGTGCTGCTCAAAAATCTATACTTTAGCTTACATTTGAGTAGCTTTGACTACACCAGTACAGAACACAGCTGGTTCCACAGTGGTAAAAAGCAATACGTCTGGCAGCACAGAACTTGCAGTTCATAACCAAGTCATGATTCATCAATCCACATCAGCTCCTGCAGGTTTCAGCCTACTCCGTGGCAGTTTGCTCTCCTTCATTGTGCGCCTGAGCATACGGACACCACTGTAAGCCTGAACCCCTACTGCTGCCGCCTAACAGAGCGGACATCCTCGTCATTCTGGCTCAGTGCTACGTTTCAGAACAGGAAGATGATCTTCCAATCCTATCCGATCTTTGAAGGCGTATGTTATTCAGCAGCACCAAAGGAACATCAAGAGCACCTTGTGTTCAGCAGATGAACTCAGAGGAAAAACTTGGATAAGCTCACAGTGGTTTGCGTCGGAAATCAAAGAAACAGAGGTAAACATCCCGGGGCATGCCCTGGGTTACCGATCGAGCTGTCTGCTTGGCGTTAAGCCTTTGCAACCTGACAACAGGCCAATTAGATCAACTCTGAACAAGTTATAATATTAATAAACCATGAAGTGGATCTTTCTCAGGTTAATCGGACTTTGGCCGAGAGGATATTTTCCGCTCTTGTTCAGTGTTCATTAAATACCTGGATGGAATATTCAAGAGACCTGTTACATACTTTTATTAAAGTCACATGACTGTTCACATAAGCGAAACGTATAGCTCGATTATATAGAGTGCAACTTTTTTGAACAATTCTTCAGTAAGTTTTTTTCTTTTTCCACCCAATTTGAACAGAACATTTGCCTGGTTCTTGCTTATAGAACTCCGTGCCCAGAAGAACAACATCCAGCAACATGGTTGTCCAAGCTGAAGACGTGAATTACTTATCAAAAGGGACAGAGTGACCCCTACTGTCCAGTCGCCATTATCATGCAAATGTTGTTCAGGGACTCCAGACCAGAGAGCACACAGCACCGCTGGGATTGGAGAAGCGCAGGTTGATTCTCTTAACTGTATGCAGGGTTTAAATCCAAAGCTTTATAAAATAAAACAGGAAAAGTAAAGAAAGCAGTCCTTTGTTGTGCCAAACCGCAGTTGGTCTCCCTTGCTTCCTCTTTCTGTTCTCTTCTCTGTAATGCTGTCTATAATCATATGCAAGAAGAAAATAGCAGCTAGTAAGCAAATGTCAGACATGCTTAGGGAATTGATCAGCCATTTAAAGGACAGGTCACCCATGCCTCCAAAATGTCAGAGCCTCTCCCATCCAATCAGAGAGGAGAGCAAAAGAGGGCAAAAACATCAAACGTCCAATCAACCTGTTCTGCTTCCTGTGGTCGTGATAATTAACAACCCTTTATGCCAGAATGTCACAATGTGTTGGTCTTTCACTGCCAAACACGTCTGTAAAATGATGCAGTCACATGATGTTAACATCATTGCCGACAGCAAATGTCATGACAAGGCAAGTTTGAGGATCCTACCGTGCTAGAGTGGTGCCCCAACGTGCAGACAGTTTAAATGACAGTGAACAGTAATACCAATAACCAAGGCTCTGCAGCCACTCTTCACAGTTCCTTCCAAGATGGGTTCTTTTAACTCGTTGGTTGAACAGCTTGAGTAGATCTAATATCAGGTCCCTTCAGCCAAATAGCAAAATCATGTTCTTTTAATGTGGTAACCACATGCCTGGTCCTGACAGAAAAATCCCTCAACAACTCGCCTCATTTCTGGCCAGAGTCTCTACGGTTATCTGTCCGAGGCCTGGTGTGGTCAGCCGATCATTTAGCCTATATTGCGCTGCTCTTAAACTGATCACATCTTTCACTAAATGACCAAAACAGCTCATTAGACATCTCCACTTGAGCCAAACATCTCCCCTGGCCCTTTCGCAGCCGAGGCAGCAACATCAAAACCAAAAAAAACAACAAAAAAAAAAAAACACTTCTCTAGCAGCTCAGAGCAAAGCGCGTGCCTGGGTGGTCAGTCTATGAAAAACATGGCCGTCTGCCCAGGTCTCTTCTTGCAAACTCGCTTCTGAGCAAGTAATCCCTCAGGTTCATGTTTCCACTCATTATGAGCCAAATCATCATTACTAACCCAATGCAGAAACTCAGGATGCACACACGCTGGCTGAACGCAGTCCAGCCAATAAGCTTTAATGCTCGCGGCCTCCGTTTGCACTGCCGGGAGAGGCCGACACTGGCCTCAATACAATAGCCTGGACTAATTTCTCATTATCCAAAAATTGGTTTGTAAACGAATAATTCAAAATTCCTAAGTTTGGAAAATCCAAAATCCAGGGGAATAGTGCTTTAAAAGAGCATCTACTTATTATTTCTGCTTGGTTTTCTGGACAAAGAGTAACCACAATATTGGACTTCATAGGGCACTTTCTCCCCCTCAGTATAGTTTTACAGTTTGCTCATAAAAAGACTGAACTGCTTCCAAACCTCAACACTGTGATAAATCAATCTTTCATCAGTCTCAAACAACAGCTCTGTTTCTCCCCCCCAACAGCTTAAATGAGCCTTTCAGGTGAATTATATGCTGGAGATCTGCTGGTGGAACAGTCACAGGAGAGCAATTCAGCACCGAGTCACAATTACAGTTCGTCTCCACGGGGCTAATGGATATCCAAACGTATGCCGAAACAGAGCGACACTTTTGTTTTGTTTTGCTTTTAAAAGCATGTGTTTGCGTATGTCTTTCAACGGCCATGAGAGTTGCTGTGTTTTTGTAACCAAGGAACAAAGTACTCGGGCTCACTGCCTATGCTCATCTCCCTTTGTTCTGATGATTCATCATTTTTTGTGTGTAGTGAATATTAAGGGTCTGTACAGACAAAGACCCGCTTAGTGCATCAGTGCGAAAGTGTGCACGAGTGCGTCTGTGCAGGCGGTATTGAGAAACATTCCACGTAGGCCTTTCTCTATTTTAAGCCTTTAGTGGCCACATTAAGTGAAAGAGCTGAAGGAAAGGGAGCTAAAACAGCCCTCTTCATCAACACAAAGGCTAACCTTAATGCATAATGCAAATGAGGACAGGAGCGTTGGCGCGACTCTCCTTTCAACGCTTGGATATAATTAAGAGCTCCGGGGCCGACGATTTGGGCCCACAAGAGGATTCCTCTCTCGTTCTCTGACGCTTGTTCTCTATCTCGCTCGCCCTCTCCTGCTCTGTCTCCTAATGTCCTGATCGTGTGTATTAAATCACCATCTTGAGAAGGCGCTTATCACTGCCCCTACAGAGCTGGAGTGGCTTTTATCATGTCAAATCTGAGAATTATTCTGTGATCTATATTCAATTAGACGCGGGCGACTCTGACTGAGCAGGGGGAAAAAAACACTCCCATTAGTCTCCGAATTTCCATTTCCAAAATAGAATCGGATGCCACTGACCTTCATCTGTACACACACAGAGAGAGAGAGAGAGAGCTGCAAAGAGAGAGACAAGTAGGAAAGGAGAAAGAAAGTTATAATGAAAAAGGAATGAAAAGAAAGAAAAAGGCAACTTGCTGAGAGTATGACACCAAACTCCTGTTAATGCAGTGAAAATGGTTTCACTTTGCATTGTGTTTATACCACCAGCAGCTTATCAAAAACCCTCAGGTAGTCTAATTAAGGCCTTAACGGAATACATTAGAAACCCCATTAACCCATCACTCTCCAGACCAGCCAATTTCCATTCAGCTAAAATCACAAACAAAAAGAAACACATTAATGGTGACATCAAAAGGAAAAACATATTCACTACTGTTCAGGTCTGTGCACAGCAGGCCAATTCAGGAAAAAAAAAAAGAAGTTGGAAATATCTTGACAGGGTGTCGTTTTATCTTACACTTTATACCATAAACTCCTAAATCCCACTTACTGACAGTAAACAGAGGAGAGAAGTGACAAAACATGACAGATCATGATGAGGCAGGCACGCCTACTCATTCTATACATCTATTCTCCCCTTCTTGAGCACCGAACAGCAGCAGACGGGAGTGAGGCTGAGTAGTGTGTGTGGTGTGGAAGTCCTCCTGTCCTGACTGAACAGACTGCAGCACAAAGATACACATACAGGTACACACACACACACGCACACACACACACGCACACACAAACGTCTACACTGTTGAGTGCCTAGTTACAGCTATACAGCACCATCTAGAGGTGATGGGGTGATACTCATTTGCATGGAAGAAACAGTTGAGCTCTGACAAAAACCTAAAAAGTAATTTGCCAAAAAATCACCAAAAAGTAACAAAAATGTTGGAGTATTAAGGAATATTAAGCTCCCTGCACCGAAGAGAGTCATGTGCATCATGTAAGCTCTAACAGCAGCAATCTGGTCAGGTAAGAGTTACACCAGTGTTCTGCAACAGTTTCTGTCCAGTTCAGTCAACACACTCAAATATGACATTCTGTAGAAAGCATAGCTTCAAATCTAAAGTGTCTTATGGTGGAGCACTGAGACGTTTTGACTGAACAGCAAAATCACCTTCCAAAAGAAGAGTTCCAAGAGTTCCTGGACAGGATCTCAAAAGACTTGTGTAATCCATATCTGAAGGGACTGGTTAAGACAGGGGACAAATAACCAAACACATGACTAGCTTTTCATACAATAATGCGAATAATCCCAGCACACGCTGTGAGAAGTTGACTGGGTATATGATGATCGTTCTGTACCGAACGCCACTACAGCATTTTTGGAAAGGTCCAGTGATGATCTCATGAGCATGAAGGATATGAAGACAATGACTGTGATTGGCAGTGCAAGCTCCAGCACTGGAGCTGTAGGGATGGAGAGCCGAGAAAGGCCTGGTTGACGAGGAGCTCAGTTGCCCTCTCCTCCATCCTCCTACAGCCGTCATCTCAACATATCTGGCCACTGCAGCACCATCACAATCATTGCCATGGAAACGGGTTGTCAAGAAGATCTTGTCACAAGATTGCGTGGTTCTGGAGAGGGTGCCATGCACTAATCCATGTGTTCTAAAGCCGAATGTCAGACACGGTGTTACTGAATTGCATTTGTTCCTGTTGAGGGTTGTGTATACTCTGTATTGATCCAACAGCAAATCAATACATTGAACACTTTACCTCAACTTTGATAAATGAATGATTATTGTAAAGAACGAGGGTCACGGCAATTTTCTTTGGAATTAGCTGTCCGAGTTGCTCAGCTGGCTTGGTGGTGGTGTCCTCCATGTTGCTTTCATGGTGCAGACTGCACTGTGGTAACAGCACATATAAACATATTTATCAATCAACAGAAAAAAAAAAAAAAGCATAATCATTGGGAAGATAAACTCAGTTATAGGTTCTGAATATCGGTTTCAATATATTTTCAATTAAGCGATCTCTGCATCATAGACATTAGTGATGAGAGAAAGCCAATCAGGAGAATGATTGGATGATTCGTTCTTCTGATTGGCTTTCTCCCATCACTAAGCTGTTATATGATTGCACTGCAGCGTTCTTCCATTCTTTTCAGAAGTCAAGACCAACAAGGTAACCCAATTATCGAGCGCCAGCCCTTTAAAGTCAATAAATCAAACGAGCATCTCTGAATAATGCTGTGGGCTTTGCTGGCCTCCAGTGTTGAGGACAGGACCTGCACTCCTCCGTTTAAGGCAGCATGAAGAACCAGCACCTCCTGTCACTGGACCAGCTAAAAAAAAAAGCAAACGCTACATACACAAAATTATTGGAACACCTGCTCATCCAATGTTTCTTTTGAAATCAAGAATATTAAAGAATGTATCCTGCTTTTGCTGGAGTAACTGTCTCTACTGTCCAGGGAAGCCTCTCTACTACATTTTGCACTACTACTGAGGATTTGATTGCATTTACAGAGAGGAGTGTTATGTCTGGATGATACCTCATTCCCATCTCATCCCAAATGAATTGAATGAAGCCCAGTCATTCCATTCCAGTGCTCCACAGCTCAACACTGAAGAGTTTAATACCCCTGAAGCCCACGGCAGGCATTAGGCATGGCGTCAATAGGTTTATGTTCATATGCTCCAGAAAGTCCTATTCTATTGGCAGTACTTCTCTAGAAGTGCATTTGCAAATCTGTCAGCAATGAGTGCAAATTAAATGAGCTGAATGCATTCATTAGAGTCTGTCCAAACATTTGGACATATAGAGAAAAAAAACAACAAATCTGACCATAAATCAGCCTTTCACTTTTCCAGCCCGACTCTTAGCTTTCATGGGATCTTGAAGCCTAAAGACAAAAAGGCACTGAACTCATCCTGGACCTACAAACAGGCCCAGTGACTCCATCTGTTCACTGCTGGAAAACCGACAGAGGGAACAGGTTTTATAGCGAAGACAGTAAACAGATACGGCCTACAGTCAAGCGCAATTAGGAGCCATTTAGCATTCATTGTTGGCTGTGTACATTTGCTGCCGGCCGGGTATTTGTTTTACTCCCTTAATGATCGATTTGATTAATGATCAATCATTTTAATTGTGGTCTGAGTTGTGATTGGAATCTGGAAAGCTTTCAGTCTGTGTCTGCATTCAGTCGAAAAGGAAAAGCACTAATCGATGGAGGAGCGGCTGCTTTCCGCCGCAGCAGACCAACAGTTCAGCAACATGCAGGGACAGAGAAGAACACAGACTCTATAATACACTGCAGTGTGTGTATGATAGCACACAATTTCCATCTCTGGGGAGGTTATAGCAGATATTTTTTAAGGGATTCACTGCATCACATCATTTATGGAAAAAGACAGAGGTAGGACTGCACAACAAGGACAGAATGCTAGTGTTTTTAATCACATTGCTACATGTTGTGACTATAATGAGCTATGCACTGGTGAGTCCCTAGTTCATAGTAAAGGACAGTCTTACATTATATTACTTTACAGGAATATCCTCATTTACACAAAATTATTAGTATAATAAGCAGAGTTAGAACACAAAACACAAAAAGATAGGAGTGATGAGGGGCACCATTTGATTTATAGCCACTGCTCTTCAAAGAATTTACAAAAGGATTTACGATTGTGATTGAAGGCATCGAATGTAAAACATCCACCCTAAGGTCTTAAAGAATAGTAAGAGCAAGCATCCTGATGTTTGGGTGGATGTTTCTGATTGAAGGTCCTCTTCTGTGGAATGTGATGATATAGGATATATGGTGCCCAACAACACACTGATCATCTTGTGTTCAATGAATTTTTGGTGGCTGGTCACAATAACTATTTTTTGACGACAAACATTAATATTGCCATTTTAGACCATATATGCCATGACATTAGCATAAAAATGCAATTACAGCCTTGAGCAATGTATTTTTGATAATTAAGGATATTCAAACATTCTCAAAAAATGTGAATATTGTGAAAATGATTTTCATAAGCTATAAGCCATTGTCAACAGTCAATACAATATTCTAATTTTCTAAGATACACTAGTATAAAAACAAACTTTTATAAAACTGTGCCAGGTTCCTCTTTAAAAATCAAACTTTAATGTAAATCTAAATACTATTTGATGTCAAGATATATTTGATACAGATGTATTAAGAAATATGGGAATATATGGAATTTCATCACACAACCTACACCACAAACCACATTCCACAACAGCAGGAGCCTTACAGTATCCAGCTCATAAACCAAAAAATAAAACACACCGATTGGCTTACAGCACCATACAGCAGTCAGTTATGCAATGTCAAACATCACGAATGGGTCACAAAGCAGCCATGCTGTTATATTTCGGACTGAAATGCTGTTCTCTTAAATAGAGAAAACCTAATGAAAACATGAGTAGTTTAGTCCAACTGCGCAGAGTCTCTGGAGTCTATGTACAAACATATCAAAACTGACGCACAAAAAATAAACAACCTTACACATACCCAGACTCTGGGAGGAAGGGGAAAAAAAACCTGACAGATTGTCAAGTTGTGCGCACACACAGAGACCTCGGCAAGCTGACAAGTTGAGATCTTTTTTGACATGTCTACTGAGAGTTCTGGCTCACCTTTCACTGCTGTGCTAACAAGACTACGTTACCCATATACCACCCCCACCTTCGCTTTGAGATAGCCTGTAGACTCACTGAGCCATTGTATTCTGCCCCAGTGTAGGAAATGCATGTACCTCTCACCAAACAACTCCCTACAGTGCATCCCTGTGCAGAGCTTTTCAACCAATTACCTCTCATTGTAGTACACATGCAGGCACAAAGAGCAACACTCAGAGACACATGGAGATAATGCTGTAATAGCTCAGCTTAGGTGTTTTCAAATAAGATACATTTTATTCATCTACAGTACATTATGGCATGGCCATTTGCTTGTGTGTGCAGTTTAATTTAACATCAAAAAGAGTGTGAGGCTAAGAACGATCATTACTGGAAAGCTATGATCAAGAACGCATCGTGCAAGAGAAAGGAGACACTGTTTAATTGCTAGGTTTTCAAGCAGCATTACAAAAAGAATTGGTATCTCTTTCTCTCAGGAAGTGCAATTCCCTCTCAAAGCCATCAGCAAAGGGTCATTGTTTCTTATGAAAATCAAGGCTACCTTTCTCTACTGGCTTTATTAGATTTTGGAACATTGCTGTGAGAATTTGATTGTATTCAGCAACACAGAGTTGGGTGAGGTCAGGATGTTGGATGATCACCACACCACCTCATCCCTAACTAATTCCCAGAAGTAAAGGATGGAGCACCATCATTCCAGCACAATCCTAAAAGATCCACAGCTAAGAGCTGCTTAGTTTTTGTAAAAACTGTAACACACTGTAAGCAAGACAATGCAGAAGTGCCACAAAGTTAAGTAAAATTCAGATGAATAAACCCTTGTGGGACTATGTTAGGATGGTCTCTGGGGAGCAGTGACAAATCTCTGGGAAGGAGTTAATACAACTTCAGGAAAGTATGACAAAACAGTGTGAGGCTGTCTTCAAGGCTGTCTCTAGGGAGCTACAAACCAGAGCTACTCAGGATGGTTTTTGTAATGATCGCTGACGTACCCAAAAATGAAGGCAAAATAGGAAATACTTATCAGCTTTCTGTAGCTACACGAGTCCAGACGGCCATCGCACACTGATTTAGCATTTTTTTATTCACTTCGTGCAAGAAGGTTCATAGAAGAAGATTGTGTATGATCTTGTACTGTCTTGATAAAATATCCATAATTTCTTGTGGTTTTCCTTCATGAAACAAACAGGCAGAGAAAACAGTGAAGTAGTTGCTGAACATCATGGTTTAAGCCACACAGTCTAATACTAAAATGTAGGAACCTCTGGCCAAATGACAGCTTAATATTCAAAGCCGATCCTAATGCATGACTACTATCAGTGTGGACATCTTTTGGCAACCAACGTGTTGAAAATGCTTTTTTTGGCAAATCATGGTTTGGGGCATGTCATTAACTGTAATTAGGAATGGTCAACTAATTACTTTTTTTTAATAAATGAATAGTAAAGCTTAATATATTCTCCGTCCGTCCGTCCGTCCGTATTCTTTCCGCTTATCCGGGCCGGGTCGTGGGGGCAGCAGTCTAAGCAGGGATGCCCAGACCTCCCTCTCCCCCGACACCTCAGCCAGCTCCCCGGGACGGACCGCAAAGCGTTCCCAGGCCAGCCGAGAGACATAGTCCCCTCCAGCATGTCCTGGGTCTACCCCGCAGTCTCCTCCCGGTGGGCCGTGCCTGGAACACCTCCCCGGGGTGACATCCAGGGGGCATCCGAAAAAGGTGCCCAAGCCACCTCAACTGGTTCCTCTCGATGTAGAGGAGCAGCGGCTCTACTCAGAGCTCCTCCCTGGTGACCGTGGATCTCACCCTCTCTCTAAGGGAGCGCCCCGCCACCCTTCAGAGGAAACTCATTTCGGGCCGCTTGTATCCACGATCTTGTCCTTTCGGACAGCTCATGACCATAGGTGACGGTAGGAACGTAGATTGACTGGTAAATCGAGAGCTTCGCCTTTCGGCTCAGCTCCTTCACCACAACGGACTGATACATCGACCACATGACTGCGGCGGCAGCACTGATCCGCCTGTCAATCTCATGCTCCCTCTCACCCCCACTCGTGAATAAGACCCCAAGATACTTAAACTCCTCCATTTGGGGCAGCACAACTCCACCAATCTGGAGAGGGCAAGCCACCCCCTTCCGGTCAAGAACCATGGCCTCAGATTTGGAGGTGCTGATTTGCATCCCAGCCGCTTCACACTCGGCTACGAACTGCTCCAGTAATAAATTCTCTTACTCTTCAAACCATGCACCAACACTCAGCAACAGGCTTCTCAGAGTAACTGGCGTTTAAAAATCAGCCTTTGCAATGTTGAGTTATTTACATTTACATCTACAGCATTTAGCAGATGCTCTTATTCACAGCAACTTACAAAAGTGCTTTGCTGTTCACTCAAACACATCCTTAGCTAGTAGACGAGGCTCGAATCCAGACATTCCTCATGCTTAGATGCTGTTGAAAAACAGTTATTTGTTATTTGCTTAGTTTAAAACTAAACAAACACACTTGCAAAAAGCAGGGCAGGTCACCGACTTCAAAGAGTCAAGAGAATAACCTTGTCTCAGGTACAATCATTCATATGTATTCATAAGTGGTCAGTTTAACTGGACCTTTAATTGCATGAGCTCTCACTCAAATATCTGATGCAGCCCAGTACATCCATTGTCACCCCACAGTCTCATTGTCATGCAAACCTCGATTCATTAACACACATTCCATTACCATACCTACTGTGTAATTATGAGATAAAGAATTTTTCGGAAGTGCTGAAATGCAAAAATCAAAAAAGGTGTGACTTTTCCCCTCCATTAAAGTAATTGGCTTGCAAACACTACCTTTTACCAGCAGCAGACTCACAATTGAGAGTGGATTGAGGGAAGGCTTTCATTGCCATGCAAAATCCAAGGGAGAATTACTGAAATCTACTTATGAGACAAAATAAGGAGAGGAAATGATAGAAAGCGCAAACTTCAATTTCTGACAGCAGGCAGCACTGGGACGAGCAAAAGGTAAAAGCATTTTTTGCAGGCAGGTGGAGACTACTAAATGAAACGCAGCCATTGGTGTGAAGGTGTGAGCATTGGAGAGACACTCTGAACAGGTTAAAATTCTATTTTTTTATTATTGTAGAGACGCAGTGTTCAGAAAGCCAGATATAAGAATTCACACTTATCATGTAATTATCTCCTGCAAGCCGACAGGAGGTGAATTATCGCTAAAACACTCACTTGCTGTGAAGGAATATTGAGCTATTTTAACACTATTCTTTAGGGGGGAAAAAAAGAAGACTAACTCTTCTGTGGTGGGGAAGTGTAATTACTACATAACACGTGAAGACATACGATTTTTCAGAAGCTTCATGAAGTAAACAGGTGTTGGGCAGCTAAAGTGTTTTAAACGTAAAAAAAAACAAAACAAAACAAAAAAACAAGGCTGTATAGTGATCTCAGGTGAAAAACGTCATACTTGTACCTTCGCTAAAGAGAGACAGCTGCAGGAAAAAGAAGTTTATTCTACTTTTGTTACCCAGCACTGACATTATTCACAAAAGAGTCCTGAAGATCTGCAATTTGCAATTCAATCAGGCACTGGCTTATAACCAAAGTTGTATACAGCTGGTTTGAGAGCGTGTCTGCTCAAAAACATGGTAAGAGGAAAAAAAAAAAGAATGAAACAAGGAGAGGATGAAGAAGATGAACCAAAGCGGGCACAATTAATAAATGCAGATTTGACATTAGCATATCTGCATTTAAAAATTTGCAGGTGTGCAAGTTAGTGCGCTTTCAAACGACAGCGCTGAAGACTCCCTAGATGACATCTATTCTAGTGGCTCTGAATCTCACCCCTTTTATCACGAAATCTAATTAGACTTCAAAAACACGGTCATACACTCTGATGGTGTCAATCATCAGCAGGTCCCTGAAGCTTGCATCCTGACCAATATATACAGGGGTTGGACAATGAAACTGAAACACCTGTCATTGTAGTGTGGGAGGGTTCATGGCTAAATTGGAGCAGCCTGGTGGCCAATCTTCATTAATTGCACATTGAACCAGTAAGAGCAGAGTGTGAAGGTTTAATTAGCAGGTAAGAGCACAGTTTTGCTCAAAATATTGCAATGAACACAACATTATGGGGGACATACCAGAGTTCAAAAGAGGGCAAATTGTTGGTGCACGTCTTGCTGGCTCATCTGTAACCAAGACAGCAAGTCTAGCAAGAAATGTATCAAGAGCCACGGTATCCAGGGTAATGTCAGCACCACCAAGAAGGACCAACCACATCCAACAGGATTAACTGTGGATGCAAGAGGAAGCTGTCTGAAAGGGATGTTCGGGTGTTAACCCGGATTGTATCCAAAAAATGACATTCCCAAGACGAATTGATGCTGTATTGGCCCCAAAAGGAGGCCCTAGTACACCATACTAATCAATTAATGTGGTCTAAAACCAGGTGTTTCAGTTTCATTGTCCAACCCCTGTACCTTCATTAACAATCGCACCTTGCATTCACGTTGCACAACAACAAGCAACACACCAAAACAGACGCATGATACTCAGCCATAATGTGCAAGGAAACAAGTATATTTGTAGCCTTAATATAATAACAACACAGTTAAAGACTCTCAGGGTGGGATTTAAAAAAAATAACATCTATATTATTTGCAGAAAAGTCTGGATGTATGTACTACACAAAGGAATGGCCTTCATGACTCTTTGCTAACTTTTTAAAAGTGCAGGTAATAAAGGTGTTACGAGTTGTGGAATTAAAGTTGCACGAGTGAAAAATGATCCTGAATTCCACTGAACAAACTTCAGAGATTATAAAAAGGGCAGCCTTTCGGTTATTCTTATTCTCCAGAGTTCCCATTCTGTTGATTTAACCACAAAGCAGGAATCTTATCAGTTTAACTCTGTGCCCTGCCCCACTTCTCACAAAGGACACTCATTACCCCTGCGTTAACATCAGGCAATTTAGATTAAGCTATAACTTCACAGGGAAGGCGCATGGCATACTTAAAAGGTCTGTAAGCGTCAAGAGCGCTAATGTTAAAAAAAATAATATTAATTAAGTGTAAGAATCTTATATCCCATTGTGCAGTGATCTCAGACTTTCCCAGCTGCAGGGAAATTAACAGATTACAGCAGAGCTTGCTGTTGCCTTTTTAATAAGGAGCTCATGGAAGCTAGATTCAACTTCACAAGTGGAACCTACCAGGTTTTGTGATCAACAAAAGGACAGGCTGATCAGGTATAGAATACATAACTTTGGGTGATTTAGGGACAGATTTGCGCAATATATATATATATATATATATATATATATATATAGAAAGAGAGAGAGATATTTATAGTTCTTTTTTACTCAAATGATTTTTGTATAAATGTTAATATAAATGACTTAACAGCAAAACTACTTTTATAAATCCAATAAAAAACAGATACAAGATCTGCTCAGAGTTTAGCTCACACCAATGACTAGAAGCCATTGGAATATTTGTTGTGGCTCAGTTTCTCTTTCTCACTTCCTCCGACAAAGTCTTCTTCGGTCTCTTTGCAGCCTCTGCACAATGTCCATACTGGGAATACTGAGCTAGTTTCTTCTAAGATCTGGGATGTGTGTGACGTGCCTTATAGTGTTGCACAGTTTTCGTGAAAGGTCTCCTCCCCAAAGGTATATACTGCAGTTTATATCATGCTGAGCCTGAAGTAGCAACCACAGTGGTATTATAATTCATTCTTTACGAGCAGATCAAGTTCATTACAGTAATCTGCTCCCAATAAATATGAAAAATCAACAAAGCATTGTTGAGTGCAAACTAGCTGCTCTGTAGTACAAAGGCCTGTCTGATGGTAAAGACCATAATCAACATAAGCATCAAAAAACAAGAAACCAATGATTCAGTCTGGGGTCTTTGAAAAAAGCAGAACTCACTTAGGAGTAATATGTAATACATGTCCTACATTCCTTTGCATGTACACCTCTAGTATTATGCCCCGTTTTTAAAAGCAAGTGAGTGCCATTGGCTATATCATGCTTTAATGAATTTCCTTAAAGTGTCAAACGTGGACTATTTCAAAAAGCACTGAAATAACAATGAACAAATCTCTACAGGCATACGCCACCATAAAGGCAAGTAAACTTTAGGACTGTACCACAGCCACCAACAGGTGCATTATGTTCAATAGAATGCATCTTGCTTATGGAACAGGCAAACTTTTCAGAACAGCAAGATTACACTGAAAAATATTTACCTCAGGAAAAAAAAAACACTTTACCAAAAATAGAATCAATATAAAAGCAGCAAAAGCTAATGTAGCAGCATAGTCAATTTTCTTCCAACTTTTAAATATTAAATCTAATAATGTCAAAGGTAAACTGAGACAGAAATAAAAAGGACAGAAAGCAGGAATATAATATAATGTAGTTTTGCACAAATAATTAATGACTGCCTCTACGTTTATTTGCCACAGGGAATCAAAAACAGTAAACATTTGACAAAGAAGAAAAAAAAAAAACTTTTATCCATTATACTGATGAGAATCTCAGATACACCCTAAACCTAATACAAAGGAAACAAGTCTGAATTACACAATGGAAACAGTTTCCTCAATGTTGTTTTTTGTCCAAGAAGATGAGTGCTATTAAAGTGTGCTCCTGGCTGGAAGTTTATAGAATTTCAGTAACAATGCAGGGACTATAAGCTATGGCTGGAATATGGTGAAACAAAAAGGAAACGTTACAGATTCCGGAGAGTGTTTTAACCTGCATTAGACGGGAGATGTTTAACCCACCTCTTTAACTCAGAATTTGATGCAAAAAAGGTCAGAAGTGATGAGACATTATAAAAAATATAAAGGCTAAAAATTGAAAGGAAGAATAAAGTCCCAGGAAAAAAAAAATGAGTGATCATTTGCTCATTTTTTCACTTCACGTTAACAGTTTGAAAGCTGGCATTATTATTATCATCAACTTGCCAACAGCATTTTGGGGAAACACACGTTATGTAACGTTCAACATACCGTTTCCACATTTTGTGCATGCATGCAAGTGTGCATTTGTGTGTGAGCATGCATGTGCATATTTGTGTGCACTTGTGCATGTGCATAGTATATACACACTTGCACTGTATACTGTGAGCAAGGCAATGTATCCGAGTTCCCAATAAACATCTAAAATATTTCACTTCCATCTGAAAAGCCCTGTTGATCATTTATTTATTAACAAGGCAACCACTCCAACAACTCACACTAAAGCAGAGTGAATGGTGGGGTGAGCAGTAGGTCAGATGTACTGATTTTATTTGCACAAGTAAAGTAAAAATGGTAAGCTCCAAAATCAACAATAGTTCACTGGTGTCCGTATCATGTTTGACATTGCTATGAGCAAGGTTTCGTTAAAAACCTTGAGAAACAGATCCTTTAGCATCATATCCTGAGGAGTAGTTTCATGTAGAAATGCAAAGCTGTCTCTTTAAAAGTTGCGTTCAGGGCGACGTGTTTTATAAACACATTATTTACAAAGAGATGAGCATTACAGACGTCTGCCACAGCATTTACTGAGCAGACATGCAAATTACACAAATGTTTTGAACTTCTGTAACACACTTCAGCCAAGACAAACTAGGCTTTTGTCCATGTTGGAAGGGCATCCAGACATGTTAACTGCCCTTCTGTTAGCTCTGCTGAAGCCCAATGACGGATTTTTGAGCAGGGCTAAAAAGCAGCGAGCGCTCTGTTAAAGGGTGCAGGCGGAAGTTTAATAGTACTGCTGTTCAGAGTCAGGCGTGAGGATGCAGTGACTGTGAAAAACTATCTTTACTGTTGAACTGGTGGGAGAGACAGCCCTCTACTCACTGACACGTCACCCCAAGGCCACCATCTGTGTGTTTGTATTGTAATATAATGTACTCCACTCCACTATCAGGGCTACTTTCTGTCAGCTGTCCCAAATCTAAAATTGCCCATCCTACATATACTGTATACAGTACAGTTAAGAACAATTACACCGTATTATTAATTCGAAAATATATTTTCACACAGTGGAAGTATATGAAGTTTCAGTGAAAACCGGTTCATTAGTGTGTCAATCAGCAGTCTGCAGTCAGCGTCTTCCTTTGAGAACCCTGCACCACAGCTGTTACAACACTCCGTCACCTACATCTGTTCTACACAACTGTAGCCCCTTCACACACAATATAAACTATTTCTATCTGATTTCTTCACATCACAACCGGTTTTGCTTAAATTGTACCCCATGCCAACAATAAAAGCGTGGCAATGCACTCTAAGGACTGAAGACCTGGAGGACAGTTTAGTCCTGAGCTTTGACACCATCATTTGTGCCTTACAAGCTTTCATACAAGCTTAACATGACAGCCGGGCACGTGAAAATCACTGCTGGTGTCCTTCATTAAGCCGGAAGTATCATTTAGTTTGTCATCAACACTTGCTTTTCACATTCAGTGTCAAAACGCATCTCTGTCTCTCTCTCTCTGTCTGTCTCTCTCTCTGTGTGCATGGGGAGACAGCATAAGGATACAAGCAGTGTTTCACATGCTGCATGTCAGTTTAGTCCAACAACTTTCATACAGTTTGAAGAAATAAATCACACTTTTTCATTCAAATGTGCAGTGTGAGTTACCACCACTAAGATTTCGCACAGTGTTTGCCCGGCTGAAGACCCATGTGTGCAACGATTCAGTGCTTTTAAGGTGGACTGTGAGATGGTGGACTTTGTGTTGTTCATGTATAATTACAACGCATTTCTTATGAATATGCAAATGATTTTTTTCTCTGATATCCTAAATGGTCAGTGCAAATGACAGTCAGTATTGTTTTCAAGTTATCAATCGTTAATTTTATTCATCAAACCTCTGATTTATAACATTATTAAAAAAAATGTCAAAATGCACTATTCCAATTTATCATGCACTATGGACTTTCAAAACGTTTTATAGGTTGTAAAGAACTGGAAATGGTAAGAGGTCACATTTACTGAAATTAAAAGCTATTTCAATCAAAAAACATCTTAATAGGTCAAGTTACATGTTAACATAGAACCCCTTCTTTGAAATCACCTTCACACTTTCCACTGAACTTGAACTTGAGTTTGAACAGTATCTGCTTAAATGTCTTTGCAGGATGTCAGAACAGCCTCCCAGAGCTGCTGTTTAAACGTGAAGTGCCTCCCACCCTCATAGATAGTTTGCTTGAGGACACTCCAAAGGTGCTCATCAGTTCTAATGACTGGTTCTAAGTTAGTTTCACTTTTTGTTTTTGTTAAACAATCAAAAAAAGCACTGAACTAAAAAAAACAGCTTACATAATGTTAAGTAGTTGTCACAGAATAAGAGTATCTGAATAACTAAATTTTGACAACAGTGTCAGATAGAATCTTATAGTTCCCAAGGGGATAATTTTTATTGACCTAGATGACAAGCAAGCTGTCTAGTTTCTATCTGCATTTTTTAATTTTTTGCCAATTGTTTGGTGAGGAATTGATCATGCCCATGCCACAAAGCAAACTGTAAATGAATGATGGTGACTGAACAATAGTAGACGTTGTTTCACAAACATTAGTGAGCTAGTGTCTTTTTGTAGGTTTTTCTATCAGATAGGTATGTGTGGTGGTTTCTAAAAGGGGACATTTAATCATTTCTAAATAAAATACTGAAGAACTGAAGATCCAAACAGTAAAAGCATATCTGGAGAAGTAAATACAATATAGCCCGTAAGCCAGTGATGGATCAAGCACTAGAGTCTCAATAATACATACAAAAAGCCCTGCTGAACTCTACAATGTTCTTCACTGGTCACTTCACATTGCCAGCCGGTTGAGCTTACCCTTTCCCTCTTGAAGCAGATTAGTTTTGGGGACACCCTCCGGTGTCAAGGTGGTGTAGGGTTTAGACAAGTAAATGCGATTTTGATTGCTTGGTGTCATCCAACAGCGACCCTTCAGAGTCCTGCTGGCCAGGAGAATTAAGAGTCGAGCAGAATGACCCAGTATCCCGCCAAGCTCAGAGAAACAGAACCAAGCCTGGACTAATAACACACGCCAATCTGGCAACCGCTGGGCTTTTCATTTCTCTAGTCATGGCAATGAGAAACTCTGACTGTGACTACTGCTTAAACCCCCTGTGATGCCACTGACATTTATGCTATACAGGTATGGAGCTGTGCCTACAATGACAAACAGGTACTATAGTGACATAACATTGTGTGTGGCTACATGTTTATGTTTGTATGTTTACAGATAATATATAATTCATAAATATAATGATCATATAACAATAGTGCAGTTATTGTGTATAAACGTATGCTGTTCATTTTCAAGCATGACCATACCTCTGTCCAGTTACTCACATTTGTTTTTGTATTTTTTTTAATAGAAATGGACAGACATCAGAGAATGCCAACCTATTGTCTTGTGTAGATACAGTGTCACACTGTAATATTGAGAAAGTGTCTGGCCCATGGCAGGCCCACTTCAGCACAACTTTTTAGATTTGAGCAGAGGAATCGCAAGTTAAGCAAAGCAGGAGCAGGGGGTAGTAATAGTATAGAAGCAAGAGCGGGGTAGTAATAGTATAGAACCAGGAGCAGGGGGTAGTAATAGTATAGAAGCAGGAGCAGGGGGTAGAAATATTATAGAAGCAGGAGCAGGGGTTAGAAATAGTATAGAAGCAGGAGCAGGTATAGAAATAGTATAGAAGCAGGAGCAGGGGTAGTAGTGGTATAGAAGCAGGAGCAGGGGTAGTAGTGGTATAGAAGCAGGAGCAGGGGTAGTAATGGTATAGAAGCAGGAGCAGGGGTAGTAATAGTATAGAAGCAGGAGCAGGGGTAGTAGTAGTATAGAAGCAGGAGCAGGGGTAGTAGTGGTATAGAAGCAGGAGCAGGGGTAGTAATAGTATAGAAGCAGGAGCAGGGGTAGTAATAGTATAGAAGCAGGAGCAGGGGGTAGTAATAGTATAGTAGCAGGAGCAGGGGTAGTAGTGAGAGCAGGAGTAGCAGTAGTACTAGTAGGAGCAGGAATAGCAGGAGTAGTATTGCTAGTATGAGTAGTACTAGTAGTGAGAGCAGTAGCAGCAGTTGTAGTAGTAGTGAGAGCAGGAGTAGCAGTTGTAGTAGTGAGAGCAGGAGCAGAAGTAGGAGCAGGAGTAGCAGTTGTAGTAGTAGTGAGAGCAGGAGCAGCAGTTGTAATAGTTGTAATTCCAGGCAAAATGAGAAGGAAATAGAAGAAGCATTTTCAGAATATTGGTATTTTAGTGGAAATTACAAGTTAAGTCATAAGCAAACAGTCCTTTTCCCCTCCCGCCCCAAAATGACTTTTCTCTTGGGGAAAATTCATCAGAATGATGAGTTGTCAAAGTGCTGTGTTAGCTTACGGAACTGAAAACACAAAATCATTGCCAATTCCTTTCAGGCACACTAAGGCATGCACGGTGCTTTACAATAAAGCAGAAAAGGAGGTTATCGAGAGAAACCATCCGAGAGATTCAGAATTCTCCTGTCTCTATAACAGGCTTTTTAACATACAAAGTACAAACTGTACACTTACATCAGTTTTAGTCCCAGACTGAACTTACACAGACGACTGCAGCTAGCCATTTAAAAATCTGTCAAACTCAAGGCCTCGTCATTCACTGACCACAATACTGTAAGCGTGTCTCAATGTCAAGTCTCCTTTCTTCCAACAGAATACAGCGACTGAGCAATAAGAGAAAAAGGCCAATCTTGCAAATGGAACCCTGCGGCCGAGCAGCAGCATTCTAATGCTTTAATTTTTTACATGCACTTCAGAGGAGACGCTCACTTGTGAAGTGGTGCTGATCATAGAAGAAGCATGCTAGGCTATGTGTCTTCAACTCACTGTATCCATCTTCCTCACCGATAGCAGCTCTTGTAGTGCCATAGAGCGAAAGCTGCCTGCTCAAAAGAAGAGCACTTGAAGGATTAAAAAAAATCTAATTGAGAACAGACAAAAACAGCTTTGAGAATAGAACTGAAAATGGGTCTAATTTAATGTCAACAGTGATGTAACCAGTACAGAAACTGTTACAGGACTGACTTGCACTGAATGCAACTGTATGGAACCCCTTTGCTCACAGGAAAAAAAGAAATATATGGACGCTGTGCTGTAATGCCTTCTGTGATGTATTCCAGGGTACACATGTGACACTATGGTTAGAGAAAATGTTATACACCTTCACAACAGAAATGGAATGTCCCACCATCATGCCTCGCTCAAACTAACCATTTACAGTTCAGTGCTCAACAAATTAACACCTGATTACTTAAACAGTGTTGGCTGTTCCCAACCTTCCCCTGAAATATCGCTTCATAGTCAACTTACATGCTACTATTCAATGAGCTTTCACATCTAAAAAATAAACAAACATTTTATTCTCTCCGACAGCAAATGATACTGTAGGAAATGAGCAAAAACTGATCCTTGACTAAATTAAATCCTTGACTAAATTAAAATGTGGTAAACCCTGAGTCACCATACCTGCACAGATTCTTACTAAGAGATAATGACAGGCACCTTTGTACAGACTTGCCAAATGATCAGAGAAAGGAGGCAGTGGACTAATTAAAAAGTTAATAAACAAGGGGGCATTTCTGTCAGAGCAGAGAGCAAACTCCTGTCCATTTACATAACCTTTAGGGGAGTCCAGGGATTTCCATTTTTCTCTCTGACTGAAAAGGACACTTAATTTGACTGATGAAAGCAATGACTAATGACAAAATTGTCCTTGCAACAGAGATCAGCTCAGTCTGCTTGTTGCCATATTTATCAAGTAAAAGCAACCACACACACACACACACACACCATCACAAAGTAAATTGAACAATTGAGTCAAAACTTTTATAAAATGATATGCTAACATATTTACTGCTACACTTCTGACAGCCAGTGGATGTGATCTCTTCTGTTAAAAGGAAAGCTGATCATCTGGAAGGCACTGTTATGAAAGCTAAGAAAGCTTTGGAATTATCTGTATTGAAGAGCACACTTACAGCTTAATGAACAATTTACTGGTAGACTTTCTACCATGTAAAATTTGTCTGAGAATCTAATTTTATTATGATTTAACAGGCGTTTATATTATTCCTGTTGTTAATCAATAAACTAATATATCAGTATTTACAAATATTAATTTTTATATTATACAGCAAGATTCTTCCCATCATACCTAATGACTCATAAGTAATACCATTATACCAGTGGTTCATTCTAATGGGTAAGACCTGCTTGATTTTTAATTGAAAATCTGAGATTTTGAGGAAAGAATAAAAGGGTCTTAAGAGATTCCTCAGGGGGGTAGCAGTTCATGTTCGAGCTCTTGTATAAAAGACCTTCAAACACACACTGGATAAAAAGCAAAGGCCAAAACACAATGCACCTTCACCAGAACTTCAAGTCTTAGATTGCTCAACATATAATGAAAATCTTTTCAGACCGAATGATCAACAAGGTCAAAATTTTGCCTTTACATGAAAGGACGGAGGGTAGAAGTGTTTTCAATCTAACCTTCACCATGAAGATGAACCTTGCATACTCTGAACCTGTGCAGGTTTATTAAACGCTTCTTCCAATAACTGCTTCTGAACTGTGCTTGCTTTTCTTGGCACTGACATGGATTAAACGGCATTGTATTATAATAATAATAATAAGAAGAAGAAGAAGAAGAAGAAGAAGAAGAAGAAGAAGAAGAAGAAGAAGAAGAAGAAGAAAATCTAGGAAAATCTACTACAGAATTTCATAACATAAATTGAAACAGCTATGCTGCTTCTGGTTTACTCTACTTCCAACAACCAATGATTCACTTTACAGTGTAATATCCTTAATACTTTGAACATATGAATGACAAAATGAAAACTAATAAAATCTTAAATGTAAGTGCTTGTATGACATTACTACATTACACTACATAATGGAATAGGATGTTGATTTGAGATTGCTGTTTGCAACTTGCAACAATGCAAATACATTAGACATGATAAGGGCTGGGCAGTAGAGCAATAATACAGTATAGTTTTGCATTTTGAAAATAAATTATAAAGGTCATAATTCATCTCTAAATGAACATTGTATTTTAAAATGACTAAATGTATGAGGTGTGAAATTTCTGTTCTATATCCATCTAGAGCACAGCCAAGAAAATAGGCTCATTCACCCAATTGTGTTCAAGAGGGTCACTGGGTGTGGGCACTATGGTAGCTTACAGACTGCTGATGAGCTGTGAGCTTAGAGAATTATGAGAGTCACTCCATATAAAAGGGAGCAAGCAAACCTACATAAACCATTTTGTTAACTGTGCCTGAAAACAGTTGAAAACACTCGGTTTAATTTTGTGTTTTGTGTTTAAAGCTGTGCTTCACAAAGTAATCAGTGATTCTGTAGTTAATCTAGCTAAGCAATGGTTAGTTTAGCAAATGAGCTGCAGATCTAACAAACAACTTTTAATTTCAGCTTTCTGTCCTTCATTATTTAAACCTTTATATGTGGGGTTTCTATCAGTTGCACTCGTTCCATGGTCAACATGTTGCCCTGCTAAACAAGCAAATGTTAACCAGCTTCTCTTTCCTGATTAACAGCAGTTTAACATTCCTATTTGTCAGATTGATCATTTAAGCTTCATAAAAATATGGACAGTATTCACTTAGTCTGTGATCATGTAAGCACTGTGTATAGGACTGTTTTATGCTTTTAAAATAACATGGGACCATCAACACTATTCATACTACTCTTTGCATCAGTAATACAGCATAACAGGGTAATATTTGGAGACTATGATTGTACAACAAAAGTGGATACACATTTTATTATAATAAAATGCCTGTCCTTTGCATACAGTCACAACTTAACCACCACACATTGACTATCAGGCTTTTGCAATAACTTTCAAAGCATTGTAACATCCCTAACTGTCATGTTTTAAAGTAGATTTCAGCTAATTAAGTATAAAATGTCCAACAGCTGCTGGAGACATGTTTTGTTGATTTAAAAAAATACGTTGATTATGAAAAGGGTGCAATGCTGGTGTTGTACTCTTAGATAAACAAGAAACTACATCCTGGATGGTGAATGCTGCCCTGCATCTCATGTTCTGCTAATCTCAGACGAAAGGGCAGGTAGAACTCACTAATGGACAGGAGTTGCTTTTAATCAGTGGATCGGTTTCAGACTAAGGGAGTCTTGAGTGGCTCTGTGCACCCACTGTCACTCTTCGCTCATTAGATGTCCTGATCAGCCTATAGTGAGTCAACTTTCCCCCATTAGCACACATTAGCATTGTGTTCTGAACACCCATTACATGCATATTCATCCTTCTACGTCATCCCAAAGCATTTTGATATAGGTGGGATTCTACTCAGCACAACTGTTTTGTTTACTGACCTAACTTGGCCATTAAGGCCCCTAAATAATGAGGGGGTTATTATTTTCATTTGGGTCTATGTTCTGTGAGGGGCAATTTAAGCTCACATGTGAAGGGAGAAGAGGGAGAGCAAAGTAAACTGATGGAGAAAGAACTGCACCCAGTATAAGGTGAAACTATCGTAATTATAGCTTGACTTCTTAATGGTACTGGCAATGTGAATGTGAGCTTTATGAACAGACAGTGGGGAGAGCAAGGCCAGCATCTAGCCCAGACTGGGGAACAGAGGCAACAGGAAGGGCTTTAGAATGAGAGAACATGGACATGGGGTAAACAATCAGCCCTGAATGTCAAAAGCAAAGAGCTGGAGAAAGCTGGAGACAGAGAAAGAAGGCAGGGACAGAGAGAAGAGGGGATCTATCTGTGATGCTTTTCACATTCAAAGTAATGTCCATCCATCAGCTAGAGAAGTTGGAGAAAAGAGGGGTTTATTTGAGTATGGAAAGGAGATTTGAAAAATACCTCCAGAGTTAGTGTGTAACTCTTTTTCTTTTCCTTCAGTCTGGTGCACAAAGGGTTTTAAAAGCAATGGCCATTTTTATTATTTATTCTTTTTTATGATTTTAATGAAAACGCAAAAGCTATGTTTCTATTGATCAACTGAATGGACTTCTATTACACTTCAGGGAGCACACTTTGGTTTTCCAATAAATGTTTAATAGTATTACTTATCAAAAGCCCTGTCTCTTTTAATACACCACTACTCCCCCTCAAAAGGTTGCAGTCCTTCAGGGTAATTGAAATCAATGCAGAATTGGGACATTTTTATTTGTTGGAAAGAACAAAAATGGTAGACCCCACCAATTTTCAGACCATTCCTTTCCAAAAATTTGATTTTTCATTCTGACAGCCCAAGGTCTGTTTCAGAACTCAAAAAGCACTGAAGAGAGGGGCTAAAGCTTAAAAAAGGAAAAATAAATAAAGTGAGTACATCCAGGCACTCAAGATGGCACACATAAATTGAATCATCCTAAAATCTCCAAGCACTTTAAAATAATTAAATTCCTAGAGGAGCAAATGGAACAGCACTATAATTAAACTCCCTCACTCTTGTTTCTCTTCTGTCTCTTGCAGGAACTGCAAACGAACACGCAAGCAGCTGATGGATTAGATTGGAGAATTAATTTTAGCTGGAAAAAAAGCATTTTTGATCCATCAACCCATGCCCTGCATGTAGATGTTCTGCTTAATGGAGTGCTGTCGGATTTGTTTTATATGTGCCATTAAACCACATGCTTATCAATATGTTTCCCCAGCTTAGGGGACTTGAAAGAACTGGAAAAACAAAACCCTTAACATAAAGCTTTGAAGTTTGTATTATCATGAGGAATGTGGCAATCAGATATCTACCAATGTCAAGACAACAAACATGTGAACATTATGGTTCAAAGTTAAGCAAAGATGCCACAATTTTTCTGTTTTGGTCTTGGTTTTTTTTTTGTTTTCTGTTTTTTTTTTTTTGCATGGCCCAGCCTGGATGAAGCAAAAAAATGATACCTTTAATGTCAATCAGTTGTATCTTTGCATGAATCTGTAGGTCCAAATTATGTCTTAAGGACTTAGTTGTGGGATTACCCCGAAGCCATTGGTGATTCCTTGCAGTTGACGGCAACCTGGCAAAACTAGGCTCGCTTGTTTTTTTATTTAAAAAAATATTTTATTTATTATTAATTTGTTACAGGTTTAACTCGCATTCGTTTTTTCCGTCTTCAGACGACCATGTAGGTTCAAACAACCTGAAATGAAACTAGCAACACACCATTCACTCAAGATAAGACACAGTAGGCAGCCAGTACTGAAGAATGACAATTACTGCAAGTAGCTAATGATCTCAGCAATATTAATCTCACTAAGTAATTTCAAGTGGTTCCTATTCAAAATACCTACCATAGTCAGTGTTTAAGGCATAAGGCACAGACTGGATCATATCAGTTCATCAGTGAGCAATAAATTCAGCTGGGAATTTTGATACTCAACTCAAACGTGTAATGTACAACATACCATTTAAAAATAATAATATTAAAATACTGAGTGAATTGTTTGTGATGATCATCTGCAAATTTCATATACTGAAAATAGCTTGTTTGCCCTGGTCATTTTGCCACTTTCCATTCTACATTCTTCCACATTCAGCATTAAGCATCAAAAAAGCAAAGCAGCTTCAGTATATATTATAAGATGATTTAAAATCCACCTGTCACAACCACTGAGGTTCATGAGCACTTAGTGGCCCCCACGCCTCCGTTTCATCCTAAAATACTGAAACAAAAGACCTCCTCTAAAATAGGGCTAATCATCAAAGATAAGTACAGTCTTTAGCCTGTCAATGTTCTCATATGAGAGGTCTGTAGTTAGATATTTATATCATAGCACACCCACAAGCGGCACTGAACCCCATACACACACCACTGAACACACCGATGCCCTGATACATATAGCTACATAGGTTTGAAAAGAGGAATAAATTAGTCTAAACGCTACGTATTGGAGCTGGTGTAGTATGATGATGGCCGTAGGGATACAGATTCGACCCACAATTGTTAATGGCTGACAATTTTGGGATTTTGTTGTACTGAACAAAATATGAGAGAAGAAAACATGACTGCTGGGAGGTGGGAGGAGTGTGGCGTATGACAAACATGCTGAACAGGGTTGCTGATTGATTTTGGAGGTATTTTTTTAAATGCATTAATACAGCTTTAGCATTTAGGCTAGACAAGATAGATTTTGACCATCAGGCACAGAACAGTACAAACTGTCACGTCAAGAGACTCACCTTGTAGATGGCAAGTACAGGAAAACATTTCAAATGCAAGCTGAATGCTAGCACAGCAAAAAAAGTTTTATTGACTTACAGTTTTAGCTGCTGTAACAACATAACGAAGCACCATCTCTCTCTTAATGCTCAAGTCCTTCTCTCTGAGTGGACCTCTTTTGTCTTCGTTCAGGTTCATATCCTCCTAAATCACAAAGAAAACATTAAACATTAAACCAAAATGTTTCTACATCCAAAAACTGGAAAAAAAACCTTTTTTCCAAACCTTCAAAGTGAACAATTATTGAAGAAGTCAAATATGATCGATTATAAGACTAGTGGTTGTTTATTGACTGGTCAGCCGCAATTATAAAACTGATGAATTCTTAGATTTCTTGTAATTACTGAAATGCCCCTATGCCCTTTTCTGTCTTATGACTGGCATATGACTAAGTGAAAGAAACTGCAGGACCATAAACTGCAATGCTAGATTCCTCTGTAAGATCCTGCTTTAGAACTGCCAAGAAGAGATATGATAAAAGGAGAGATGAGCACAAATGAAAACAGGAAAGAAAAGAGAGTGATGCAAGCTCCACTGCTAAAGCGGTTATCAAAGCCACGGAGTCACCCTGGTGTCAATACAACCAAAAATCAAAGCAGAATACAAAGCAACCCTGATAACGGTTCAGTGACTCCTGCAACTTCCCAAAGCCACTAGTGAGAATATGAAAAGCTACCAAGAGAAAAACATGTATGATGCAAGAGAAAGGATTTAAGTTTCTATAGAACGCTTTTGCTATTAGCTATCGACCGTTTCAGAGTCACCCAGTCAAGGATTGCTGTGAACACCAGTCAAACATTCAGGCAGGTACTAACATTTCACAGAGATGAAATCTGATGAAACAGATCAATCCAATGTCAGTGCAATATATTGGCTACTGCTGAAGTATATTACTTGACCGAAACCTGATTGAACAAAATTGCTCTTAACACTTGTCACTTGTTAATATGGGAGTAAATGTGTGCACTCACAACAATTACAGTTCCTAGGATCAATCAATGGGTCCCCAATTTTACCACATTTTGATACATTAGAATTATTTGACCCAATACACAAATAAATGGTGTGTAAAAAGTAATGACATTCAATGTAGCGGTCATCTTGAATGCAATCATCTTCAGTTTTTCAACCAGAAAGGCAGGGATGGGACATCATGTAGGTAGTGAATTTCACTAGAAAGCAGTGCTGTGTTTCATGTTAACACATGTTTATTTGTTCTGATGTTAAATGAGTGAATTTATGTGAAACCTCAAAACGTCCCTTACAGTCTACAGAATGTAAATGTGATATTTGATATGCTGTGTATAATGTTCAAGTGTTAAGACTCTCCTTTTCATATGAATTCCATAGGAATGCAAAGAAGAGGAATGTGGTTGGCACCCAATATGACCTTTGACCAATCCCCTTTTCGAAAAAAAACCTGCACATCAAGGTTGTATTTGACAAAGCATAAGGTGGGGGCGCCAGCTTGTTGGAAGAAATCAAGAAATTCCGTTGCCCGTTTATATCACCATTCACTAAAAGATTTGCTCCATCACGGAACAGAACCTGAAAGGGAAAATTAGTCACACATTCTGCAGTTTCTGCGCCACAGTCTGAGTGGTCCTTGGTCAGTTGTTGGGCTGAAACAAAGACAATTTCAACATATTTCAAAATGGCCTCCTTCACATTAACTGTACAACAAATCACTTGAAATATGAGAAGGAAATAATGTACAAAAAGTTAAAGTAAACTGCTGTGTTTCTGGTAAAATTTCCTATCAGTTTGATGCGTCATATCTACCTTTGTCATTAAATTAATTTCTCATAAAATCGTAGGAAGGTCATGTTGACATCAGCCTAAGAGGTTTCCCTCTTCAGCCACAGCTTCTCAACAGTGTCTAAAATTGGATCACAATCTGTCAAACCATTGTCATTTAATGTGGCCACTTCCTTATTTTTGAGACACCCTGTAAAATATATATGAAATGTACTAAGCACTGTAATATAGATAATGAAAACATTGTTTTATTAAATAACAGTAACACAATAATAACAATAATAATACTACTAATAATAAAAATAATAATAATAATAATAATAATAATAAATTGACAGAAATGATTTCTTGCTGAATAAATACAACTGCTTCATTAAATATTATTACAAGTGTAATTGTAATTGTAATTGATTCTAAAATGACAATCAAAGCAGTTGAATAACCACATTTAGAATGATGCATCATGGTGTATATAGTTAAAAACAGAATGAGTTGTGTGGTAATGCAAGTCAACACAATCATCTATGAAGCGAGAGGACGAACAGTTACCACTCTCCTCCAAGTGTGTTCAGTAATCCAATGACGTGTCAGCATGTCGGGAAAATTCAGTGGCTGCACTGGTAGAATCATATAATGGGGACGTACTAACTACTAGGTGGTAATTGGCAATGGATTAAATTGGGGTGCAAATGTAGTTCAAATGTAGGTTTTAAAAAAATATGAGGCAAAGTGTTTAAGAGTGTGAACACCAACACACTTCTCTAGATTCTAGGACATTTATTCTACTGAGCTTTTAATCCCTGACACCAATTTATATGGGTAACACTTTTTTGTGCACTCAGCCAATGCACACAACGCTTTCCAAATACGGTGACTCTGGGGGAAGCTATGACAGAAACGGAGAGAAACAGAGCGCATCCTTGGGATGTCTCCAGCAATGTTCAGCAGATGGCGAGAGTGGAGGGAATTGCATGGCACAACACAAACAAAAATATATAGGCTAATCATAGAAAAGCGAGAGGGCACCCGAGTTTAATATATTTCTCGCAAGTGTCCTTTACTGCGGTTCTTTGCCTTCAACCTTCCCCTTTCATTCCATCCATGATATGATAGATAAGCAAAGCGGTTTAAGATTTGTCACGGCCATGCAGTTGGGCAACTGTCCCCATGTGTCGGGAGGGAGCTAGGGTAAGCGTGGCATGGAGTAAGGCACGGAGCAGAAAGGAGAAGCATCCGTTACCTCCGTTGGCCCTGTCACATCGGCTGGCATGCTCATGAATCCTGAGCCTTGCTCGCCATAACTAATGACTTCGTCTCTACCCACAGTACCCACACTCTTCCTCACTTCCCACAAGCGCTTGCTCCTGTCACTCAATCCGGCACTCTGCAATGTGATAAACACACCTACAGATACACAAAATGCCCTCACTTTTGCAGGGGCTGCTTAGCATATGCACCTAAACAGTGGAAAACTATGCAAACATTTCTGTATGATGAGTTCACACTATATAAATGTTTATGCAAAATTTAAATTCACCCTAGATGTTTGGGTATACAGCAGAACATTCATATTCAGCACATCAGTGGTTCAACACCTTCATACATGTACATTCATTTGTTCTAATCTCTTTGTAGCACAAAACAGTCCAGCACTTAATATGTCCTACGTTTAAAAGAGCAGTGGAAATGAGCAGCATTTTATTTTTTGGCTATGGCTAAATCTAACATTATGGTCCTTGAAGGACGCCCGCTCATTGAAAACCAGCCAAGTAAAGCTGGATTTGTCCTGAACTGTAGGCCGAGAATAATGATTTTGAGTTTGATGTGCATACAAGTTTGTGCTTGTTTGTTTGTGTGTGTGTGTGTGTGTGTGTGTGTACACAGAGAGAGAGAGAGAGAGAGAGAGAGAGAGAGAGAGAGAGAGAGAGAGAGAGAGAGCTGTCTCTTATACACATCAGAGAGAGAGAGAGAGAGAGAAGAGAGAGAGAGAGAGAGAGAGAGAGAGAGAGAGAGAGAGAGAGAGAGATGTTTCCCTAATATCTTCTGACATTTCAGTCCATTACAATGGCTGCTGATAATCAGTGGATGCTTAGGAATGCCAGCAAAGTCATATACAGCAGTTCAGTCCAGTGCTGTTATTTCACAAGAACACATTTCCCCCACAAACACTGTGTCACTTTGCTTAATGGCAGAAACTCCTTTAATGACATAAAAAAAAGATTAAAGACAATAATAAAAGACAAGAAATGACTGTGTGGGAAACGGAGTTTAATGCATTGGTCTGTGTAAGGGGCTGGAGAAGCAGCTGCTGGATATGCAGTGAGTGAGTGGAGTTAATGATGTAGCAACAAGCTGCTAGTTAAGAAACTATAATTGGGCCACCTGTGGTATTCATTTGGCAAGTGAGGGTGATACAGGTTAGTGGATGAGTCTGATGTTTTGTCAGTGCTGTTGGGCAGTATTTGCTTTTTTTCATTATCTCCAAATATTTCTCAAGTACAAGGAAAAGGGACAATTTTATTAACTGTTCTTTAATGAAAATAAAACTTTGCAAAGCAGAATTTAATATCCTAAGAAATATAAAGGAACTGGAAAAAAATATATCACACTTTGAAAACTAAAGGAAATGTGAAAAATGGTCTTTTGTTCATCACTGCAGCATCAGTCATTGGAATGTAGGTTTAGTTAGTTAGTCTTTGTTCCCTAAATTCCTGCCTAGTGAAGAATGAGTTATTGGAATTACGTTACAAGGAAAAAGAACCTGGAATAAACAATGGCAATGGGTCTTTCTGACAGTTTCCTAAACAGATCTCCAACTGAATTTTCTGAATTTTCCACCATAACATTTCTCAAACACCACAGAGTATAACTTTTACAGCTGTATACTGGATGTTACAATGAAGTGTAACTTTCTGTTTCAAAGTACATCACATCAGATGGTACATCATGTCATTTGAGCCTCCATGCTTACCATCATCTTTTCAAACAGGGCAAGAATCTCCTTCTCTGAGGTGATCTTAGAGGAGAGCTCTTCAAACTCCAGGGAGGAGGGCCCATCATTGGGGGAGGGATGTTTGACCACATGGGTAAGGTTTGGCCGCTCCTTCTTGCTGCCTGGGATGCGTATACTCGCAAACCTGTCCAGCTAAGAACAAGAAGAAACAAACATTAAAAGATGTTAGCTCTCGACTGTCAAAGCAAAGTGCAAAGTTTTTCTTCATCACAATCCAGTGAAGCTGCTTTCACACATTATTTTCAATGTGATGTATGGCACAAACACATTTTTCCTGAGAGGAGACAGGCAGCACACAGATCACCGAGGCCAACATGCAGGGTCACATAAAGTTCTGATGTTTTCAAATGACACAGCCACAGTCTTTGTGCAGCCAATAGAAAGAGAGCAGAAGGAGCTACATAAAAGCACCTCCGACTCTTACACCCAACTGGCAAATGCCATGCATACAGCAAGCGATGTTAACGTTTGCTCTCATACAAGCATTCATGTGAGCGAAGCAGATACCTCATTCAGTGTGAAAACAGCATAAATCAACCTGAAGCAAAACCCTAAATAAAATGTACAGTAACGACTTTCTCAAACATAAGTAATGGAATAAATAAAACCATTTTGGTTGTAAATGTACTTTATTCAACACTGCCATAGTGTAATCAAATTAGCACCATTTAATGCTCTTAATATTAGTTGTTCCTTCACATCAAAATATGACAATCTTCTTTGAAAGACATTTTCTGTCATAGCAATTTCACTTCAATGCAATTTTTCTTTCAAGGTAAACTTTGTTTAAAGTTCTAGAGTCTACTAAATCATCCAAGATGTTTCAATTGGCATGTCTGACACAGAGCCGGAGCATCTGCAGTGTCCCTGCAACCCTGCATTGATTTATACTGGGGGGGGGTGGGCCCCCGCATCACATAGATAATGATTTCCTAATTGGATTAGATTTGTCAGGGAGCTGTTTGCTCTCCCGTTCCCCCAGTGGCGGCTACAGGGAGTTAGGGATTGAGATGTCATTGCGAGGTGATAAGGTAGGTGTTTCATTTTCAGGCGTTTGGCCCTTCCTTTCTAAGGATGGTAAATTACCAACACTTATCTTCAAGGATATTTTCATGGAAGCCACCCATTGTGTGTTATCTCACTAAGGAAGACAGTTCTGCGCTCAGATAATCAGCAGTGACAGTGACGTGAAATTAATTAAAGACATTTGAAGAAGCCGAGGACGAGGGCGTGTAGCTTTTGCTAGTGTGTGGAGCAAGGGCTGGGGAGAGCTGCGTCGGATACCAGACGACACAATAGTCAGTCTAATTTGGTTTGCAGCTGCCCTAAAGCACACATCACAACTTTGACTGATGGCACTGATCAGTTTAATCACAGTGTTCTGTCCCCAGCGGAGGACGGAGGCAGTTTGCTATTCAGTGCTCGTAACCAGAGAATAGATAAATAAATATGGGATGCTGGCACCATGATAACAACAGCAGACATCATACCACACCTGACATGGGCTGAGCCAGATGACAAAGTGCTTTTTCTGGGTTGTTTAGGTGTTTATGCGGCTGCAGCTCACTCACCTGCAATATTCCTCTCCCCATTTCCCTCTCTGACAGAGCCTAGCCTTTGATGCTAGTACTAATGGCTCCATTCCCTTCATTCCCCCATTCCCTCCATCAGGCACCTCTGAAGTAAATCTGCCCTCACCTTCAAAACACCGCTCTACCATATTCAACCATCCCTTGCCATATTCTGCGCAAATCCTCTCCATTACTTCAGCACATCAAAACAAACCTAGGAACACAATGGAACACTGAACTTACTTCAAACAAACAATGTTTCCATCTAGTCCTGGATTTAGCCACCGTATCCAAAGATTAACAGTCGGTCTGTTTATCTTCCAATATAGCACCGACTCTGTATCTATTTGCTCACCCAGCCATCTGTCCGAGACCAAATTTCTGGCTCAAGAGTGTGCTCTCCAACGAAGCCCAACACATAATAATGCTGATTAACTTATTCCAGTGTCTACACTCCCCCGAGTATCAAGACCCCGCACTAATCAATACCAACCCAACACAAACAAAAACACATTCTTATGCCAATCGATGCCATGAGAGCAACACCACGTCTTTTAAGAAAATAAGGAAAAAGCAGGACAACAGATCAAATAACAGGACTCTGTGGTTGTGGCTTTAAAAGGTGAGAAGATTGGAGGACAAAAGCTGATAAAGAGACAAAGAGTAAGTGCAAATGGGAGAGCAGAGAGGAAAGGGGGGGTGAAAGGATGTGGAAAGAAGGATGACAATGACTACAAAGTGAAAAGCCAATGATGCTGCCATTTGCAGTACATGGGAGAAATGGTCATTGAACTCCCGTCGATAAGCAGATCTGGTGCTGCTTAAATGAACTGGCCTGTCTGCTGACTGACCCATAGTCTGATCACCAAAACATGTCATTACCTCCACTACTGCTTGAGGATACAGGTGCAAGTGGTGTGGTCTGATACCAGGTATATCGGGTAAAGCAGGTATACCTGGTTTCATAAACTTCTTCACTGAACACAAAGTTACAGCAATCTACACTTAATTCAGTGTCTGTCTGCCTGACATTTCCCTCTTGCAGAATGGTTCCAGTTAGAAATGAGTGGTCACACTGGCTTATTTCAAAGCCTTTGCTGCCTGCAAATGTATTTCAACATGGAATGAGTTCAGGTATGCTCTCATGCTAAGATTTTTTCCACTCTGTTACAACATTTTTGTTGAATTTCACCTCTTTGCATTCAGAATTAGTCTTTGAAGCTGCTTTATCCAGACCTTTCAATCTGAATGACGTTTACCTTTTTATAATGAAAATGAAAACAATAAGAATTCTTCTCATTAAGAGCACTGTAATCCTACCCTTTACAACACCGACTAGTCAAATCTGGAATACTACAGCAACTTTTAAACATTAATGCTCCAAAGGGTGTCTAAAAACATCGATCCTTGCATCTGATAAGCAACATCTTTTCTATTCATTCCTTCACACACGTGTGAGAACCACATTCCATGAAGTTTCTGCCCCGTGCAGGTCAGATTTGTAAATTTGCTTCTGTGTTTTTGAAGGCCAAAGTGAATCACAGTTCAATATTTTGCATGCAAACACAATTATTCAATGAAGAGATTAATAAATGTATAATACAGCCCACTGTTTTAATACATTTCTAATGATTACCCTAATTGCAAAAACTAATAGACTACAGCTGGAATTCCACAGCTGATGACTACAGATTTTACAAGCAGCCTGATTATTTTCCCCTCATATCAGATGCACAGTTACACTCAAAAGAGATTAAAATAATACTGTTAGCTGTCTCATAGTAAGGATGGGCAAAATGACAATTAGTTCTGTTTAATTGGACATTGTAGAGCATATTTTAAATAGAAATCACAATTATGGGATAGTGATGAACAGCCATTTTAAGAATCTGACACTCTTGCAACATCACATCTGCCTGTCAAAATATTGCAGTGAATATTGTGTATTAAAATTTGCAATCTAACTGCTATCCAATTTTAAACCACTTAGCAAGGCTATTTAATGGGAAATTTGGCCATTTTGTGTAGACACTGGGAATAAAAGACATTTCCATTCAGCACTGTTAACAACAATATCAAAAATACATTTCTAGAACGGCAACGTTCAGCTTCTCAATACCAACCCTCAAAAAAAATAAAAACACCTGAAAATACAGCCACTGCAGTACTGTGACTTTAGACTCATTTCCATGGCATCTGCAGTCATGAAATCGAGCACATGGTCTTATTTTCAGACTTCTGCTTGGTGTTCCAAACTATCACTCTGGAATTGCTCCTCAATAAGCTCTCCTAACTCAATGTGACTGCCCAGGGCTGTACAGTGCAACAGTTTTCACTGCATTTGTGATCCTGTGTGAAGATAAATATCAAAGCAATCATGGCACATGACATGCAACCTTTTACACTGGCATGAATGAGTTTTGGGAAACTCGTGCCTTCTGGGCAATACAGCGGCTAACCTTAGCACTGTTTCCAACACATATTCAGCCAATAGTGTGATGGTCCACCCAGCACACTTCATTCACTTTGCCACAATGAAGCAAACTGGAAGCAAGACCCATTTTTTGTACGAAGGAATTGAAGTTTAGGCCGAGAGAACAGGGGCCAGCATTTCCTTCCACTTAAAGCTGAGAAGGCAGAGAAACTGCTGATAGTTTATAAGCTACAAAAGCCAATAAAGTACTCACAGATTTAGACTAACTCCTTAAAATGTTAACCAGAAAATAGTGCTGACAGAAAGTCTAGCCTGAGTGCAGACTGATACAGGTGATGACTAGTACCGTAATGATCAATATCTACCTGACAGCCGCACGTGAAGTCATAACGGAAAGGTAGGGGCATTAAATAAAGGGAAAATCATTCTCCATAGAGCAAGCATTATGTGGGTGGTGGGTCTTTATCAGCACTGCAGTGACACGGACATAGTGGTGGAGTGTAAGTGTGTGTTGCACTGCGACGAGTGGATCAGACACAGCTGTTGGTCCTCCTCTAGTCCTTCATCAGTTGTCACAGGATATTGCCCACAAGTCGCTCTGTGTTCCACAGTTTTCCAGTTATTCAAGTGGTCATGTAAAGAAATCCAACAGAGAGCGCTGGATGTTCTCTCACTAATCAGGTTTATAGCTCAGTCTGATTTCTTTCAGTTTTATTATCCTGTGCATGCAATCTTCTTGAGAAGCTGCAGCACCACAAGCAGCAGAGAGTCCACCTTTCTCCTGCCCCATTCATCTTCTGTGAGATTATTGACTGATCACAGAATAAAAATCTGATTATTGCCTTAAACTGGAGCTTTTCTATGATCTGGTTACTCAAGTGCATGTAAATACACTGATTGAATTACTGACAAAATCATTTTCAGCAGTTACTCAATGACTGAATGCATGTAAAGGCACTGAGGTGTCTAAAAACTTGTACAAGCACAACATATACTAACACTAAAACTATGTCCGTATCACTTCGGTGATGAGAATGACCCACCCCACAATTACTATGTCCTTCTGATTTTTTTTAATGCTTGCTAGAATGTTGAAGCACTGTAATGAATTAATTGCATGTTCTATTTTCATTTATGAATGACATCTATGTGAAAGAATACAGAAGTACAAAATGATGTCTGTAGCATGTCTGTGTGGCAGTGTGCATGCATAAAAGAACAGAGGAACGGATGTGTGTGTGTCAGTACAAAGTGAACTGTGAGCTACTGCGTGACCATTGATGAACTGCTTGAACATACAGAAACACTTTGATTCCGATTCTGCTGTCTGTCCTGAAATTCATCACTCAATAAATGTTCAATACTCAATCTAACAGCAAGTGTGTAATGTTACACAGAGCTGAATAGGACAGAAGAGAGATAGCAATGACGGAACAGTTAAGACCAATAAGGCCTTGGAAACAAGGGGAACGAGGACCTCAATGGGGATTGTTTTCTCAGAACAGATTCGCTCACCATTACTCGCTCAGTAAACAAATGGAAGACGGCCATTTTGTTAGTTGAATTCTCCCTTAAATTTAATATCATGAATAAAGTCAATCAGTTTATCCATCATTTTACAGATCAGCAAAAAAGGGAGAATAATGCGAGACAGTATGTTTAGCTTTATGTTTTTGTCTTACTGCTACATTTGTATTTGTGCCTTTTATTTTGATACCGGCTGTTTGTAATGTAGTGGCTCTTTCGTCCCTAGTCACCATTGTGAAGTTGAAGGTTTCTGCATCACGAACCATTCCTAATTATCGGGAGAAACTAACATAATGTGTCGTGATTCCAACAGCTAATTAACTATTACATTTGGATGTCAATAGTCAAGCAGTGTAAAAATAAACCGAAATACTGAAAGATCCTTAATGCCCTAATTCAGTGATCTCCACAGAGGCCACCCAAGGTGGGTCTAATTCAGCAATCTCTGATACCATGAGCTTAAGTGGAAGAAAACAGCATGAGGTTAATTTACATGCATCCACATGTGAGTCTTAATATATGCCTTAAAGGTCCCATATTGCAGAAAAAGCACATGGGTTGGATATGCTATTAAAAGACTTCCTCTTCCATATAAGCAACCTCAGCTTTTTCACAGGCTTTATCAAACTCTCATGGCCATGGTACCACGTGTCAAACACAAATTAGGTCAGAAATCAAATTACAAATTACATTTGTGTTTAGCACTAAATCCCACAAACTCAGCTGCTTTGACCATGCAGGTGTGTGAAGCCCATACTGAAGTTAAAAGTACATGAATGTACATAAAGACTTTAACAGACCTTGAGATTAAAAAAAAAATTAAATATAGGACCTTTTCAAATGAACATTCATTCAGTGTTAGAGGTTAAAACATGAATGACAGTCATCAACACTTATCAAAACATAGTAGAAGAAATGGTAGTAGCGTAATAATAGGCTGCAGAAAGTTGCCAATATCATTTATTACAAATAAACAATATATAATATTTTAAGCACTTCACTGTCTTAAGCAAACAGAATAAATGTATAATTTCAGTAGTTAGTAGGTTTGTCTGTCAGGTATTAACCGACATGCAGCATTGGTTAAGGTTTAAACATAGCGTGACGTTTTCCCAACGTAGCGGGACGTTAGAAAATGGGATGTTAGTAAATGGGAAGCCAAAGCATCAAGCAGGAATAAAACTGAGTAAGTCTTACCACATCATCAGTAAGTGTTCGGATCTTTATGGGCTACAAAGGAGGGGAGAAAGGAGAGTGATTAGGGATTCATTACAGCTTTGAATAAAATGAGCTTTAAATTAGTTTTTTAAAAAATGAATGTATAACAAAACACCTTGAGTAAGAATATTTTGATGTGGGCTATGTCAGAGAAGAGTAATACAAATAAATGGAAAGTGTACTCAGACACTTCACACGGGATATCGCATACGAATAATAAAGCAAACAGATAAGCTTTATTTTTATTCTACCTCTACTTGAAAAAGAAAAGCAGAATCAACTAGGGACACCCGGGCCCAGCACCACAGCTCAGGATGCAGGTATTATACAAGTCTGCAGAGCTCCTTAATGCCTGAACACAACAGCAAACATGAGAAATCTAGCAGCAAGTTAACCAGTGATTTCTCAGTGGGCCCTGGCAAGGATGTGTGTATGGGGGGTAAAAAATGGCTCAGCGGCAGCGAGGGGATGTTCGCGGGATGAATTCAAAATGTCTGCAGTACAACTTGTCCAAACTGCTCCATTAAAGCTAATCAACCAAAGAGTGCTTTATTGTTTACTGGAGTAGTCCGGGAGTCCACAGCAAGAAAGCAATTGGTTTAGCCAGAATATACATTACATTGATTAATAGAAATGTCCATATATAGGTGGACATGTAATGTATATTCTATGTCTTCAGCTACATTAACTTGCACCCACTACTGACACACATGTGCAATTGCACACACAGCCCGTCTTGTCCCTGTACAGAAGTATTGCCAATAGAAAAGGACTCTAAGGAGCAGATAAACAAACTTAACGGCATATAACATAAACGGCATTATGCTAAATGTCAGTCAAGGGCTAGAGGGGAATAAACCCCTCAAGCCCTGAGCTGTGGAGCAGTGGAACTGCGCTCTCTGGAATAGTGGTGCACCATCTAATACTTTGGGGATGTGTTAGCATGGTGTTCATCGCTAAATGCAATCATCTAGTAGAAAGCCTTCCCTAGACAGTTACTCTTACTTTTTAACAATCATGATTTCATAAGGAAATAATAGAAGAGCAGGTGTCCCAGTACTTTTGTCTATAAACAGGGTGCACACGGGGCTAATTTACTGTGGTTAAAGCCGGTCACAAGAATAACATGTTAGTCCAGTGCTGCAATCAAAGTACTAAATAAATAAAATTCCAGAGCTGGATCAGTTTGTATTGGATTCCTTATTAATACACCAGTAAGATCTGATCATTAGATCTCTATGAATGAAGGTTTTCCACAAAACAAAACAATATAGACTCTTTGAAAGCCCTGTAATTTTCATCCAGTTTACCTGGTTTCATTGGGTCGCTCTATCCCCTCATTTGTTCTTCAGTAGCACGGTAGCTAATACCATTAACATCACTAACGAGGCTCTAACTAACGATGTCTAGTTGTCTTTAGTAACACTTGTAATGGTTGTGGTTGTTGGACCGCCATGTCACTCAATTAATTATTCTCCGTGTTGAGCTTGAAACTGGAGTCGAAAATTCCAGTAAGCCTTGTGAGTAATAAATAAAGTGTAACTGTAACATCTGCAATGGGATAAAACAGAGCATGATGTTTTGGTCCAGATCACCAACTCTACATATATGTTACAGTTCTACAATGAATCCTTAGATAATTAAGCCCTTTTGAAATTCTATTTATTCAGCAGCCATTCTAAAACCACCATTTTTTTTCATGCAACACCAGGCTCTCTCTTTGACTGGGCAGAGCCCTATGATCATGAAACGCTTTGAAAAGCAGGTCTGAAATCAGCTGTAAAACCTGAATCAAATGCAGAGAGAGATTTGTCTCAAACAGCATACAAAATAACTTGTTTGTCTGGGTTGTTCCCACTACTATGTGAGTGCACATCTTCATAAGAGTCAACTAAGATAATGATCTTGCTCTTTTTATGGTATCACATTTGTTTATCCTGTACTGGGTACTGTACTATGTGCCTTAAAATGCACATAAATCAAACAGACTTTCAAAGATTTAACTACAGCAAAAAAATTGAACTGAATTAAAGGAAAAGGAAGTGTTTATTCCAGCAATAACTGGCAAGTATCCAAGTGAAAAAATATATAAGGGAAATATAAGGTCTAATTCAATATTCTGCACAGTGTTAGCATGCATGCAGAGCTGCCGTAAAACAGGTTGATTTTATAGGGCTGTTTGTAAACTGTGGCTTGCGATTGAAATCATTTTTTCAAAGAATGTTAAATGCCCAAACAACTTCAGAAATGGAGTGTCCCAACTATTTGCCACCCAAGATCATGCCTCACTCAGTGATGTCTGGAATATCAGCGTATTTGTAATAATCATAATTACTAGGACAAAGGAATTAAAATAATAAAAAAAACAATTAATGATATTGATTCATGACATCAGTACAGGACACAACAATGTGATTATTATGATTTACTGTAACATTCCAGACATTCTAGGTGCAGTTCAGGGGAAATTGATGTAAATGTCATTAGTATTATTTGATCAGCGTTTTGACAAAGATTCACACAATCAACCAAGACAAGGACGTCTTATTCTGTAACTGCTATGCCTTCACTCTAAACAGGAAAATGTACACAAAACAATGAGGGATGTGTTTTTCAGTGCTTTGACTGTGTAATTTAATGGATGTGGAACTGATGTGGGAGTTGAACAGAGCCAGCAAATCCAACAGTTTCCATCTGTGCATGAATATATTGACCAGGAAAGGTTAGGCTACACCCAGCTTCCTAATGCTACTGCAGCATTCCACAGAGTTACAAATATCAATCAATACTTCTGCCTTTAATTAGCATAAAATCCACAAGGAAGAACACAAATGTCAACCTGTCAACTGAGTTTCAGGGTTCAGCATTTAAATTCCACTTACTAACTGTTTGGAAACAAAATAAATAAATAAATGAAGAGAGACAGGAAAAAAAAAGCCAGAGGGTGATGAGCAAAGAGAAGGAAAAAGTTTAATGTCTATCCCTCATAAAAATGTTTTGTATATGTATGCTCAACAGCACGTAACAAGTGAAAAATCAGTGACTGTCAGTTTGATCACTGGTGGTGCCACACCATTGGAGGCTGAGAGTCCTAGAGAGCATAAATCACATTCACAATTAGCTGGGTAGGATAGCCGTCCCTCTCTGCTACCAAAATGCTAGTGAGTGGGGCCATCTGTTAACAGATGTACTCGAATCAGCAGCTAGCAATCTCCTCCAGGTGAAAGGATCCCGTGGCTGGTCCTTCATGTGACTGGGAGCAAGCTTATGCTAGCTTTGCCCTCGCAGCACTGCTGGCATTGTGTGATAGGTCCAAGCTACCGAGTGGCAATTGGCATCAGTGAAAACGGAGGTCTGACTAACATTTGTTGCTGAAAAAAAAAAAATCTAAATAAAAAAAAAAAAAAACAATGTTTTTGACATCATCACAGAAATCCACAGGAGAGTCATTCGATTGATGACCACACTACCCCATCTTTGGATAGCTTTGGATTGTGGGTAGGATTTGTAAAACACTGTGTTCACAACTGCTCAGAACTTATGTTGTTTACAAAACTTTATAACATATTATAGTCAGTGAAACTTTAAATCTGCATTTTCTCCCATTCATTTCCTCCAAACATGTACATGTGCTGTTCATTCAACACAAAAAAATGCTGCATGATTGCCATCGCCTGCATTAGTGTTACTTCATAAAGAGTGAGAACAAACTGACATGGCTCAATGTAAACATCAAACTGATCTTTGAATTAATTCATACTTAGGCTGATTCATTTCGGGGACCGTTCTGGCTTGGACTCCATATTGTTTTATTATCCTCAGCCCTCAGGCTGACGCTACTGGAGAAGTAATCAATATTTGGCTGATAATTCACGTACCCACATAACAAACAGTTAAGACTTTGTGGAACATCAAGCTACACTTAGCCAAGCTCCTCTTCTCTGCATTGCAATGCAGATGCTCAGACATGCATCCATACACACGCACATCTACTCAGAGATAGAAATCAGCCCTTAAGGACACCGTGTCAGAGCAAAGAAGAAAAAAAAAAATATCTACAGGCTTTGCTACAGGCTTTATGCCATTTTCCCCTCTGAAATGAAGCATTGGCATGTTAAAACTATCACCAACATGTTCTCTGAATTTCAACACATTTTTGTTTTTTATATTTCTATAAAATATTCCACACTTCAGACCTGTGTAGTAACCTGAAGGTAATCAAAAACAGGGCTCTTTGATCAGCAAACACACTATTATTATTAAACATACAAGAGGTTGACTATCTAATGATCTTCTCATTAGAAAATGAGCGTGCTTGTTTCTCATGCTGAATAGGAAGGGTTCAGGATGCACATGATCCAGGACAGTGTGGAATACAGTGCTACTGTTACCTTTCACCATAATAATCTGGACGCAGAGCTACAGTAGAAACATACTGACTGAACAACTGTTGGTCATGTGAACAAAGCGTTTAGATAAAACGTTGTGTTCAGAACCATGAGACAACATGGCCACACAGCTGCAACATCACCACTTTGGTCACTGGTTGAAATACTTCTTTTAACACTTAATAAGGTATTTTACAGATAAAGTCCCACCCTTTAAGAAAAAGATCCAATCAGCTTTCTGCCTACACATAAATGTTTTGTTTTTGCTGCTCTGAAAAATTACAGGAAAACTTATTTCCTTTTTGTATATTTAACTTTTATATTTTATTGATTCTCCTTTTTTATTTTTATTTATTTTTAATATTAACTGGAAAGTTCAATGAAAAGTGTTTTTTAATGTTTTTTTTATTGTCTTCATTGTTGACTATTAAATGCATAAAACAACTTAAAGCTACATTTGAAAGTTGAGCTACACACAAGTTATTCTGAACTTGAGCGATTCATAATCCAAATGATTGATTATTCATTTCAATAATTGATAATTATTTGACTATTAATACTACTATTAATACTACTATACAAAAGAGTTGTTTGTTGAAGCCTGTGTTTTCTAAACATTTTACTTTCTTGGAAGTTTAAGAAGTGATCAAACAGCAAATGCAGTTCTAATTCTGGTCTCCTCTACAAGTGCGTATTCAAATAAATGACCTCAGCTTTAACTGTGTGTGTAAAATTATACTGATTAGTCTCAAACAAATCATACACGCAACATCACAACACAACATGCTTCATCAAACCTGGCAAGAACTACTTTCTGTAATGTTATTTGAGGAGCCCAGCGCTGTAGCAAGGAACACACTATCTTAAAGTCATGAGTGAGACACAAACACAGACGTCCTTAAATCAGAAGCAAGGACAAAAGAGGACCTGGTCAGAAGGATTAGCATAGTAAACCCAGGGCCCATGCTGTGTTGAGCAGCTCAACTCTTCACTAAATCACACCTAATAATAGCTTTGTCCAGTGAGCTGCAGTATAATCTGCAATGGAGACTTGTCTGCATCACTTATTGACATTTTTTCTCCAAACAAGGATAAATAAATAAATAAACATTAAAGTAATTGTACGTTTTGGGGATAAAAAGCCAACTTAGCATCCCTTTTAAATCCTTTCAGGCCAAAGCACTCCTGCCACCCTTCAGAAGCCAAGCCACTGTTTATCAGAACAGACTCTGAAATGGATCCTATTCCCTCATTAGTTTTGCTCCATATATGGATATATTATTTAGATAAGAATTCACCTATATGTAATAAAGAGTATTTACACAATAACTTACATTATATATACATTATTGTACTGTAGAAGTTGTGCTTACAGAAACTATAAAAAAAGAATATTTACATGAGAACTAGACATAGAATTAGATGTAACTGTAGTGTGAAGGCAGTGGGAGACAGCCTTCGGTGGGTGTAGTGGGAGGGTCTATGGTGAACGCTCTTCCTCAGAGAGCGGCTGCTGTATAAAATTCAGAAGGTTTGGGAGACGAACCCTCGTGATGTGCTGCGCCATGCACACCACCCTCTGAAGAGTGGTCCCACTGATGGAGACAGGGGAGTGCTCTCTCTCCTGTTTCCTGAAGTCCATTTTCAGCACTTTGGTCTTGCTGATGTTTAAAGATGGTTGTTTTCCCAGCACCAGTGTGTCAGGAGGCTGACCTCCTCTGTGTAAGCTGCCTCGTTGTCATTGGGGATCAGGCCTATGATTGTGTCTTCAGCAAATCTAACAATGACGTTGGAGCTGTGTCTAGCTGTGGTACAGGGAGTATAGGAGTGAGCTGAGCACACAGCCCTGAGGGGCTCTGGTGTTGAGGGTCAGTGAGGAGGATGTGTTTCTGCCCATCCTCACCACTTGTCCATGGCCCATGAAGAAGTTTAGGATCCAGCTGCACAGAGAGCTGTTCAAACCGAGATCCAGTAGGGCAGTGTGAGGGCAATTGCATCATCTGAACTGCCTGAATGCAAATTGCAGTGGGTCCAGGGTGGCAGGCAGTGAGGTGGAGATGAAGTCCCTAGCCAGCTTCTTAAAGCACTCTCTTATGACCGAGGTCAGAGTAACTGGGCGACAGTTGTTTAAGCAAGTGGTGCTGGCTGATTTTGGAACAGGCACAATGGTGGCCAGTCTGAGAGGGAGATGGGTGTTGAGAATGCCTGCGTAGACTCCTGCTAACGGATCTGTACATGCTTTAAGTACACACCCTGGAACACCATCTGGGTCAGTGGCTTTGTGGGTGTTGACATGCTTAAAGGATCTGCACACGTCATCTACAGAGATGCAGGGTGGGGTGGACTCAGCGGTGGACGTGGCTCTCTCCATGGGCTTACTGTGATTTTCTTCAAATCTCAGTTTGCCATTCTGAGATCTCGATGTTGGTAATAGCTCTTGTATTGCCATTCTGTTTATATCAGCACCAGTAGCTCAACCAGATTTTCTTTCCGAGGTGAGCTTAAGCAAGTATGTAAAGACATGTAACATAACCAGATAAGCCCCTGTGAGAACCTACCAGTCCACTAAATGTTTAGAATTAATTTACAATACAAGAAAGATCATAAAAACTGCAGCTTTAAAAAGTTACATTATGAATGAAGATCACTTCTCACAGTTCCACAACAGCTGAGAAAAAAACCACTGAAAAACAAAAGTAGCATTCTTACCCAACAATGAGCCAAATAACCCAAAGAATCAATTTACTCTCAAAAAACAGGTACTGCTTGCATTCGCTCTCTGGACAACATAAAGTCTAGACTGAGGCTATAAGATGCAATGACTCAAAGCCAAGGGTTCACTCTGAGGTGCCTGGGGCAGAGAAGTCCTGTTTCAGAAATTAATTAGCTTCACACAACGAGAAAGGCCCTCACTGGCACTGGCATCTCACAGCGGTGAATCCTGGCCACTGTTGTTTCTTTACCAGACGTCCCACTGCCGTTTTCGCAACCTCCCACCATCGCACCATCTGCAAACCCCACACATCACAAGAAAGTAAACTGGTACTCCTTCCTTCAACTGAATATTTCAGACGAGGCAGTAATCAAGTTAATTATCGAGATATTTTTACACAAACTGCACAGACTTGCATAGCTGTAAACACACACATCCTGCCCCTCTCTCATTACTCTGCACGGTAGAAGCAACAGGAGGTTGTTTTTGCCTTCCATGTACCTAAACCAGTGTATCTATCTGTTAGCTGGTATTCTAACAGCTTGATACTGAACCTGGTTCTGACATAGCCCGATGCACGAAACCCCTTGATGATGGTTGGTGGGGGGGCAATTCAGAAGAAAACATCAAAGAGCACATTCATCAATCTCACATTGTGGGAAGCATTCAGAGACAGGGCAGCCTCTGCTTATTGGACACCCAAAGAAGGCAACAGGAGGAAAGGAACAGTTGCTGAGATTTTGGGGTCAGACAGTAGGAGGTGCTCATTAAAAGTGTGAGGAATGATGGAGGATGAGTTCAGGTTTGCTAATGGGATCAACACACCCAGACCTGCACAACCTTGGTCAGGCTCCACCTCAGCCCACGGAGCAAGCACTGACCGCCTACAGTGAATCCACTGACCCAGAGCAAGGTGGTAACTAATGGCAGACATGCTGTGAGGTGTGTGTGTGTGTATATAGAGAAAAAAAAAAACATGGTTTACATGAAGAGCTAAGCATATTCATGTGTGTGCACATCAGTACACATCTTAAAGGTAGAGCAGGTTTATTGGGTCTGACCTCAACACTAAGGTGATGTTGCCTTGCAAAAGTATCTCGCACAACAGTACAGCAACAGGATCCTGGGCAGATCATAATGAGCATTCAGGTCTCTTCCCCCTCTTCACAACACACATACACACAAACAAAGGGCTTGGATCATTAAACACCCTCAGTAACGGTGTCTGATGTGGTGTCTTTGTTTCAATGCAATGGCCCCTGACAACATTAAAACCTATTAAAAGCTCCTTCACTTTCGTGGCAGACAGCTCATTAGAAACACAGGCAGGCACCACTCTGCTCAAAACGACATCAAGTAATTCATACCGAACTTCATTAGGGTAAACACAACCAGCAACAGCTCTGCCTGTGCTGAATACACACGGCAGAGCAGACAGAGACGAGGAGGAGAAGGAAATGGATAAAATTCTCTCAAATGGGGCCAAACAAGGGCTACAAGTCAGTCATTTTGTATGCGTCCAATTCTGCTAAACCTAATGAAGCATTCTCCTCACAAATGAGACTGTTTGTCTGTTGGCACATATCATTTCTTTGTCTGTAAGTGTCTTGTTAAAAGATACCATAACACAAACCCGCTAAAACAGCAGAGAATGTCAGGCCTAAACAAATCTGCTAATAGAGGAGCTTGGCCTATCCATACTCATTACTGCTAGATATATTTTGGCCCTGGGCACTGGGCACTCCAGGAAGCCCAGCATCATGGGAGATGTTACTGATTCAATAAAATGGCAGGAAATTAGCCAAACACACACATACCCAAAATGGTCTGCACAAATCGGTTCTCGCTGCACTCTACTGCCATTGTCTGCCATTTTTTGGCAGTAGCTGGGCTAATCTGTGTGAGACTGCTTTGGCTCAGTGTGTGTGTGTGTGTGTGTGTATACATGCAAGACCCTTAACAGCTAAGTTGTTTACTAAAACATTGGGACAGTGATCACTTACAAGCACAAATTTTTTCACAGCCCAGGTCCACCATAGAGTAAATCAGCAGTGTGCATGCGCGCACACACACACACACACACACACACACACACACACACACACACACACACACACACAAAATCCAGAAGTACTTAATGAGTGTGACTGGTTACAACCATCTGTGCAATAAGACAAAAAACCTCGACCAACACCTTGTGAGGGCTCATGAGGTTTGTTGCTGGACCCTAAAGGACTCGTAACATGCCATGGTTCGATAAGTGACAGGATCAATCGTTTCTGGCTGATGGTAGGGTTTGTGTGGCACAGATTCAATGAAAGCATAGACCCCAGCTGTCAACTATGTACTGTGCAGGCTGGTAATGGTTTCATTTTAGAGTGGGGTCTATTGTCATGGCATGTGTTGGGTTAACTGGTCTGTGTAAATATGACACTGACCAGTGCACACTATGTTCCACTGCTTGGTGATCATTTGCAGCCCTCCATGGACTTCACGTACATCAACAATGATTGATATTCTATAAGGATAATGCATCGAGCCTTTAGGCTCAGGTTGTCCAGAATTGGTTCTATGAGGTAATCCGTTACACATGCGACACGATGTATCAAGGAATGTTAAATGCCTGCAGAACTTTGTAAATGGAATGTCAATCCATCTGGCATCCACTATCAGACCAGACCATATACACACACACACACACACACACACACACACACACACACACACACACCTCTAACTCACAAGATTACAGTTCTCTGTTACAACTGTGTACTGACTGGTATTAAGATGACAGGATTTGTGTCTTTGATACTAATCATATTGTCAAGGTCACACAGATATGACGTATCTCCATGTTTGTCATATCCATACTTGTATCTTTCCGTTTTTTATATCATTTCACACTTTGATGATGAATTGATCAACAGATGTGCTCCAAAATGGCTTGGATTTATACTTTCTTCACCCACTGAAACTCATTAAAAGACCTTTTCCTGTAAAGTTTCCACTTGGGAATCACCAAGCTTTACACAGAATCCAATGCAGTAGAATTTTGTCAAAAACAAAAACCCAACGGTGCAAATCAACAAATTAAACCCCCAAGTAGGAACCAGTTCTGAAGTATGGACCTTGAGAAGTTTTCAAATTCAGCTTTGTATAAACCTGCATTGTCATTCCAGTCAAGCCTTTATAAATCTCACCTTGGGTGTAAGCCAATTCCCTTGCTCACATAAAAAGGCAGAGGGAGCAAAAGGTGGGGGCTAAGCCCTCTAAACGGAAACAAGCTAGGCGTAGCAAAGTCCTTTTTGAACACAGAATTTAATAAATGATTAAAATATTTAATGAAACAATGAATAAATATTGTATGCAGAAACCCAGTCACCATTTTCTCTATACTCCTTTTCCCCAGTCCCTGACTGCACCTGTCTAATTAACACGACTTATTACTGTAATTAGTAACATTAGCCTGTTTCATGGGCATGCATTATTAATAATTATACGTGTTTATTAGGTCACTGTGATGGGTCATCCATCATGCAAGCCTTTAATAAAAGGTCATCTCTGTCAAAGTCAAAGATGGCAGAACGCACAGGACCCCCCCCCCCCCAACTCAAAGTGCTTTCTATGATGTCAGAAGAATTTTAAGTCACGTTCACGCATTAAGCATAATGCATGCTCTGCAAACCTCATGCTGCCAAGTACATACTCCAGGTGATGTACGATAAGCGATGCTTTTGGGCTACAGCTTCTTAAAATTTGACATGGTCATTATTTTATAGATTTCTGAATTACATTTCCATTTTTGGATGTAAAGAGTGCCAGCAAAATAGATCAGGATTCCAGGTTTAACCCACCAACAGTTGCTAGGAAACCCCCTCGCCTAGTCCATCTCAAAACCAAAGCAGTGATGTGAATGAAATCAGCTGTCATGGCTATGGAAAGTGCAAAACAAGTGGACTAGAATCAAGGGTTTGTTGGGAGCTGGCATTTTCGTAATTATGGCAAAGTTGTTCTAAATCTGAACATATATTAATTTGTTCTCCTATTACAGTCTTGCAGTCTTGTGTGCAGAACATCACAGGACCAGGCAGGGCAAACAGCAGCAGAGTCATTCAAGAGAGCAAAACTGACAAGTCTGCAAGAGATCCATTTTAGCTCTGCCCATTATCTCACTGCTGCTCCTTAATTAAACACTGATATCTTGCCTTTCAATTATAGTCTGTTCTTCCACCATTTCAAACAAAGGCAAAAAGCCACAGAACCCAGGCCTGCTCAAATTAACCAAGTGGACAAAGGACACTGAGATCTGAATAAAAAAGCATGAGTGACAGAGAAAAAAAAAGCAAGTACGGAGGAGTGGGACAGTCTGCGTGAAGGTCACGCCAAGCCGTGGACGTATGAATGCCAAACAGATTCTTCAGTCGCCACTTTGTAAGGAGAGGCCATTAAAATCAATCCACCAGCACCTTTGCAGAGGTAAGAGTCGCTAATCATGTCAATTGCAGTCCATTAGGCTCAATCACACCCACCTGCCAGTGATTGTCTTAACCTTGGACGTCAAGACTAGAGTGGCAGGGTAGCAATCAGGCTTGGGACAGATGCCATCACTAGCTGTCAGACTGCCATTCTTGTTTCTACACAAACACTGAGCCAAGGGAAAAGGGGAATGAGTGTTTGAGCATATGTGGAACATAATGATAGTCTATTAGGGCATTAAGATGAACACAACAGACGTTTGTTGAAATATGTTACAGTGTTCAGACTGAAGCCAGATATGATAAGATGACTGAACACACTTTCTTACTTTATTTTCAAGCAATCAGATCGGATTTGCGTGTCCAGACACCGCAAATCTATCTGCGGGGTTAATGTGGTAAGGAGTCAGTAACTACAGTGTCAGCCTGTTGCCTCGCTCTTCTTGGATCCATGAACTTTTGTCACTCTGGATTTGACATGGTCGTTGTTTGCTGCAGTGTGAGTGGCACAACAGACACTTCCAATCCAATTTGAGAGGCCAGAGCATGCAGACACGCACATCTCAACAAATTTGATTGTAATTGAGTTTCAAACCACCTCCAATTTCAAAAATCGAATTTCATGTAGTTTTGTGCTGTCCAAACTATCACAAATCAATCTGGATACAATCTAGATGGGGCACAAATCTGATTTGGGCTGGTGGTCTGTACATGGCCTTAGTCTTTTGGAGCAATCCACAAGCCCCCACAGCTTATCTTCATCAATATATGCAAATATATAGTACAAATCAACCAATATATACAAAAGATACAAAAAGTGGGCTGCCCATAAAGAGAAAAAAACAAAACAACCAGAGGCAAAGAAATCAACAGGGAAAACCAAAAACACAGGTTACCTAAACAGAGAATGAGAAGTGTCAAACCAATCACATGGCTGAAATAGGGATATAGCCAAGCCATTTTGGTTGAGGCACAAAGCACTGGAGTGTAGGTGTAGCAGTGGCTTGGCAGTGGTACTGGTGGTCCGACTCAAACTACCTGTGTGATACCCATGCAACAATAGACCACAGGGTTGACTTTCTCCAGCACCATGCCTAACGACACAGTGAGATCACAAATGCATTTGCCTACTTTAATGTAAAAAGACATGATGCCAGTAAGTATGGTCAACAATGTCAGATTTAAATGATGGTTAAAGTAACTGACCACCATTTCCAGCTCACCAGTCATAAACATTTCTCTCAGGCAGCTCTTCCCCAGTTATACACAAGTGTAGAAAGACTATTGAAAAAAGCTACATACTTTGCAATCGCATCAGATTTGTGGTCACTTCGGGAGTAAAACGAACCCTAAAGTGTAACAGAAATAGTGCAGCTCAAAAAATCATTTAAAACCTTGTGATCAAAATTTCTTTTCATTTTATATTCATTACACATGATTGTCTTTTTTGTTTTGTTTTACTGTTTCCCATATTGCACACATTACACTCCCTGTTCAACCAAATCATCCATTTCTGCAAATCCCATAGCTCCTATACATGGATCAGTGGCTAAACCTAGGTCAATAGATCATTTCACCATCAACAATTGACTAATTAAAGATATCACCACGGCAACATGAACACCACTTTGCTCATTTTACTTTGCTCATCTACATGTTAGGAAAATGACTTAAAATATTAAAAAAGTACACCATCAGCAATAAAGGCTGAACGTATATAAATGAACAATAACCTAATAGTAAGGTATGAGGAGTACAACACAAATATAAAAATCGTCTCAGGTGGTCTATGATAATTAGATTTAACCATTAAAATATACGGCTACTAGTCTCTCAAATAAAATATTTCAAATGACAAAAAGATTGTCTGTTCTACACCTGCACAGTAGAGAGTTTCCTGATGGGCTGCATCACCACCTGGTACAGGAACTGCATCACTCTTTAATAGAAAGCACTGCAATGGGTAGGAGGGTACCAGGAGAATCAAAGGACTCCACCTACAGAAACCTGAAGGTACAGAACCACCAGGTTCCAAGACAGCTTCTTCCCCCAGGACACCAGACTGCTAAACAGTCAGTAGCACACAGTTACACTGCTACAGTGTTCCAGTCCACAGCCCATCACATTTCATCTTACCTGCCTCATCACACCTTCACACCAAAGTCTTTCTGTACCTGCACTTTAGGGTAAATGAGGTAGCGAGTATATACCCAGTGCACATGTATATAGAATGCAAACATTCTTTTTAAAGTTTCTATACACAATACATACACTATACATATAATGCATACGTTATTATACTGTAGGATTTGTAAGCTAATGACTGTTTACATGTACACTATTTGGGTTTATGTTCAAAAACTTTGTTAAAGTGGTTTGAATAGAGCTGTAAAATGGTTATGTACAAAGGTTTAAAAAAGCCTATTGTGTTTTGGTGCCTCTAGTACCGATACAAGATAAATGAGCTCTGTTCTGATTGGATGTCCTACATTGTTCCTCATCCAAATAGCCTTCAGAGATGAAACTCTATAAATGGGGCCAAGATGTGGAAGGCTAAATAGACAAAGATCACATCATTAGACATATCTTACGGCAAACCTTTTAAAAAGAATATCTACCCTCAATATCTGCAGCTCTCCCACCTTCTCAGCACATTTGAAAAACGCACATAAAGGGACCAATGTAAGGAACTATCTATCCAAGAAAAGCAAGTCATTTTGAAGCTAAGAAATGAAGAAAAATGACAAGCATCTGGTCAAAGTCAATAAAATAATCTGAAGTGTCCTGAAAGAAAGGACCTCTAGTGTACCAACAACTACACATGGAAAACAGCAGCAGATGATGGAAAGTCAAACATTTTGCAAACATTTTTTTCTTGCTTCTAGTCATTCACACCAAAAGCGACCTGATTTCTGGAATTTAGTTTGCACCTCAAAATAAAAAGCACACAATTAGGCAAATGTGATCAGGAGGACTGAATCAACTTTGAGATGAGGTTTTAATTCACATCACTGTGGAGATGTGTCTCTAAAAATCAGTGTTCTCCACAATAAAACCTCCTGTTTTCCTTCCACCACTAACAGTTTAGGTTAGAAAGATACTTGCTGTTTGGCCACATGTTTGCTTAGACAACCAACTGCACTGTGAATATAACTGTGCACACTCTTCCACTACAGTACAGACCAGACAACACAGACCAGGTTTCCACATCCACATCTCTCGCCAGTGGTTCTGACAAAACTGTCACAGTGCAGCTGCAAGGACACATCACAGAGATACGAGTAACTGCTAACTTGATCACAAAGACTTTCTTTGAAACTTTCCGGAACATGGAAGCTGCTGACTGCATGCACTCTCCGTAGTGTTTTGTGTGTACTGCACCTCGCGTCTTGTTCATTTCTGAGGTCGTGAACAAACAAGTGCTAAACAGACGCAGGATGTGTGACCGCCATGATGTGTATGCGTATACACAGCTGTCAGCAAGCATGTTTCTAGCCTCTCTCTTTCTGAGAAACCAACCAATCTGAAAATCACAACAAACTCCATACATAGTGCACGACCTGAAAAAAATTAAATTGGTCAACAGTGACAGCATGTTACTTAAAGAGTTAAGCTCATTCAGCTGATTGCTGAATGTGACTTTAAATGAGACAGATCATGTACTGGTCAGGTGGAGGTGGTGCCATTTCACAACCTGCAAATTGTACTACACAGGGGGAAAGGAATGATTTGAGAGAGTCTCACAGAGAAATCACTATTTCGTAAGAGTGAAAGAAGGAAGAGTTCCTTCACACACTCTACTTTACAAGAGCTACACACAGTTCAGTGCATATTAACTGCATTTGAACTGCATAAGCAATCTTTCATGGACAAGATTACTACGGTTAGAGGTTCTGAATGTCGATTTCAATCAATTTTCAAGTAATTGCCCAGCCCTACTTCATTAGTATTCGCATGCACTAACCCGCCAAACCTGCACTATTAGTATACAGTATGCATTTGATAAGAAGCAGTTAGAAGTTAACAACACGCCCATTGTTAGTGGAAGCAGGTTAATTAGATTTGTACGTGAGGGGCAGTGCAGTGGAGAAAGAGTGCAGGGTGAGAATACTGGTAAATAGAGGAACGCATGAGATTGGAGGTTGATGGCAGATGTAGGTACTAAAATACAGGTTCTACACTGTATTGCAGTAACTACACTGAGGCCTGATATTGTTTTTACACTCGGAGAGCAAACAAATAGTTTATTTTATTGATCTGACTGTTCTATTTGAAGATGAAGTTGAGGTGGCTTATGAAAGGAAAAGGGTGCAATATGCAGATTTGATGGCTAAGGTGAGAGTGCAGGTGGGAGGTGTATGTTAGACCTGGAGAGATGGGGGTTAGAGTGTTTTGTAGGGATGTCTAGTACAGCGGCGCTGGAAGAATTCAGGTTCAGAGGTCAAGTATTGAGGGCAGTTATGAAGGAATTGTCAGAAGTAGCTGAAAGCGAGTCAGTGGTTGTGGATAAGAAGGACTGAGGTTGGGTGGGGTATGATTAAAGGCGTGGCCTGGGGAAAGTTATAGGCTATTCTGTGTAAATACTGAAGGTACTGAGGTTGTGAGTAAAATCCTCTGAACTCTCATGAAGTCAGCTTGGAGGGGAGTGGAGTCTGGGATGCTAGACTTTACTCTTGAGCCTTCTGGAGGTGTTTTGGGCTTAATTCAGCAAAACACTGACAAAGGAAGGTGCGTACCTGAAGACCCCTGCGAAGAGCTTACAAGGTAGTGACTGAGTACTGGTAAAGTGAAAAGGCAGGGTCAAATGTGTAGCTCTTAGGTATAGCATCTTGTCAACATCCTGGGTCATTTCACAAACAGTCAGCGTTTAAGGACAGATCAGATCAAACAGTCACAGTAACTTTGATTAACTTTAGATTCAGAAAGGGGTGGGGTCTAGTTGTTAGGTGGAGGATTGTTTCAACTTCCTGTATTATTTAAGTATAACTTAAAGCATTACCGTCAAACTAGGAAGAGTCAGGAGATGGGAAGAGATGCTTTTTGAGCGCTTGGTTCTCAAGCTTCTCAGTCACCAGTCTTTACCTCATTCTGCCTTGTCCTCAAGTTATAGGCCTTCCCCGACTCCCAAGGAACACAGTGCAACAGGAAAGGTTACAGACCTGACCCTGTGTTATTTGAGCTTTCATCTACGATCCGAGGACTGTTAACCCCCCTTAACTGCCCTGCTGTTTATAGAGCCACACTGTCCGTGGGAGAATGATCAGAACAAAGCAGAACGTACAGAATGACATTAACAGACTAGTCGATACCTCATAGAATCAGTGTGTTCCAACCTGCCAATCCCACACCATTAAGATTGGTTTACAGACTATTCCTTATAGTATCAGCATGTAGTACACAATTTGGACACGGCAAAAGATTAGTTGAATGGGGTGGGTTAGAATTAGATTGGGCCATAATTACTATTTTGTAGACCAATTTTACTATTATATAGAGGCCATTATTACATGATCACATGACATGATGTATTAATTTAAAAAACCATTCAAATCTATGTGTAAGAGTACATATGACTGAATTTATAAAATGCAAAATTCAAATACAGCAGAGTACACAGTCATTTTACACACTGCATTTTAGGCTACTCACATGAGTCCACTACTTTTTTTTTTTTGTTTGACATTTTGACATCCCTGTCCTTTAGTTCACTTCAGATATGGATGAGTGTTCACTCTCAACTTCATACCAAAATTCTTTATCATGCACCGGACTGAGGTACTTTTACTTTTATGCTTCTACAATGAGGGAAAAGTGACAACCCCACTAAATATTACAAGAAATTCAGACCGCTGAAATCGTTTTACTTATTAACAGGAAGTACCCCTGAGTCACCTGTGGGCAATATCATTTGAAAATTCTAGACATCTCTACTACAATCTGCTTGTCTGCATACCTATTTTCCTACCTGCCTGCCTGCCTATCTGTCTGCCTGCATTTGTCTATCTTCCCTTCAGTCTGTATGCGTGGCCCATGGCCTTAGTCCAATCTCCAGGTCTACGTCCGAAGGGCGATGCGTTCTGTCAGAAGGAAGAGGGGAATTGACTGGGCTGACAGCTGGTCTCCACGGATACGGTTGGGGTCGGAGACAGAAGCCAAAGGCAGGCCCAGAGCTGCATAGCAATCAGTGCATCAAAGGAGTGACAGACAGGACCAGGGGTTAGAGACAGAGGAGAGAAACACCATCCTAAAACCATATCACACCTTTCTTAAAGCTCAGTGGCCATCAGCATCTCTGACACAGGAGCAGTCATCGTTCTCCATCTCTCTCACAGCATGTGAACGCATCATTCGTTTTGACTTACTACGCCACTGGAGAAGTGTAAAGTGGCGAGTTACATCTCAAGCTCTGTCACATGCATCAGTGATCAACAGGGCTTTTGCTTCTTCATACGAGGGCAGGCTTTAAAGGGTCACAGGGAATGAAATGTCTTACCTTTTGTAAAGGACGAGACCACAAAAAAGTAGACTAAGCGCAGCAGTGGCAGTAGTCGGGCCATTCCTCTTTTTAGGAAACTAAGATTTTTCAAACTGTCCCAAGGACAGATACTACATGTCAGAAACCATTCACCGTATGTTCTACACCAAATGAAAGCTCACGGCTCTGCAATCTATGATTTGAAGGCAATACGAACAAACAGAGCCCTGCTATACAGGAGGCCAGATGTCGGTTGTCAGTAAAGGTGTGCTAAAATTGACTGCATGACTATTCTGGGCAGAATCACTCTGATTCCAGTACATTCAATTCCACAAGTCATTGCAGATTTGATTGCCTTTACTGGTCTAAAGATGGTTGGAATCTAGACTAGCCTAAAGGAGGCCTCAGCTTTCTAACTCATCCCTGCTGTCAGTAAGCCTAGGCAGCATGCTTGCCAAGTTTGAAAAAGCAGTCAAGCGTCACCACGCTTTAGAACAAGGCTGAGCATGGAGGCCCCCAATTCAAATACCTGCTTCAACTCATCAGCTATTTATTAGGACCTTGGCTGAATAAAGCATATTAGGATTAGAACACGGCCCTGTAAGACTTTCGGCAGAATTTACCCAGTCTGTGAATGATAATGTGGCTACTTGGCAGGTCATCATAAAGGCCAACTCTCACCATTCCTAAAGGAGACACTTGCATTTCCACACTGAAAGAGCTCACAGCATTTTGAATACATTTTCTTCTGCTACAGCTTTAGCTGCTGCGCCACTTTGTTACTATGGTTACAAAAAAAAAACAACCTCTTTCTGATACACTTTCTCTCACATGAACACAATTACTGAGAGAGAGAGAGAGAGAGAGAGAGAGAGAGAGAGAGAAAGAGAGATAGAAAGATATAGTAGTTTATTATGCCACTCATGAACACTTATGCCTCGTGCAGTTGCAGTCAAAGCCACATCTACTCGACGTAACTACAGATGCTGTTGTAGTTTATCCTGCTAGAGTTCTGCCTCACGTACAGTCACTGTAATGAACTAGCCAAGAGCACTTCCCTACCATGGTTTCAGGTTATGGTTTTCATAATGGATTATTGCTATTTGCTGGTGTCAATCAGGCATAATTTTTATGGCTCGGGATCAGCTAGTTTCTCAATTCAGGGTCTTGTTGCTCAGAGCGCCATCCGCTGGCCTCAAGACACCACTAACAGACAACAGACAGCTGGCAGCCATGAGACATTTCCCTGAAGGTAAATAAGAGAAACATATGATTTTCTGGAGGGAAAACCACATACCTTTCTTTGTTTATAAACGCTGAAGAGCAATTTCAGAACCAAGAGCACATAAGCACTATGCAAATGCACACACGGTGTTAAAAACCAAAATCATAGCACATTAACCACTCTAGAAAGTACAGTAGTTATTATACAGAAGTAGTTGAGAAACCACAACAGATATCAGTCCAGAGTGTGTCCTGAAACACACACAAACAGATTAAACTGCACCACTTAAAGGCTGAACTGGGGACTGAACTCTATGGCAGGTCAGTCAGATTGGATTATAAGATAAACACACTATAAAACTGAAAGCTCATTTAATAAATCTCACTAAACTAACTATACAAGCTGTAACAAATATAAGTCAAACTCTGGGGCTGTATCATTAATACAAACACAAAGATCAAATCGGAATCTGTATCGGCTGATACTCAGCATTAATAGCCGGACTGGGGCAAAAAAAATTGATTGAGACACCTCCAATTAAAGCTTTTGTCTTTGGATCAAAATCCAGTGAAACAATAGTCCTGTAAATTCCTTCACAACTCAATTAAGGTTTTGAGTCTCACAGTTTCTTCTTGGATTCCATTCTCATTTGTCTCATAAGCCATAACACAAGATATGGGTGACTGTTGACTCATTTTTAAATATTACTCTAATGGGATTTCTGCATGTGTATTTCAGTCTGACTAGTCAGATCAGTTTGCATGTTTTTTTTCCTTTATTCTGCCAGCAGGTCTTGTCTCCTGTTCACATGATGTAGCCTAACTAGACAGAGCTGAAGCATTTAATAAACAAGCTTAATTTATATTTTGTCATTTGAGTACATTTTTTACATAAATCCTGACTCTGAAAAAACTGAAAGAGCTGTTAGCTCACATACTAAACAAATCAGCAGATACTAATGTCATGCTGTAGCAGATAAAGTGCAGCACGTGTTGTGAAACATGCCATGATATTACTGTCAACTAGTTATAGTCTAGTTCAAGGGTAGACAACCCTGTGTGTGAGTACATTATTTATATACACACACACACACACACACACACACACACACACACACACACACACACACACACACACACACACACACACACACACAGGACTTTCAACATTTACTCAAAAGAGGCAAAGCCAGCATTTCAAGTGAGAAAGGGATCAGGGTAGGCACCCCTGGTCCTGGAGTGGCAGACTGGTCCTGGTGCTCCTCCTGCTCAAGCACACTTGACTCAACTCACCTGTTAAGTGCCAGGTTCAGTAGGTGTGTTAGAGCAGGGGAATCAGAAACTGAGCACAATGCTGTTACTACAGGACCAGGGTTGCCTACCCTCAATATGAGCTCATAAATGGCAGTGGCAGGACACTGTTTTGCAATGTGAACATCCCGTAGGTTCATCGTGCTGCACGATGGCAGCCGGAGTCGAGAGAGCAAAATTGGCCATGTTCTCTGGGTGGGTGGATTGCGCTCTCTCCCCACATCACATTAAGTGCAATGCTGGTCAGCAGAGGGGTTGCTGTTAGCCATTGTTCCTCAGAGCACACTGGATGCCCAGCCATGATGCAATGGTGGCAGTTTGAAAAGAGGCGTGGCTTGCTTCAGGAATATGGGAGGGAGCATGTGTTTGTCTTCATCCTCCCAGTGTCAGGAGAATCATTTTTGATGGGGTGAATCCCAATGGGGTTGAGAAAAACATGTGCCTCAACTGTGTTTTACTGTCATATTCTGAGCCAGCTGGTTAATTTACAACATGTTTTTCAGGCACCTCTCTGTGGTAATAAGCATGCTCACATTAAAATGCATTTTTTGCCAGGGAGCCACAGATGCCTTTTCCCCCTCAAAGGTGTAGCAAGGCTTGACTTGTCAACCTGAGAGACATCCTGCAGCCTTGACGACAGCTTAGTTCTCAAAACCCTTTGCCTCACACCAGATAATAAATGCAGCTGGCAGGGAACAAACCACAACTTACTTAGAAACTGCAACCAAAGTCTGCTTGAGCCTTAACTGACAGGAGTTAAATAAGAAATTTATAATCTATTAAAAATCAGTGCAAAAACATATGAGAGAGAAAACTAAGAGAGAACATGTGGCATAATTATAATGACCTTGATAGTTCCTCTGGTGTTGCCAGTTTTGTCCTTTTTTTGGTGATGTTCTTTGTTGTCAGTGTTTTTTGTGGGGTTTTTTTTTTGAAAGTCAGATCTTTTCATTTTGTTGAGTGCTCAAATGTTAACTGCACCATTAGGGCGGTTGGACATGTTGTGATAAACCACAGGCATTGCTGGCAGCTCCTGTAATTGCTTCTCCCGAATTGGTTCTGTTCAATAAGCACCACGCTGTCGCATTGCCTACCAATGAGAAAAGAACAGCCTCCATTTCAACCTCTCACCTCTATGAGGCCAAACGCACTCTTTCCTTCTGTTATATCAACTTTTCTCTCTCTCTCTCTCTCTTTTCCAACTGACTTCACACCTTGTCTTGGATTGTTTGCTTCTTTCCCAGCCTGCAAACAAATAGAGGTGAACAGGCAGCAGACTTGAGAATGATTTGCTAATAATGATATGCTTACGAAAAAGCTTACCCGATTTCCAGAGTTCAAGGCACCTGAACTGACAATGTATAATTCATAGGCTCCACCACAGGCGACAGAGGAGATGAGAGGCAGTGCTGAAATGACGAAAGAATGAGAGCTCCCAATGGATTTGCCCAGCTGTTTCTGCTCCAGATGTCCAAGGCCAACAATAAAAGCAGAGTGTAAATTGTTTTTGGGGCTTCTCTCCAAGGTCCTCATTCAATTTCTCTTCCACCTGAGCAGCTTCTTGCTTGTCCGTAACCAAAGAATCAATCTGCCATCGTAATTGGTGGTAATGCCTCCCTTTTGGTTGACCCTTACCGTGTTATGTTCCCCTGTCGGTGCCGTATTGTGGGCTGCACTAAATCTATTTTTCTCCATCTCTCATGCGCTTTCACTCTCTCGCTCTGTCTCCCTCCTTTATTAGGGCCAGATGGGGGAGTTGACTGTTTAGTCCAGGACAATGAATGCATTCTGAAGGGTAGTCCAAATGTCACCCAGAAAATGTGAACACCTGCTCTGATAATCGCACCTAATCAGCTAAACTGAGCAGTCCTAGAAAAAAAAACAAAATGTCTCACTTGTGTTTTTATCAAAGTTTCCTGAAGGCTTGAAGGATTAACGAATATCCGAGAGGGGAAGGTTAAACAATTGTGTTCTTCAACAAAACACATAGCGCACAGGTGGATTTGTTAAGCATCGATGCACACAAGGCTCATTTATTACTCAGACAGATAATACAGCTCTGCCCAGAGAGTCATTACAGAAGTTTTTCTGCTTTAGGAGCATTAATTATTCATAAACAAACAAATAAAACATCCTTCCTTCTGCATGCATCTGGAGGACATGCATAAACAGCACACCGGTGGACAAAAAAAATGGTAAATACACAAAAATGGGCATGGCTATCCAGACATAGCATGTCAGAGAAAGAGCAGAAAGAAGTGACAGAAAATGATCACCACATTCAATCACAGAAAACAAACATTTTAAAAACCCTGCTTTTTTGTTTTGATAACTATTTTTTGGCATTAATGACGCCGCCCTGAGCAATCTGTGCAAAAAGAGGCACAGTGTAAACAGCCATTATTTTAATTAAAGAGGGAAGATTCCTGTTATACTCATAAATAACAGCCTAGTTTGATTTTAGAAAAGAAGAGCCCTCCTGTCATTTGATGTGATGTTTTATTCCTTTCTTAAGCAGAAAAAGAAGACCACAACTATCACAGAAACATCATTATACTGCCTCACTAAAAAGGCAGAATCACCTCGTCTCCACTAGCCCTCTCATCCGTCTTGCAGTTGGTTCATCCTCCTCATATGGAGGGTGGAATTAGAGATGGCTTTGGGTAAGATGTACCTGGCACTAAAATGATGTGGTTATGAAAGCATGGCAGTGAGGATCAAAATGTTCCTCTTAATGGAAATGAGGTTTCCCTGCTCCCTCTGGTATATGGTTGTAAAGTGCCACCTAGTGGTTAACATCTATATTTCTTTTCAAAGTGGCTTTAGGAAAAAAAAGTTTTTAACCTGTAATCAAAACCTGCAAGGTGCATTAAATTATTACTGGCAGTACAATGATGTCATTACACAAGGAAAAGTAAAAAAAAGAACTCTTCAGAAACTGTGAAACAAGACCACTGCAGTTTACAGAGTAGTTTAAGTTCAATGTGGAAACTGTGCTGTTTGTGAATTAAGGGGGGGGGGCTTTTGATATCATTTCTAATAACAAACACAAAGAGACTGCACTCTAACCTATATACATGGTCACTAAATGGCAAAAGAAGGCATATACAGTGGGAAACATAAGCATTTCCCATTTGGAGTTTGCCAAAAGGCACCTAAAGCACTCTCAGACCATCAGAACCAAACAGAACTAACTTGTTGAACTGATGCCATCAGATGCCAATCATCATGTCTGGATTCAACCAGGCACTGCTCATCACCTAGCCATTACCATTCCTACAGTGAAGCATGGTGGTGGAATCATTATGCTGTTGGAGATGTTTTCATTCAGGAGTAATTAGGAGGCTAGTCGGGGTCAAGGAAAAGTTGAATGCAGCAATGTACAAAGACACCCTTGATTATAACCTGCTCCACAGGGCTCTGGACCTCAGACTGAGACGAAGACTAATCTTCCGACAGGACAACGACCCAAAGCTCACAGCCAAGATAACGGAGTGGCTTCGGGACAGCTCTGTGACATGTCCTTGAGTGGCCCAGCCAGAGCCCAGGCTTGAACCCGATTGAACATCTCTGGATCTAAAAACGTCTGTGCACCGACGCTCCCCATCCAATCTGATGGAGCTTGAGATGATCTGCAAAGAAGACTGAGAGAAGCGTCCCAAAAACAGGTGCCCAGCTTGTAGCATCACACTGAAAAAGTCTTGAGGCTGTAATTCAGCCAAGGCTGCTTCAACGAAGTACTGAGCAAAGGATATGAATAGTTATGTACATTATATTTGTGTTTCATTTTTAATGTTTGCAAAGATTTCAAACAAACTTTTCTCCCTGTGATTGTGGGGTATAACAAAATGTGCAAAAAGTGAAACACTGAATACTTTGTGGATGCACTGTATATTGGCTGGGCAATAATATCAAACACTGACGTCCTGTAGATTTACTGTTATCAGTACAAAATCCAACAATAAAGTATTGGTTTGTTTATACTTTAAAGACAACTTTAACCTTTAACTTTCACAGTCTTCACTGCTGCAACCCAATAATCATCTCAGTCAAAGCACTAAAGCACATACTGTATTATAATATACAGTGATCAACCATATGACCAATATGACCACCTCTTTGTTTCTACAGCCAATGTGCATACAGTAGCACTTTGTATTTCTATAAATACAGACTGTAGTCCACCAGGCAGGACTGCTGCTTGTCCAGTTTACTGTATATGCAAACCTTCAGTTTTATTTCTCTATAATGTTAACCCAGGTAGATACTGTCCCAACTTACACATGTATAAACGTGTCAGCATGAACAAATACAATGTACATGAAAAATATCAGATTTCACCATTCCATCTTGGTGAATCCATAATTATTGCATGGTGGTGTTTTTAGTTTTCATTTGGTAAGGCAAAGTTAGCCTGGCTAGATCAGCAGCACCAGCAGCAGTCTGATTTTAAATTATAAAGTTGTCAACTTGTCAAGACAACCAACATCAACTGAAGCTACTTTTTACACAAACACTTCTGTCCCAGTAAAGGAAAAAGAAAACATTTCAGGAATGTCCCAACACTGATAACAACTCTACAGCTCACAGACCTTCCAACTGAAAGACTGCAGATTCCAATGGCATTAACAGTCTCTGACTGCTTACATTTTACTCTTCTCTTTCCTTCTTTTTCGCTTATTTTAGGTGAACTCATTTACTCACTCTTTCTCACTGTAAAAACTCAACAGCATGGCAGAGTCTGCTCGGTCCCCAAGGCATCTGGGTTATGGGCAAAATTAATCATCTGTGCAAGATTGCCCATTACAGCACTGAGAGAGAATTTGCCTAGGCCTGGGGCAGAAAGTCAGATCATCCTGCCAAATGCTCTCAGAACCAGAGACTATGACACAAAGACAGACACTATTTGACATTGCCAACCGTTGATTTCAAGAGGACCAAATTGAGAAGAACCAATAACAAAAGCTCTCGTTTAAAACTAAATCACCAACATCTTAAGTCACACTGAAGGGACAGCTGATTACATTCTCGTTTTTGTGTGTGTGTGTGTGTGTGTGTGTGTGTGTGTGTGTGTGTGTGTGTGTGTGTGTGTGTGTGTGTGTGTGTGTGTGCGTGCGCTCTAAACCCATTAAAAGCCTCAAATGTTCAAAATCCAATCTAAAGGCCATGGATAATGGAAGCCTTAACCCTAGCTCCTATATATGGAGTACATTGTACATTGCTGGGCTTGTTTGTCATGTGGATGCTTTGTTGGACCTTCAGACACAACACTTCTCCAGCACTGAGCCACAGAATCAAGTGTGGATTAGTCTGCCTTATCTCTGTGCTAATTTTATCCTTTGATTTAGCCCCTACACCTCAGCGGTCAACAACTTAGTGTAATACAGCAGTGGAAGACAGACTAAGTGACTACTTAGAGTAAAGAGTGCTGATCTGGAATCAGTGAAAGCACTTTATAGCACTAAATTGGCCTAGATGGACTGATGAGACTTGAGCAGTGATCTTAGACTAAGAGCAGAGGGGAGGCAGTAATTCACAGGGGGCCACTGATGGTATTTTAAATTATAAAATCTATGTGGGGGGGGGATATTTAGTATAAAGAAAAAGTTCAATGACACGAGAAAATAACATCGCAGAAGTGTGCAATATGCAAGGTAAATTAAACCTTTTCAGCTGCAGAAGTCTGACAGTTAGCTAAACAGAGACGTAACAGTTTCTTAAACAAATAAAGAATCACCTGTGAGTTTATAATCTGATGGCATAAGCAGATGGATTGTCGATATGAGGTCTGATGGAGCCTTATGACAGAATTAAAGAGCTACACATTTTGTAACTAGACGTTTTGTCTCATGTTTGTCATATCGCATTCATGAAGACTTTTTCAAAGCTATTTCTTGGCCCTTAACTCTCATGTCGGAGGAATCGAAGGAAAAATGAAATAAAAACAAACAAAACAAAAAGTGGGAACGGTGGAAAGGTTGAGAACCTCTGGTGTATGACGTATAAATATGAGCCCAGGTGCAAACTGGTTGGTGGGTTCTCCAAAAAATATCTATATATCAGAATATAGCTCTGAAATGAGTTTCCTCTCGTTTCTTGAATTGGTAACCATTATTTCTGAGGAACCTGTAGCCTATGAAGTATGAGTCCATTCCAGCTGCTGAAACTCTTGAAACACTGTAGTGTTGTTTGGCAGCAGCTCATGTCTCAGTGTGAGTGGCAGCATATTAACACACATAACAGAACCCTCACTGCTGAACACTTCACCTCGTTTGATCAGTATGCAGACGTGTCCCTGTGGGAACAGAAGAGCGAGGGCGGGATGGGTCTTGCCTTATGCAAGCAATACTGCAGGCCTCATAGCACTGCTTTAATATCACTGTCAGTAAATGGGCTTCCCCTGTTGAATTATGGGAGAGGTGTACACTTTGGGCGAGCAGGAACCTGTCAGCGGTGAGGGTGAGAGGGACTGAGGGTGAGAGGGACTGAGGGTGAGAGGGACTGAGGGTGAGAGGGGCTGAGGGTGAGAGGGGCTGAGGGTGAGAGGGATGTTAGGGAAGAGTGTTGGGGGTGTTGGGGGGGTGTGAGTGAGGGTGTGAGAGAGAGGGTGTAAGAGTGAGGGTGAGAGAGTGAGGGTGAGAGAGTGAGGGTGAGAGTGTGAGGGTGAGAGAGGGGGGTTGGGGAGGAGTGTTGGGGGTGAGAGAGGGGTGTGAGTGAGGGTGAGAGAGGGGTGTGAGTGAGGGTGAGTGAGGGTGTAAGTGTGAGGGTGTGAGAGGGTGTGAGAGTGAAGGTGAGAGGGGGGTGAGGGAGGGGTGTGAGAGTGAGGGTGTTAAGAGGGTGTGAGTGTGAGAGGGAGTGTGAGAGGGGGGGTTAGGGGTGAGAGAGGGCCTGAAGTCGTCAGTGTGTGAGAGAATACAGATTTACTCACGAACTTGTTCTTCTTCTCCTCCTCGGCTGCGCAGCCGCTGTGGTGGTTGTGTCTGCGCTGTGTCTGGGGGGGTCGGGTCTGAGCGGGGGGGGGGCAGCGGCTCTCCATTGGGTCTTTGCACTCACACAGTCTCCATGGAAACGAGGCTACGGTTAGGGAAGTCCGGGCCCGCTCTCTAACGGCTGTGTAACCGTCCTGTAACGGCGGTGTAACCGCTCTGTAACGGCGGTGTAAGCGGAGCTGAGCGGGGTGGAGTAGTTAGCTGTTAGCTCGGCGCGCTGGCGGTAATCCTCTTATCTCCTCCTGACTCTCACAACAGAACCGGCCGCTCCGCCTCACAGCGGCCGAACCTGAAGCCGAACCCGAAGTCGAAGCCGAACCCGGGGCTCAGCCTCACACTCACACAGAAGTGACACAGTCACACCGAACCGGACAGTCAGCCCGAACCGCAGCGTCTGAAAGTCCCGCCAGCAGCGACCGAGAGCAGTCAACCAATCACAGCCCGCGGGCAGGGCTCAGTGCGACGTCATATAGACTCTGCAAACGTGTGATTGGCGGAGAGAGCGAGAGCGCGGGAGAGCAGCCGGTAACGCCCCCTCTGTGTAGGAGGCTTTAGTGAGACAGAACTTTTATTAAGTATTATTAAGTAGTAGTATTAGTATTAATACCAATAATACATATATAATTATAATAATAATAATAATAATTATTATTATTATTAGTAGTAGTAGTAGTATTATTGTTGTTATTATTAATAATAATAATAATAATAATAATAATAATAATAAACATATTACTAGAATTATTATTTTAATAGTATTACTTATTAATAACTATTAATAATAATACTAATAATAATACTTTTATTATTGTTATTACTAATTATATTATTGTTATTGTTATTGTTATTGTTATTGTTATTAAACCAGACATTAGAGGTGTGTGAATGGAGGAAGGCAGGTTAGAAGGCAGCGAGAGAGAAGGAAAGGCAGGAGTGTGGAGTTGGTTGTCAGTTAGAGGAGAAAGAGGAATTTTGGAGTATGATGGATGAAGTGGTAAAAGGTGTCCCTAGAGAGGAGAGATTGGTGATTGGCACAGACTTCAATGGACATGTTGGTGAAGGGAACAGAGGGGATGAAGAGGTGCTGGGTATGTATGGTGTGAAAGACCAGGGGGAGAGATAGTGGATCAGGAAGTGCAGAGAATTAGTAAGGTGGAAGTGAGGGCAGCTTTAAAAAGGAAGAAGAATGGAAAGGCAGTTGGTCCAGATGACATACCTGTGGAGGTATGGAGATGTTTATGAGAGAAGGCAGTAGACTTTTTGACCAGGTTGTTTAACAAAATCCTGGAGAGTGAGAGGATGCCTGATGAGTGGAGAATCAGTGCACTGGTCCCCATTTTTAAGAACAAGGGTGATGTGTAGAGCTGCAGTAACTACAGAGGTATAAAGCTGATGAGCCACACAATGAATGTATGGGAAAGAGTTGTTGAAGCAAGGCTGAACCTCTCATTCATATCAGTGAGCAGCAGTTTGGTTTCATGCCCAGAAAGAGTACCACAGATTCAATTTTTGCATTGTTGATAGAGAAGTACAGAGAAGGTCAGAAGGAGGTACATTGTGTCTTTGTGGATCTAGAGAAGGCATATGATAGGGTGCCAAGAGAGGAACTGTGGTACTGTATGAGGAAGTCAGGTGTGGCTGAAAGGTGTGTGAGGGTGGTGCAGGACATGTATGAGGATAGTGAGAGAGTGGTGAGGTGTGCAGTTGCAGTGACACATGGTTTCAAGGTGAAGGTAGGGTTACATCAGGGATCAGCTTCGAGCACCTTTTTGTTTGCAGTGGTGTTGGACAGGTTGACAGATGAGGTAGGCAGGAGGCTCCATGGACCATGATGTTTGCAGATGATATTGTAATCTGTGGTGAGAGTAGAGAGCAAGTGGACGAGAACCTGGAAAGATGGAGGTTTTTACTGGAGAGGAGATGAATGAAGGTCAGTAGAGACAAGACAGAATACATGTGTGTGAATGAGAGGGAGGCAGGCGGAAAGGTGAAGATGCAAGGAGTAGAGGCCATAAAGGTGGATCACTTCAAATATCTTGGGTCAACCATCCAGAGCAATGGACAATGCAGAAAAGAGGTGAAGAGGGTGCAGGCAGGATGGAGTGGGTAGAGATGGGTGTCAGGGCTGATGTGTGACAGAAGGATAGCAGCAAGAGTGAAAGGGAAGGTTTACAAGACAGTAGTGAGACCTGCTATGATGTATGGTTGTCTGTGTAAAAGACAGGAGGCTGAGCTGGAGGTGGCGGAGATGAAGATGCTGAGATTTTCATTGGGAGAGACAAGGATGGACAAGATTAGAAATGAACTGGGGCAGTTTGGAGGTAAATCCAGAGAGGCCAGGTTGAGATGGTTTGGAGAAGGAATAGTGGATATATTGGACAAAGAATGTAGGAGATGGAGCTGCTGGGCAGAAGAAGAAGACCTCAGAGAAGGTTTATGGATGTAGTGAATGTGGACATGGAGATGGTGGATGTAACAGTGGAGGAGGCAGGGGATAGGACAAGATGGTGGCAGATGATCCGCTGTGGTGACCCCTAAAGGGAGCCGTTGAAAGAATAAAATTAATAATAATAATAATAATAATAATAATAATAATAATAATAATAATAATAATAATAATAATGTTGTTGTTGTTGTTGTTGTTGTTGTTGTTGTTATTATTATTATTATTATTATTATTATTATTATTATTATTATTATTAAACAGTCATGAGAAAAAGTTAGACACCCCATGAACATCTTTTTAACATATTTAAACATATGGACATTTGATCTTGATTTAAACTATATTGAGATGGAGGTGATAAACACATACAACTGAAGAAATGTTTTGTAAACAGCCTCTGTTAAATGTAATTATTGGAAATGTTTCTTGTGAAGAAAAAAGAGAACACCTCCACATTTCTTACTACTTAAAATGCCTGAGATTAGAATCAGGTGCAGCACATCAGCTGCAAATGATTAGATTATCATTAAAGAGGACACCAGAGGAGCATATCTTATTTAAATCATATACATTAGTTTGGTTTATTCTTGAATGTTGAAGTTAGTGGGAATAATATGGTGAGATCTAAAGAGCTTTTTGAAGCATTCAGAAAGAAGGTTGTAGATGCAGATGAGTCTAGGAAGTGATCTAAAAAGACCTCAAAACAGTTAGAAATTAGTTGTTCCACTGTCCGGAGAAAATAAAAATACAAGTGGAGAACATTTAAAACAACTGCTATCTTGGCTAGGTCAGGCCATTCTAGCAAATTCATACCAAGAGCAAATCACAAGATGTGTAAAGAAACGTAAAATGTCATCACAGAACCTACAGTTAGGTCTTTCCACAGTTGATGTCCAAGTGCAGCATCTACCATCAGAAAGAGACCAAACATGTTTGATTTTCATGGGAGGTGATCAAGAAGGAAACCCTTACCATCATAAATACATCAGGGCAAGACCAAAGTTTGCCAGAGAGCACATAGACAAAGAGCAGGACTTCTGGAACAATGTGCTTTGAACAGATGAACCCAAAGCTGAATTATTTGGGCACAGTAACAGGAGAAGACATGTTTGACACAAACCACACAGCATTTGAGCACATGAACTTACCCACTGTGAAGCATGGTGGTGAAAGTGTGCTAATTTGGGGCTGCTTTGCTGCAGGAGGGCCTAGGGAGCTCTCCATCACATAGAATACAATATCAGAGGTGGTTTGAGGAAACTGTAAGACTGTGTGTAAAAGACTAATGCTGAAACATCACATAGCTGAAATAATATGCATGAAGGAGCGGGAAAATCTTTCTTCCAGTAGGAATTCTCATTTAAATGTAATCATAAATGTAATAAAAACTATATCATAAACAATGGAAATTGCATAAGAAAATCTTTGGTAATTGCGAAGAAACAGAGCATGAACTTTAGATAAGCACATTTGCAGTTTTCATAAAGATACAGAGAGGAACTGTTACGTCAAACTGTTTCTGTTACAGGGCAGTTAAATATATCTGCATGATATATCTGCAACTTGAATCTTTATATTATTATGTTATCTTGTGCTAAGACGTAATGTTTAATCAGACCACACCTGTTATCATTTACATATCGAACTGAAACATCCAATATGTACACTGATCCGATTGATGAGTGTACATGCTACTTGTACAGGGTTTATTCACTTATTTTCACTCAGACAATTAACAAAACATGCCATTTACACAGTTGCAATGTTTCTTTGGATGATCTATTTTCTATTTGATGCACTGTGGTGAAACGTTTCATTGTACTGTTTTTTTTGCACAGTATTAAGAAAAAAGTATAATCAACATTTGGGCATAGAATCTCTTAAAGGAATGGATTAAATTCACTCACTTTGATTCAAACTCAATTTTCCTCTTACCCCAAACATAGTTAATCAGCCAGGACATGGTGTTTGGTGTCCATAGTCTTTCCTTTTTTTGCACCAGAGCTACAAGGCTAATCTAACTACAGAGTAATGAAAGTCTATTATATTAACCTTGTAGCTCCAGCGCAAACAGAAGAAGCAGAATCTGAATGCCAGACATGTCTTGACTGAACCATTCCTTTATAAAGGGCAGCCTTGGTTAAAATTAGGTCTCAAACATTCCACTCACAGTTTAGACATTAAGGCCTAGACACTAAACACAGCACGAGGCTGAAAAGCACGCAGAACTGATTCATTTAGAAAAGGGGTGTTGACCCACACTTCTGCCACACAAACCGTCATTTTCAAACACTGAAATGAACTACATTTTCTGATTACGTGGCGGCAGGGCACGACAGAACAAGGCCTACAGAGTACACAGATGTTGTGCTGTGATGTGCGACATTTGCGTGCTGAATGGAGCATTGGGCTTGCAATGTTGTGCCACATCTCCAAACAGCTATTGCTTAATGGGCATGTCATGAACAGCAGGTGGCATATTTGGGCTGTGTAACTATTACAAATGAGAAGATGTTTGGTTTGAATTGGATTTGTATTGAACACAGTTTGCAAATTAAGTATCTGAGCATTCGAGATTCCATCTTGCTTAAACAGGATCCACTCTTCCAGCCTACGTTAAAGATTCATTTTAGCCCACTGGCAGAGTGCATCCCTGAGATTTGAATATATGATTATGCATCTAAGTTCATACAAAAGTAAACAGATTATGTCGTAACAGATGTTGAGTACACATACAAATATGAGTGCAATCAAACAGCACACTACTGCATATGAAGCAGGGAATCTTTGTATTAAGGAGACACACATAGAAAATGTCTGCTGCCGTCCCCTTCAGGCATTGTAGTATTCCCAATATAGAGTCTTTCAAACCTTTCATACCAGGCTCAATAAAGTCCACTAACAAAATCCAGGTGTGAACTGGTCCTGCTTAGTCAAGCCTGGATTCAGGAACGGAGGTGAAGCACAGACAGTCAAGGTCAGATACAGTGATATGTCAGATGTCAAAATCACTGAATAGTTCTTTTAAATAGTTACAGATCTTTGATATATGTAAGCTATTGTTACTTTCTTTAAACTGGACTACAATGATTAACTTTCAAAGTGGACAAAAAAGTTTACTTTTTAAGTTAAATTCATAAGATGAAAACATTTCTCTCAGGCTGAGAAACCTGAACGAGAACAAAAAGGTTGTAAACACTGAAACACTGTCTGTGACACATATTCTCATATTTAACAGTGTCTTTTACAGCTCTACTGTCCTCCACTGATCAGCATTTGAATGCTCAGATAACTTTTACCGAGGTCTCAGACATTACCTCGACTGTTAAGGCTATGGCTTGTTCACAGCCATTGTTAGGAAAGACCAGGTGATGCAAATTTCAAAGCTTTATATAAACCCAGACTCCTCTAACCTGCATCTAATAAACAGCAGCCATGGGTTCTTCTATGCAGCTGCCTAGCACTCTGAAAATGAAAATGTAAAAAGCTATAAGTAGTGCTTTTAAGTTGTTATTTCCTCAATTTGAAATGTAATTAAAAAACATCAGTTAACAACAACTGCAGAAGTCAAGATAAAGTCTGGAAAACCAAGAATTTCTTCAGAGACAAATTCTTACCTTTGGTAAGATTTAGCAGACTATGAAGTTATGGTACATTGTACTACTCAGAAAAAAGAGCAAGATCCTTGATGAACCTTTAGAGGTTCTTCAATTTGAAACTGTGGAGGAACCTCTTGGAGTGCTTCAAGGAACATTTAAGAAACCCATTTGCTTTTATTGAAGGTTCCTTGAAGCACATAGAGAGGTTTCAAATGGAATAATATGGATCTTTGTGTTGGGTTGGATTAATCATGGTTTAGGGTTGTGTTGCAGCCAGTGGCACTGGGAACATTTCACAGATAGAAAGAAGAATGAAATTCCAACAAATACTGGGAGCAAACAGGACACCATCTGTAAAAAAGCTGAAGTTGAAAAGAGGATGATTTCTACAAATGAATAATGATCCTAAACACACCTCAAAATCCACAATATACCTCAAAAAGCATTTGTGGATTGTGGATTTGTGGACTTCAAAAGAGCAGTGCAAGATGGCCCAGGAAGAATCCCTCAAACAAGAACTGAAATTATCTTGGATATAAAAACCATTTACTAGTTGTGATCCTTGCCAAATGGAGCTACGATGCACTAACCATTTTGCTTCAGGGTTTGATTGCATGTTATTTAGCATTTCTCAAACTCAGTCCTGATGACTCCATGCCTTGAACATTTTGTGGATTACCTGCTCCCAACATACCCAAAGTAACTAAGTGTTGCAGTGGGAATGTTAAAACAGGGAATCCCGTAAACGTGCAGGACAGGGGGCACCAGAGCGGAGTTTGAGAAACACTGATTTAAACAGTCAAGGACTTTTGCCTATAAATTGGCCTTGCCTAATAGAAAACACAAAAAGGTGTTGTTTGTTTAGATTAGTGTGAGCATGATAGGCTCTTCACCAAGATCTCTACATATATTATTGGATTAATTATTTCAATGATGCAACCTTACATAGGTTTTCATCTAATGTGGATCCTACTGAATGCTTATCATTCACAAAACAATCAGATATACAGCCCCTTTCACTGGGCTGCAGCACCATGCAGAGTTAACAAGGGGGTGGGTGGTGGTGGTGGTGGTGGTGGTGGTGGTGGTGGTAGAGAGGTGAACTCATGGCTGGGGAAATATTTGGTCTGATATTCACCTTTAATTACAAGACAGCTTTTCAGTGAACATCACAATATATTTATTCACCATTTACCAGATAGATTCTCATCTCTGTACAAGCAATATAGAGAGATTCTGACAGCATATACTCTTTCTATCTTACAATGTTATTTACATAAATGTACACAATTTAGAATATAAACCTGCTCCAAAATACAACAGTTATAGTCTTACGCAGTTAAGTTCGACACCCTTAGCCAAATGACAGTATTTAAATTGAGATGTACTAAACACAGCCCCTGTAGATAATCAACAAACAATATTTTTTACTAAGACCTGATGCACATTTATGCTTTCATAACATAAAAAACCTTGATCATCAATTGGACATATTAGCAATTATAGTTATATAATAAACTGTTGACTCCAATGTCCAAGCTTTAGAAAATCTGACCCTTCGTTCTACGAACCTCAAACATGGGTAAAGTTCTAAAGATATGAAGTCCAAAGCAGTCAATAGTCACTAGACAGGGTAAGACACTCCAGCACTTTCCTGCTTGTGGTTTCGACAGTTGAGGCTGTTATTAAAAGCATACATTCAGGGGAACTGTGGAGATCATTTTTTTGGAGATTTGTTAGACTGCTCAAATGCTGGTGAGACAGGCAAAACCTCCATATTACTGCTAAAAATATGGAAAGGATGTTGCTGCAAAGTCAAGAGGGTGGTGTACAGTTCCACTCTGCAGCATTGCCACAAAGAGATGTCATTTTTGAGGGAGAGTCCTGACTCAAAGTTTCGCAGAGGCCACATTGAGGAGAGAAATGTCATTTGGCAAAGGGTGCCCAAACCTTTGCATAAGATATATGTTTCATTGCACAACATACTGTAGCTTTTCCATGGGTTCTTTGAGGCTGTGCACATTTTCAGTCTATCTGGATGGTTCAGTAGCACAGGCAACACAAGTAGGCTCAGTCGAATGAAATGGAAGAAGCTTTTTTAAAACCTCCTGCAGTTTCACAGAAAAAAAAAAGTCTTTGGGTCATGCATTGTCAGGCCACTCAGCTTTTGATTCACATGATTGTCAGTCCTTGAGTCTGTTGTTCAGTTACAGCAGAATTACTGAGGTGTGTACTCCTCTTGATACAGCTATATTTATGGCACATTAAAAACAGTCTCAAACCATGTGCACTTCTCAACATGTCCACAAGGGGAAGTACTGTGCAAAACACTTTTCCTCCACACAAACCACCAGTGCATAATGATGTCAGTGTAAATTATTCACATGTATTTACACAAACATGCCCATACACACACCCACACTGTGAAACACGTTTTTTGTCACACACACACACACACACACACACACACACACACACACACACACACACACACACACGCACAACATGCTCATACACATGCACATTACATTTCAGTCTTCAACCATGTACCTACCACACATTCACATACACAACCCCCCCCCACCCCCATACACACACCCCAACCTCAGCCCTGCATCATTAATTTACACCTGTGATATTATCTGCATATTAAAACTAGATGAGCGAGACTGTTTGGACAGAGGGCTTCCAGAAGAAAAGGGGCTTCCAGGAGAGAGGAGGTCCTGGCTCCTTGCTGCCCTCCCAAGCTGCTCCTCCTGCAGACTTATAGCAGACAGACAGTGGGCTCTATCTGCACTGAGGCTGCCAAGCGACAGGCTATCGGTGGGCCCTGATGAGCCATTGAGGCCAGTGCAGTCTAGAGACTTACTGGAAGATGTGCTACCAGTTCTGGGTGGAGGTCCAGCAAAGGGAGGAATGTAATTGGGGTCCAGGAACCTCCTAGTGTTGCTGGGGCTGGGACTAGGGCTGCTTTCCGCAGTGCGGAGACTGATGGCAGGTGGGGGTGACTGGTGCTGTTGGTGGAGTCTGCGCAGGGCAGCTCGTGTGTCTGATGCGCTGCTGTCTTTGTTCTGTGCTGCCAGGTCCCGGGATGCTCGAACTCCAGTGGCCCAGTCTCGCTTCACACTACTGGGCTGGCTACTGCTGGAGGCCCCTGAAGAGAAGCCTTCATCAGGGTCGAATGAGTCCTCTCCACAACTTACACCATCAGCATCTGATGCACACAGAGGGTAATAAACAGATTATGGATATTCACTCTTAAAAACAGTGACAAAAAGGTTATTTAGAGCAAAACCATACAGCATGTAATTTTGCTTAGCTAACACAATTTCTATAGAGGTAACATAAACTGCCATGCCAACATTCATGGAATAGAAGTGGCATTACCTCGGGGGACAGCTTGGGAACACCCATGCATTTTAGAGGGGTTATCTTGTGAGTGACGTGGAACACTGCCCACAGGGCAAGGCAACATGAATTACTGGAGTTCAAGCAAGGAATGATTATGGGCCTCTTTTCCAAATTTGTGTTGACATTAACATTCCTCAATCAACAATTTTGTGTGAGTGTACTGGGAATATGTCAGCCATTGCCACCCACAGTGGGCAGCATGGTGGCCATCCACTGGTGCTTAAGGATAGTGGCCAGTGGCACCTGAATAGAATTTCATATGCTAGCAGACGAGCAACTGGCAGAAATCATGTCCATTGCAAGAGCCCCACACAATATTCCAGTGGTAGTGCAGCTTCCATGGGATATGGGACCAGAAGACTCGCCTCTGTTAGCACCACTGGTCACAGCACCTCATGTGGGAGAGTGAGGTTGCTAACTGAACCCTAAAGCACTAAAAATATGTGGTGTGATCTGGTTTTGGACTGATGGTAAGGATTATGTGCAGTACAGACCCCATGAAACCATAAACCAAATCAAATATTGGTTGTAATATTCCATCAGGATAATAAGCATTATCAGTTATCCAGAAATGATTCTAGGATTTATTACCAACACAACCTTGAGACTGTGGACTGGGGAATGTTAAACACCCACACATTTTTTGCAAATAGAATGTCCATCCATCTGGCACCCACCATCAGGCCTCACTAGGGGTGGGCAGTATGACATTTTTTCATGATATAAAATTGGATTTTGTGAATATTGTGAGTACTTAAAGAACTTTTACCAGCTGCAGATTTCATTACATAGAGTGTAATTAGTTCTGATTAATTAGATAAACTGCAGGACATTTTTATAAATAATAAATGTACTCAGAATGGGAGTGTTTGTATAGCAGTTTTCAAGAATATGTCCATACTGATTTTTTTAATGATACACATTTTAGTTGCATGGAAATATATTGTGATAAACTGTGTGAAATATTTTTATAAACCATGATATAATATTTTTACCATATATCCCACCCTAGGTCTCAGTCTGATAATACAAGTCACATGAGCATCATTTTCAACCTCACTCATAACTCATACAGGTGTGGCCTATATTCTTTCCCCATCCCATCACATTTCAGTATACCCAATGTTCTATTCTTATTAATGTTTTTGTTCTGAGAACAATAAATTCAGGATGAGAATCACTGAAGAACCTAAGCGTAGCAATCCCTTGAACACTCACAGTATATCATTATGAGAAACACTCATTCATTCATTCATTCATTCATTATAACATTTAATATATAATGAAATGTAAATAATTAAAAATGTTTTATATATATATATATATATTAATCTTAATTAAAATAAAAAAATTCCTCTTCCTCACTTTCAACATTGCTTCAATTATTTTCTCAAAACACATTCATCATCATCATCATCATCATCACAGTAACAGTTTTAGCAGTCATGACAAACTAAAACCATTCAAACTAATGAATTAACTAAAAATTCCCTACATTGAGAAGCTAACTAGGGGACAAATTTAAGGGGGGGGGTTTATATGATACAATAATAACTTACCATATAACAAACTCACATCCTCTCTTTACAAACCCAGGATTTCAGTCTGTACTGAGGTCAGTATAAGCAAAACTAGTACTGTATTGAACAGATCACCCTTGCTTCGTGAGAAGCCCCACAGTCAGCTTAAAGAACACACATCCACTGATGATAAGGCTACTTCTGTGGACTGAAACTGGTCTACAAGAGGGATGGGGAACCAGCACAGTTTGGAAATTTCCCAGCTCCAACTAAATTACCTAATTAACTGATGAGATGAGTTGGATGTCTAAGAGCAAGAAAATCACCAGACTGGTGTGGAATTCAGCTTTCCAGAACTGGAATTCCCCATCTCTGTTCTAAGGGCTGGGCCAATAAACACATTCTGCAAGAGACACAGGTGGAACCACAATGGGATTTTCTACTGGTGGAGATGTTCTCCAGCCATGCATACCGCCTCTCATAGCTAGATGGATTGTGCACTTTGTCCACCCATGTGGCACGAGATTGGCAGCTTTCCCCGGAGGAGAGTATCGGCTGGGGGTGATGGAGGCGTAGAAATCAGCCGTGGTTGAGAAATCAAAACGATCTGAGGTAAAAACAGCAGGCAGTCTAAATAAGAGGCTGATACTGGACATCACTTGGGACTGCCTCATCCCAGCTAACAGCTGAATTCAGGTACATGATAAATACAGTAGAGGGATACAGAGAGACACTGAAAGGTTCCAGAATGTAACACATCATTTCATCATTAAACCATTTCCAAACTACACTGCATTTGAGCATTAGAGAAAACACTGCATTCCTAAACCAAGTAGAAACATCTTTCAGCTCTGAATTCACAAAGGATTGTGCAAAGCTGATATATAAAAATGAGACGGCTGCGGAAAATAGTCTGAATATTACTGAATAAACAATATTGCTGGATTAAGTATTGATTTCTCTTTCATAACATTTAATACCTAGTCTTACTAATCAAAGATTCATAAGATTAAATCAGGTGAAGTTCTTTGTGACGAAAAAGATGAAGAATGAAGAGAACTCTGGAACCAAACTCTCACTGTTTTGAAGTATGACTGTAATGACTGTTTGCATTAATTTAACCGTCATAGAAAACTACGCCACCTTACAGTTAGGGAACATAATTGAACCACTGTACATCATTTATATGTATTTTTCTATTTATAGTTCAGAGGGGACAACTGGACTCATGAACATGTATCTTGTGGTTTTACATGTAAACCAGAAAAAAAAATCTTAGGTAGACTTTTGATCATCTGATTGATTATTATGTGTTAATGAATTAATAATACAGTTCAGATAAACTGTGCTATTAATTAACATATAATCCAGTCTGACTGACTCCCCAACCATTCAGCTCCCAGTTCCTTTAAAACACTGCAATCAAAACTGTGTGTGTGTGTGTGTGTGTGTGTGTGTCAATTTTCAAAGTGCTGCTCAGAGCTGGTCTAAACTCTTTTATTCACTTTCTGTGAAGAGAACCTTCTCGTGGCTGCAATGGCTGGGAACGGGGTACATTAGTGCACCCTTGATGACACCGGCTAATGCGTTGAACTTCGCAGTTTAAAGAAAAATGGAACTGGACTGGGCCTAAAATAGCTGATAACTGATCCATTAAAATGTGCCTGGATTGGCCCTGATCCGGATCCACTCAATCGGACTAAGACATCCTGCCCTCTGTGTGTGTGTGTGTGTGTGTAAGTGTGTGTACCCTCTCTTTTCCAGCGGAGTCTGCGGATGGAGGCAGCAGTGATTGCTGTTTGAGACACACGTTTGTTTGTGGGAGTCACTTCTACCTCCAGAAGATTCCGTGTGCCCTCAGGTGGCCGTGGTGGCAAAGAACGACTCATAGCATTCACTATCTAATGATGAAAAATGAAAAGAAATTTTATTTTTACGAAATAAAAATAAACACACAGCTTTAAATCCTGTAAGGTTAGACTGTCTGGAGTGCACATTCTCTTTCTGAATTGCTTGTATGTACAGCATATCCTTGAAGTCGTTAATCAAAAAACCTGCGTTTTGCTGCCATCTTGTGGTCATTAACACATCAAAGCACACAAAAGATGATGTGTGGTGAAGTTATGCTTTATTATAGACAGAGAAAAATGCTGTTACCAGTAATGGCTGGGCATAAAGTTCTAGCTGTGCTCTGTACAAGATGTCCTCCAACGCTTCTCTGCCAAGGTCCCACTGGCCGTTGTAGCTATGTTAAAGGAACAGGGGTATATCATCAGCATTCTGTCTAGATAAATAACATATACATGAGATGTAAACAGTCTTGCATCACTTCACCTTACTGTCTCTCTCTAGTTCGAGCAGTGGACAAAGATGAATTGCCACATGAAGGGTGAGGAAACAAAATATTGTTTTGGAATTGTTTTGTGATTTTGCTTGATGTGTTTCAGTGAAGTGGAAACATACACAAACTGTTCGAAGAGCAGCAGTGCGGACTGAGAATGGCAAACACTTTCCAGATGGCTGGACGTGGTCCACGCTGCAGTCCAGCTAAACAAATTATTACAAAGAAGTGGAGCACATTCATGAGGGCATCTAGCCCAATGAGAGCACAGCTCATAGATGGGTGGCTAAAGGAAGTGGGCTGAACAGAGCTTGGGGACAGAGCTAACAGCCCAGTCTGCACTGTTGGAACAGAGGTTGATGAACTCACATGGCATGATAAACTGCCGTCAGCATTTGCACCATAAACTCCGGGTCCAGACGTACACGGTTGCAGGGCTCCCTCCATAACTTCTGCTGTTGCCGTGGGTAACCGCATACACACAATCTGAGCAATAACAGGAGACAGGCTTGATGAATGTCAAATAGAAAAGGCAAAGACAGGAAATGCAGGTTTGCCTCACAGAGTCAGAGAGACCTGCTTATTCAGTGAATCATTAAAGACATGCTTATTTACGCATCTGTATGGTAATACTGTGGCCAACAGAGGGCCTTTGCTCTCCATGCCTAGTCAATATCCCCATTCATTTACTTCCCATCTACTTCACTACTTCCAGTGGGAAAATAAGCTCTCCTAGCCAGTAATACAGAAAGAAAAACAGCAAAGAGAAGGAAAGTCTACAGAGTCAAAGACAAATAAATACATAAAAATAATTACAGAAAGAAAGAAAACAGAATGAAAGAATTACATGGAAAAAAGAAAATGCAGGGAGAAAGAAAGTCTCCTTATACAAGGCCTAATAATAATAATAAAAAAAAAACATCAAGATGAAAATACAGAACGACAAAAATCTCTTTTTTCAGATATTAATGTAAGATAAAGTATGGAAAGAAAAACTAAACTGCTTCATATCTACAGAATTAAATAAATAAATAATAAACATTACAAAAAGTAAAAGAGAACACATTGTACAAAGAGGACGAGTTCATTACCGGGAGCTCATTCTGCAAGCTGATTGGTGCGAGGATGCAGGCATGTAGACCACAGCAGAGTTGTAGCACAGCATGAGGAACGATAATACCTCAAATCTGCAGCAAGACAAAGCACACACCTTTACTACCCTCACAGCCAACAACTCCACTATACCGTGTACTGTTTAGTATAGAACACATCCTACACCTATATCCTGCCGTCCGAGACTGAAGAAAACTGTAAAAAACTTCTCTTAAGCACACTTAACCAGTATTTCAAAGGATCTCAAATTAATATTTCAAATGAACTTTGTGCTACTTGCAAGCTACACAACTTTTTCATACTTACTTGAATAATTACTGAGAAGCAAAGACAATCGGTCATTCACCCATTAAGAGAAACAAACTCTTACATGTACTGTATTTGACAGATAATTTTACGGTGCTGCAAAAAAACAATATTTTAATATGTGAAAACCTCGTAAATGTATTTTAAATATCTGATATTTCTCATATTTAGATTGTTGGAAAATATAGGGTTTTTCAATTTATGATGATCTTTTAATATGAAATAATTTAGAAGATGAGTTAATATTTTAATATTTCTATTTACAGTAATCTTAAAATGAGAAGTAATAGATTTAATAGCATTTCACGTGCCAAGATTATACTGGCAGTGTGGTTAATTACTGGTATTACTTATAAATGAGGCAATGTACTCCAATAATTGAATAAATGCACAAAACTACACTCATTTTCCTACTCTGAATATTTTGAACAAAACCTGAGAAAGGGAACCAGAGAAACTGATGACTATTCCCACATTGGTTTACATAACATTAAATGTAATGGTAATTGTTAGACCCCCAATATAAATGTTCCATACTGAGGCTGAGAATCAAATCCCAGTTAGCCACATAGAGGGCAGCATTGCTACCCACTACAGCAACCAAAACAGACTCTTATAGCTCAGTCAGTTACAATGACCACTGCACAACTGTGTCAGTCAAAGACCGTTCAAGTCTGTCTGTCTAAACATCAGTGGTATAATCTGGAGATCATGAATTAGATCTCCAGTGAAGCCACAGCCAACCATGGCCAGCATTTCAAGAGAGCACAGCTGCTTCACTCTATATGGGGATGGTACAATGGCCCTCATTTACCCCCCACCACTCAGTGCAATACTAGCCAACACAGGCATCTGTTAGCTGGCAACGCAGAAATGGCCGTTAGTGTTCTCCTCCAAGAGTTTTCATCAGTCCAAGCAAAAAATGCCACAGAGATTAATATTCCTTGGAGGAAGCACATGCTAGTCTTCAATCTTCCAGTGGCAGCATAATGTTACAGAAAGAGCTGTATCTAATGAATATACTTGGACAAGACTATGCTGGGGAGAAACTGGGGATACAAAGGACTTATTGTAAAGGGATTCGAAAAAAGCAGGGCATACAACAGTAAGAATCATTTTCTAATGAAGTCTGACATTAAGAGTCAAGAAAAACAACCCAAACAAAACAAAGTGTATTTAATGAGCAGCCGCAAAGTAAATGAGCAAGACACAGATCATCACCAGACCTGTAATGAGAAATGGACAAATACAGCACAGTAAACAGATAAACTGTAGATGACAGTCTCATGACAGTGTTCGCTGACAAAGAAGAATCTGCCAACGCTCTGTCTGGAGACTGCACGGCCATACAGATTAGTTATTCACATGATACATATACACATTGTTGTTAACTGATGTCTGAAAAAATCCCTGATGGTACATAAAAAAATACTAAAAAGAAAAAAAAAAAAAGAAAAGCTACGAGAACAAACTTAAAACTGAACATTTCACAGATTGCACTGCATTATAATCAATTAACCTGTGCTAATTTTACTTTCTGTATAATAATAATATACAACTGCAAACAAAACTATTCAACCCGTTGCAAATTAGGTTGGTTAGCAAAACATTTCAGCAATGAACCGATCCAACAACTAATTTAAACGACTGAACACAAATTTACTGTGGTTTTTCCAAATTGAACACTAAATGTCACTTTTCATGATGACTGCAGTCCAGAACCCTTTTATGACAACAACCGTGAGCAACCATTTACTTAAACACTCCAGAATCTTCTAGGACTTCTTGTGATAATGTGTGATTTGCAAACGTGTGCTCTTATGAAGGATTCTATTCAGGGGGTTAAATAATTCTGAGACTGCAGTCATCATTAAAAGTAGAATTATGAGCTGAATTCAGAGAAACCACTTGTTATATTAGTGTCATGTTATTGAAATTGTTTTGTTTGTCCAGTGTACAGCAGACAGCTTAAAGCAGTTGGTCAGTGTTCTAGACTTGCCCTCCTTAATATACTGGAAAAAAAAACACATTAGTATGCAATTTATAATTATAATGGCAAAATATATAACTGTGCTGTGCATTTTCACAACAATGTTTTTTTCCTTACATAATGATTTAAAAAAATACAGCTGCATGCTACAATTACTTTCTCCTTTTAAAAATGTACCATAGAATAACAGCAAGAGAATTTAAGATGCTCAGTAACTTCTTACACTGCAGGAAATAGTTTCACTGTGAAAAATGAACAAAACTGGAGACACAGCATCCAGCCATGGTACCTGTTCTGAGAGGTGAAGGTTTCTCTCTGAGGCAGCAGGCCACTGTACACCACTCTGATCAGGTCATGCTGGCTTAGAGCTCCCTCTGTCAGAGCCATTGAGCCTAGACTGGAGGGCTAGATCACAGACAATGATTCAATATCAGAGACAGGACAGAAATTCAAATCTTAGACAAGTGCAGTGCTTGTACCACTTTGCTTCATTCACTAACTTAATGAAGCACAAAGACAGCAAAGCGATGTTCTATGATTTGCTCTTTAGTGCAAATCAGAAATTAATTGACTCAGAGACAATAGAAAGTAAGTAAACACTTTGGAATTCTAATTATAAATTCAAATTTCCCCTTATCAAGCAATGACACTCGCAAACTTTCACGTGGCTTCGCTCAGTTTCTCAGCTCTCGTCTGAGCATGATCATCTCAAACTGAAATTCTAAGGAAATGATTAGATCAGAGCGGCATTTCTTTGCTCTCTCATTTCTGGATCAAGAACAGCTTCTTGTTATTAACCTCCACAGTGATTCAGACAACAAAGAGCAAAAATAAATAAAAGCAAGCATCAAGGATATTGCTCATTATAAGCCCCACACTGAACATGACGAACCGAAAACAATCAAAGCTAAGCAAACAGAAATTAGACCAGGGTTTCTCAACCAGTCGGCCAGGGACCACCAGTGGAACTAGTGGCCTGAAGGCCCATGCTCAGGGCTGTTAATGCCACTTTCAAACCATAAACAATATATGAGTATTAATCTAAAGGAATAAATAACACCTTGCAGAAGTCAAGGCAAATTAAACATGATCAGTTTAAGACAACGCAGCTATGGGTTCCTGATGCAGACAATTAGCAAACCAGAGATGTTAAAGATTCTTAGATGAAGAAAGAATGGTTCCTTAGAAGAAGCAAAAAATTATTTGAAAGTACAACCCAGACTACATAAGATAAGTAGACAGACTGTCGACATGGTGTCTGAGATAGACAGATTTTAGTCAGAAATCAACTTTACATTTTGTAACTAGGCATTTCTGTTTTTATGAAGACAAAAATGCAATTTTTAAGCTACTGTTCCAGCCCTGATTCTCACATTTTCAGTGTCAGCATTTGAGAAATAAAATGCAAAAACAATGTTACATAAACAACCAAAGTTGGTTTATTTTCTTGTGGGTTGTTATGCTTTTTAGTTATAGACAGGTGGCCCCATGAGGTGGAAAAGGTTGGGAAGTCCTGTTTTAAACTAGAGATAAGAAATTTCAGTCAGTAACACTCTGGTGTTGTTATAGTATAATCTTTTACATTATGTGAATGTTGTTCAAAAGAAAACCATAGTAAATGGTAGGTACATATCCTGTAGGAGCAACAATTTTAAATAAGCCACAACAACAAATCATGACTTTGGTCTAGAACATTTCTGTATGGATTTCTGTAACATTTATGTGAAACCAAATGTCTTTCTACCAAAAGCTGTGTCTATTCCAGGGTTAGGCAATCCCAGTCCCAGCAGCATTCAGCTGCAGACCCACAATACCATACTCTTAGCCCTTCACTCTCAGACCCATGCTATCATTCCCAGAGAAGTACGCCTCTAGTGGTTCACTTCAGAACTGCAGACACACTTTCCTGCCCCAAGTAAAACATTGTAATAAAATTAAATTCTAATGTAAGCACATTATTTGGTCACGCTGCTTTGAAGTGCAAAGTGTGGCAATGGTTTTGTCCAACAAGGAACTTGCTTACCTGCATGCGTGTTTGTGTGTTAAAGATAAAGAGAATTGTGAAAAAGATATTGTACTTCGTTATCTTGTAAGTATAAATTTGTTGGTTTCATTTTATTGTTTTTTTTTTCTTTTCAGATATGTGCTCATTTGAACTTTTAAGAATCAAATAAAAATGTACTACAAGCATACATGAATTCAACCTTGTGTTTGACTACCTACCATTATCTAACAAAGTACAACACAATTTGGTTATCACTTCAAGATTTCCCTGCTCAAACAGTCCAACTAAACCTGCCAATTAGCAGAATCAGTGTGCTCGGGCAGCAAAAACACAAAACTGTTCCAGAATCCGTCACTGCAGGACTGGGATCGACTACCCCTGGTCTGTCCACTATGATCCATGATTACTACTAAGCCTGTTTTCTCGTGACTGCTTACCTCATGGTATATGGAAGGCTTTGAGAGAGATGGGATAGTAAATGACAAAAGCTTGCTGTTTCCCTTACTGTCCACAATCTCCTACAGATTAAAAAAACAACAGAAAAACACAAGGACACAGTGACCGGTCAGAATGAGCACATAATTGTGACTTTGCCCTTGGCCCATACTGGCATTGGAAGACCCAACACAACTCACCAGGTTATAGATACCCAGCAGCAAGGCCTCCACACATCCATTGCGATGGCGTTCCCTGCTGGCGGTGTGGCGCAAGTACACCCAGATAAGCTCAGGCAGGAACTGCAGGGTGAAGCGCCGCAGGCCCACCTCTGTGCTCCGGTACAACTCAAACAGCTGGTGACACACTGGAGCCAAGAGCTGCAGAGAAAGACACAGAACAGAGCAAAATGAAAAAAAGACTGTGAGAAAGAATCTATCAGACCACAGACAGACAATGAGAAAGAGCAAGAAAGAAAGATTATTAAACAAGGCAGGCAGAAAAGGGGAATGAAAAGCAAAACAAGTGACAAGTCATTTTCTCTAAGCAAAGCTTCACAGCTGCCCTCAGAACAAACTGAACTAAAGGGAGTTCCAACAGGGGCTGAACAATAAATAAGGATAGTGGGAGACCTCTTAAAAGAAAACTACAGTCTGAAATGTAAAAAAGCTACATAAAAAGGACAACATGGATAAAAAAAGAATGCGATGTCACAAAGCGTCTACCTCACTGCAAGGCTGCTCCTGGATAACAGCATAGAGAGCGGGGACCAGGCCTTTCTTCAGACGCAGACGGCACGTATAGCCAGGGATCAGGTCATCAGGTAATGTCTAAAGAAAAAAATATATATATTGATGAAAGTATCTTCCTTCTGGGTCACATATATCAATCAGTTTTAGCTGGTGTACATCATATAACATTTACTCTATATTCAAAAATGATTCTTTAGAATTATTCCTGCATTCTCTAAAAATGCTGGTTCAACTCTAAAAAGTCTGAAAGGAGTCAATTATAGACTCAATTTACATACAGATTATCCGACAAAGAAAGAGTCTAAGTTCGCTTAACGCGTCAATATGCACTCACTTTGAATTCTGAGAGCCATTCCTCCACCACACCACGCTCTGGACAGAGCATGGTCCACCTTAAACACAAACAAAGGCAGTAAGAATAAAACATAAGCCCTACTGGCTTTTTTAAGCAGTTTTCATTTGATTTGCTTTCTATGGGGATGTGGAGTAATTTAATTGCTGGAGTTCTCTGGGATATTTGCTCTTTCACTAAACATTCAGGACAAAATTATGGAGGCTCTGATGATGACCATATAAAGCAGATAAGCACTGTGCTCCTGACTGTTTGACCTGTATAACTCAAAACTGCAAAAACAATATAAATGCCAGAAGAAATGTTTGTTGACTGTTAGCTGCACATTCCAAAGATAATAGTAATACTGAAGACAAGAGTGCATTTCCTTTTTTTGGTGGGACAGCAATGTCTGAATTGTGTTACCAACTCCCATTTCACCCATGACTATTTTTTTAACAAGCCCCAACCCTTATAACCACATCAATACTACAATTGCCCCGCCCTCTCAGCCAATAATCGGACTACCATAAGAAAACTCACTGCCAGGGGACCCCAAAAACTACATGAAAATGAAATATGGGGACATTCTCACATACACACTAGGGTGGGGGGGAAAGACAAATTGGTTGTCCTAAATGTTTCAGATCATAGATTCTATCGTATATCGTATTTCATTAATCAGCTACAATATATCAGGATATGATTTTTAGTCCACGGCGGCAAGCCCTAATTTCAACATGTGAATAAATGTAAATACTTTTCCATTACAAATATATAATGCTTAGTTTAGACTAAGAAGCCATCATTTCATGGATGGCATACTACACTATGTATGGACCCTTGTACAGGGCTAATATGCTCATCCAAGTGTCTCTGTGTGGACTGAAACATTTTTAAAACTGAAACAGGGAAATTTCAGAACATGTGGACAGGGCCTAAAATGTGCCAGACAGGGTTCCTCTCAGACCAAGATTGAGAAACACTGGTCTAGAGGTGAAGGATCTTTCACAAAGCAGGATCTCAGAATTAATTTGGTAGCAAATACAAAAGTCAAGTCTGTACTATAAGTGACAGTCACCACATAAGCAAGTTATTAAGCTTATTGAGAAATTCTGCTTTATGAAACAGTTCTTCTGATCTTACCTTGCTCACACAGGCTTCAGTAGTGTAGAGGACGGGGGATCTGACTCTGATTCTCCATCTTGTTTGTTGATCTGCTGATCGCTGGTCAAACAGCCTGAGAAAAAAGGATCACCAACAGGCTCACGGTTACACAGTTACTCAATGTGTGGGTCAACCAGCCACTGTCAGTGTATAACTCTAAACCAGGGATTTCTGCATACTGTTCCCATGTGTGCTCCAGACAAAGTGCTCTGTCCTAATTAGAAGATATCACAGAGCGGTTTGAGACTAAAAGAACATGTGCTACACATGCCGAATCTGGCTTCTATGAACATCCCCACTCCCACAGGAGTTGCAGACAGCCTTAGATGACCCATAAATGATGTAGACGCAGACACAAATCCAAGAGTTTGCAACACCGCTGCATACGATTAAGGCTTTTCCTGTGAACAAAACTATTGATAAGCACACAACCTGAACATTAATTGAAGGTTTTAAAGACTTCTATCAAATCTCCATAAGTTCATAAGTTACATATACTGGTCAACCATAACATCATAACCGCATCTTTGTTTCTACATTCAATGTCATTTCATCAGCTCCTCATATAATACAAGACCACTCTGTAGTTCTATTATTACAGACTGTATTTCATCCATTTCTCTGCATACTTTATTATTCTCCTTTCACCCTGATCTTCAATCACCAGAGAACCACCACAGAGCAGGTATTATGTGGGTGGTAGGTCATTCTCAGTACTACGCATAATATGATCCTGACATGGTGGTGGTGTGTTAGTGTCTGTTGTACTGGTTGTACTGGTCTGAGTGTTGCTGGAATTTTTAAAACAGTGTCCACTCTAGAAGACACTCCTACCTAGTTGCTCCACGTTGCAGATTTAAAGTCAGAGACAGAAGCTCATCTGTTTTTGCAGTTTGTTTGTTTTGTTTTCCTCTAGTACTCCATCAGTGCTCACAGGACGCTTGTCCACAGGACGCCGTTTCCTGCACTGCGGTGGTCCTGACCATTGAAGATCAAAGTGAAAAGATGTTTGAAACAAAAGGAAAATTCACACTGTTCTAATTTTCCATGACGCATCTTCCAGAGACAGATTATATCTGCTCAATATCATTTATTTTACTCCAGTACTGTATACGTCCTCCAGTCTGGTTATTACTAGAGTCAGTTGGCTTAGCTAAAGGTTCAAGATGTCAGCGAGTGCTTACAGCCAAACACTGGATATAATCGCCAGACAATCTGCTCCAAGTAGCCAGAATCTTAGCACCCTATCCTTCAGAAACGATGGTGTGAATCTGCATTCAGTACTGTAACAGTAGATAAAGAAAGATATTGTCTAAAATTATAATACAGGAGAATTACTCTGAAACGGTGATATGATTACATAACATAGCCATTGTAAGAATGTGGTTAGTGCAGAGAACTGGTGTGATTTTTTTGTGATTGTTTTACACTTTAACATTTAGAAAATTCCAACAAGAAACTGGGGAATATAAGATGCCTTCTGTCTTGTCTTGGCTTAGAAATGATTCCCACCATGATGGATTTGTTGATGCGTGTGATTGTTCTTAGCTCAACTACACTGCAGACTAACTGCTTTCCTGCAGCTTCAGATGGCCAACCAGCACAATCACAGCTACTAAACAGGAATAAAAGCTACAAACATATTAATCCATGTATGAAGATTATAACTTAACAACTGTGATGAAGACTGGTTGGGTAATAAGGACATTATGGCTAATTAATCTTGAGAACCAATCAGATCTCAGGACACTTGTATTTGTTTATAACCATATCTTGACATTTCCAACTTGGCAAACGTGCAGATGCGCTGCCTTAGACAAAAAACAACAGTTATACACATCAATTGTAATAAGAGCAAAATTCAAGCAGCCTGCAGAAGCTCATGTCTTTTGTAAAAAGGAAAGAGCAAAGACACTAATACAAAAACTGTATTCAACTAAATCAATATTTGAGACCTCAGAACACTTTTAACACAATTATTCTGACTTCTGAAGAACAAAGGCTGAACTTCATGAATGAAACATCAAAAATATACAAGAAAAACCTCAGCTCACCAGTCAGTTTATCAAATTTCACTGACCAATCAAAGTCATGTGTGTACCAGTTAACATGTAGCCATAACTCAATATACAGAGTCAGCCATGAGTTAATGTACAAAGTCACAAGCTCAAATAAACCCCGAGTCAATATACAGTCAGCCTCGAGTTAATGTGCAAAGTCACAAGCTCAAATGCTAACCCCGAGTCAATATACAGTCAGCCTCGAGTTATTGTACAAGCTATGTCTGATCTAAGTCTGTGCGAATCAGACTCCGACCCTTTTCTTGATCAATGTAATGCAATGAAAGGACAATGTTACACCTAATTAACACTAATTACTGCACTTATTAATATAATTGCAGGTTAAAGGTTGTGATTTTCACAGCAAATGTAAGCTTATTTTTAGGAAGCAATTGAGTCAAAGTTAATCAAGCAGGTGATTAAGGGGAGCTTTTGAGTCATTTAACAGACACAACTTCAGGGGAGTTCACAGACTGAAATGAAGGTATGAAATTTTCACAAACATGGCCTTTTTGATGGCAAACTATAGTGGGCACTCTAACGAATGACACTAGATCAGTGATTTCTGTGTTCAGAAAGACTAAAGACTGCCAGGCACTTTGCACCTTTCAGATTCCTTTAAACTTCACAGACATTCCTGAAACAAGGACTAATTTCACAAGGACAAAAAGTCTCTTACATTTACAGCATTTACCAGATGCCCTTGAGCTCAGATGGTGTTGAAAACAAATGTCAGATTGGAGACCAACAAGACTTAAACAAGATTTAAATACTCTTCTGGACAGGGCTACATTTCAGTCATTCATCTACAGAAAATCCCTCTTTTTGGATTCTGTTTGAACTTGTGTCTTACTGAGGATACACGCTATAGCTTAAGACCTTAAAGTTCAAAGGTACTTTCTCAATCAGACTTATTTGACTGTTAAAGCAGGTAGTGCAAACAAATCTGTAAAAAGAGTCCTGTTCATTTGTTTTAACAGCACCATCCAAACATAAATAATATAAACCTGTGCAGTCAGAAAATGACATGCCAACATTTACAGTCTACTTGTAAAATCTGAGATATTTATTTTTGTACTAGGCATGAATATTGAGCATACTAAAAACTGAATGCAAAGCATGTTTGCTTTTCTAATACTTCCTTATGTTTTTGAAGCTACAGCTTTATTCCATTAAGCATGGAGCAGAGAGCAATCAAACATGAGCAAAGCTGACCCACGTTACAGTAGAAATCAAGTTACTGTGATTTTTCACTTACCCTAGATTCAGTCAATCAACCGAGACATGTTCAATATCTGACATGTTCTTATTTACTTTACAATGGGAGACTCTAGGCTAACCAGCAATGTTCCAATCACAATCCATGTGTCCGGATTGGGGATTAGGCAAGAGATTGGTATCAGATAATTTAATCACAATCCAGTTCTGAGTCGTGGTGTTCAGAGCACCATCTGAAGGCGTCAAGATGCCATCAACAGACATTTCTAGCCAGCAGTGAGCGGAATTTCCCTGAAGGTAAACAAGAGTGTGAAACACAACACGGAAACATATCTGAAACAGAATAAAGCCACTGTGGAAACCGAGCTGTTTTAAGACAGCTCTGAAGAACACCTTCAGAACTGAGGAAGTTCAGAACAATAAAGCAGACACTGTAAAAAAAAAAAAAAAAAAAAAAAAATGGTCACCACGCTGTAGAACACCATATTTAAAAAACACACCATATCACAACATATTTCACACCAACAGTCAACCAACAACAACAGATATCAATCCAGAGTGTGTACTACCAACACACACACACATACAGCTGATCTGTAAGGTAACCTGAATTCTAACATATTAATAATCAGTACATTCATTTTAAGAAATGTCACTTCTACAAAAATGTTACAAAATTAAATGACCAGCAGCACCATCTTTTGTGCATTAATAATACAAAGATCAAATCAGATTGGGACATCCTTAAGGCCAACACTGCTAACTAACATGACTTCACGTTCATAAATGCAAGAAATCTGCATTTACTTACTTGAAAGAAGTTGATAAAACCTTATTATCGCCTGCACAACCTCCACTTTCAAAATCGACCACACTGACCAGGATAATACCAGCTACAGTGTAGTTTTGTTTTTATAGACTAAACTAAGTCCCACTGTGTTTCAGGTTCAAAACTATTGCAAATCAAATATGAGAAGAGAAAGATTTACCACCAAGCAAGTCTAAAGGCCAAGCAAACACAACCGGGTGACCTCCCTACCACACAACAAATTGGTCACAGCGCATCACTCAGTCACTCAGTCAGAAAATGAGAGGCATCCATGAGCTTTCATTTATCTGCATATGATTATCACCAGTTTAATGACAAAATCGGACTTTCACTCATCTCAAATGATTTTTCAATACAGTCCAAGTGAGGAGTGGCAAACCATGTGCCTCATGTGAGTATGTGAATGGTTCTATGATCCAAAATTATTAAATTAGTGCATCCCAAATAGAATATCGTGAATATTAGTGTTCATATTTTAAAAACCCTTAAATATATATTTTAACAGCATTTACAGTGAAAGATTTCAAAGTTGAAATTGTATTTTCACAAGTCAATGGATGCAGCAGGATCCTCCAACAAAGGAACAGTGGCAAGTTAATGTTTATGACCCTCACATTTAGGTTAAATTTGAGGATTTTACAAAATACTGGGGAAAATGGATGAATAAAAATAAGAAAATTGTATTTTCTAATAATGTAAGATTATATGCTTGTCAATTAAAGTTATAAGTGATGCTGAAGTAAAAAACGAAATGACACATACATAACATTGAACTTTTTAAAGATATTAATATTTTTGGACATTCACTTTCTTCAAACCTAATGCTCTTCTCAAAAGCTCACCTGCTAGTCATAATATAACAGGATAATTCACTGTACTGTTACATTTCTATTGGATTACATAAATAAACATCATTAAACCAAACAAATTAATTAAAGCTACACATCTCTTCACAATTCAATTTTGAGCCTGATTTTATAAGATCCAGACATTTTTGATTTGTGTTTTAGAATTAACATATAATTTGCATATAATTGTCTGTATTAACTCTCAAATGAGCCCTTTGAGCTCATTTTAATTTCTAAGTGCAATAAGTTCTAAGTGCACCAAATAAATAATAAAAAAAAAAAACAGTTAACAATTCATTCAGAAGTTGACTCCATATGACCATGGGATCTCAAGTTGATCCACTTTTCAATACACTTAAAGTGAGAAATGACTATAAAATGTGCCTCGTGAATGGCTCTGCGATCAATAGTCTAATTTTTGTAGAGGCACGAACAGCTTCAAACAAAAGCGGTGTTGATCTAATGCTCTATTCACATTATTACACGCTCTTCACAATATAACAATATGGTACACTGTATTGTTACATCCCTATCTGATCAAAAAAACATTTTATTTATTCATTAACTTAATACTCAAATATATATTTATTCACAGTTGAATTATTAGAGAGGAGTTCAGGCTGATTTTTGAAGAATTCAGCAATGCTTAACAGAACTGGTTCCACAGTGCGAAGAGCAGAGTCTCTATGTAATACTTACATAAATGATACTTACCATCTGAGGAAGCACAGCCTCTGCTGAAGTACAGCAGTCAGCTATCCCTGTTAATGACTGACAGAGTGCTGAAGTATTAGTAGAAAAGTTCTGCATTTGGCCGACCACAGGTAAACAGTCTGCACAGCACACGGACTACACTGGCAGGCCTTCAGATAAGTCAAGTCACCACTGTGCTAAACATGTGCTCACTATTTGACGAGACTCTTAAATCCAATTTAAAGAAGCCCAAACCTCAATCATATACTTATGTAGGTCTACGTCGGTGAAGGTTATTTCTAACGCAGCTCTAAAGGGGTTACATGAGAGTTTAATGAACTTAACATAATTGATCAATCAGCGTCATACAGTGTCTTAACCCATTTTGTTTAGAACAATGCTTCGATCAGTGACGCTAAAGTTTTAGGCACGGAATAAACATCATGTCACCAATTAGCACAGTTCAAATTACGTGCTTACTGGTGGCTACCAGCTCCTGTCCACAGTTATCTACATTAGTATTGGGTCAATATTAGGCCATATATATTTAAATCCACATTGGGACACGAGCAGAGCGAGATATGTGTGCTGGTTATGTTGTTTACATCAAGGTTTGTTGTTTTAAAATGTTTTCATTCAATCTGCAGTTTCTCTCTACTTCTCCTCTACTCTGCTCCCACGCGCAGATCAAGGCCCCTGCTTCTGACTTCTCTCCTCTGCTCCCACCTTTCTGCTCTCAAACTGTCCTCTCTGCCTCCATCAGTTAGCCCCTGCCTTCAGCTTCTCCTCTACTCTGCTCTCCTCCACCCCCTGCTTTCAGCTTCTCCTCTATTCTGCTCCCTCGCCCAGCTCATCCCCAATCTCAGCTTCTCCTCTGCTCTGCTCCCTCACCCACCTCCACCCCCTGCTCTCAGCTTCTCCTCTACTTTGATCCCTCGCCCAGCTCCACTCCCTGCTCTCAGCTTCTATTCTACTGTGCTTCCTCACCCAGCTCCACCCTTTGCTCATGGCTTCTTCTCCAGTCTGGTCCCTCAGCCAGCTCTTCTACTCTGCTTGTGTTCTTATACACAGACCAGGAGGTGGCATAAGACAGCTCTGATGTGACAAAAGAATTTATGGGTTTTCCTATTTTCCATATGCTGGAAAAGAGGCTGGCAGAAGGCAGAGTGGAGAGAAGCTGAAGCAGGGATTGGATTTGGATGAGGGCAGTGTGAAGGAAGCTGAAGCACGGAGTGAGCTGGGTGAGGCAGAGCTGAGAGAGCTAACGAGGTGGGCGCTGGTGGCTGAAGCAAAGGGAGAAGCTGAGAGCAGGAAGGTGGAAACTAGGTGAGCAGAGTAGAAGGAAGGCTGAGGAAACGAGGTGAGCTAATTTGGAGGCTGAGTGAAGAGGAAGCTCAAGCAGATGGGATCTGGGCGTGGGACCAGAAATAGAGGAGAAGCAAACCTTTTCATAGGAATTGGGAAATGACATTTAAAACAAAAAACCTTGATGTAAACAACATAACCAGCACACATATCTCGCTCTGCTCGTGTCCCAATGTGGATTTAAATATATATGGCCTAATATTGACCCAATACTAATGTAGATAACTGTGGACAGGAGCTGGTAGCCACCAGTAAGCACATCATTTGAACTGTGCTAATTGGTGACATGATGTTTATTCCGTGCTTAAAACTTTAGCGTCACTGGCCGAAGCATTGTTCTAAACAAAATGGGTTAAGACACTGTATGACGCTGATTGATCAATTATGTTAAGTTCATTAAACTCTCATGTAACCCCTTTAGAGCTGCGTTAGAAATAACCTTCACCCCCTGCTCTCAGCTTCTCCTCTACTCTGATCCCTCACCCAGCTCCACTCCCTGCTCTCAGCTTCTATTGTACTCTGCTTCCTCACCCAGCTCCACCCTCTGCTCATGGCTTCTTCTCCAGTCTGGTCCCTCAGCCAGCTCTTCTACTCTGCTTGTGTTCTTATACACAGACCAGGAGGTGGCATAAGACAGCTCTGACATGACAAAAGAATTTATGGGTTTTCCTATTTTTTCCATATATTGTATCCTATTTTATTGTTCACCTAAAATATATCAGGATATGATTTTTTTTGTCCATATCACCCAAAAGTTCTTAGTATGAAGGTGCACACCTTTAAATGATCAGCTGCTCTGGGTGAAGGAAAACCTACTGCAATAACCAACTCCAGCAATCTTGTACAGACATACTGCCTGAAAGATTACATATGGGCATGATCCCTTACTGGTTTCAGTACACTCTGTACTGCAGCCCTAATCCCTGACTGCAGGCAAAACAAGAGGGTTAAAAAACACTCAACCAGAGGCAACATGATCAAACAGTATTTTTTTCTGGTGTTTGGTTCTAACAGGCCAGAGAGCCTTGGTCTCTAACCCCTTCCACTGAGTAAGAAGCTTACAAGCTTCTGTGCCAGATAATTAAGTGTATACAGTGCCTTAAACGGGGACTTATTTCAAGGCCTAAAATAGACATTGCTAAAAAGAGCTTAGTGGACAGACGACAGAAAGTGAATGGTGGGAAAGGGTCTTTCCAAAGGAAAAGCTGAAGTCAAGTTGTGCACCGACCTGAAACAATACACCATGGACCTGACAACAGCAGCAGGGAACCAGTCGGCATTAAAACCAACAGCAGTCAGAAAACACTCCACTCTGTCAGCAGCACATGCTTGCACGGTCACAGGCACATGCATCTGCTGACATCTGCTTGTACACCACACCCCCCTCACTATCTTATGTGATGCTCATGCACACACACACACACAACCTCAACAAACACTCTTGTTTCTTTCTTGCTTCGTGGTACATCATGGCTCAAACAGGACCACTCAGATCACGGCACATGCACACTCGCAGGCAACCATGTACGATGTGCATGCGGACATGTAGCACATATGCCATCTGTTGCATTGTGTTTGGGTCCCCTTTCTCTGACAACGAGGTGCTTTTAATCACTTTCAATCCTGTCAAGTTAGCCAGCTGGTGTGCAGTCTCTCCTAATCTGGCCTGGGTATTAGCAGGTCTCTTTACTGCACCATGTTAGTCCTTGGTGAGGGCACTGATCCACCTACTTACAGAGAGATAAGCAGCTCCTGATGTACGGCCATCCGACAAACTAGCGGACAAATAGAGCAGAACTGATTCAAGAATGACTTTGGGCCTATAATCAATGGAGATATGCTGTGGTGTTCAATTCACACAGGAGGAACATAGCTACCAAAAGCTGCATTTTAACATTTGAAGCCCCGTTTGCTTTCCTCCTCGCACAACAGGCTGTTCTGTCCAAACAGAAGGTGCTTCCAATGAAATAGTTATCATGTCCTGCCTCATAATACACCTAAATTAGGTACTCAATCTGCAAATCAGTTTTATAGGGTGCAGGGAACAGTTGACACTCCTGGGTCACAACTGAGCCACGTATTCGTTTCACCACAGGTCCATGTTTTTCTTCTCTCCATTTCCTGTGTACTTATTCGGTTAACTTCTTTAAGCCTCATCCAGGGTTCCTTTCTCGTTCCCACGGCCACAGCTTCAGAAGGAATAGGTGGGTGGGGGTGGTCTCATGCAGGGACCTCTGTGCACAAGTTAACTGCCATCTCCTAAGGCTGCACACTCAGTGGTGGGTGCTCCTGCTGTTTTACTGGAGGTGGGCCCATTCATTCATTCATCCAGCCCACTGTGGGGTTCCAGGGTATGAGTGACCCCCCTGCTGCATTTAATTCCCAATATTATGTGTGGATGTGATGTGGAAGTGTTGAGTAAAGCCAGCAGTGTTGTCAGGAGCCTGATCTCACAGTCAGAAACACTGACCTCTGCAGAGGGTCAGGCTTCACCTGTGGACAGAGGACAGCTGATCTCAGGGCTCACTGTCCCCTCCAGCAGAAGCCTCTGGTGGTCCTTGGGGCCGTTCATCCTCGTGCATTTGTCCTTCAGGGGTAAACGTGGCCTAAGCTGGTGTTGTTGCCCAGTGTAGGGCTGTGGTACGTACCGTGGAGCTGCAGGAGGTGCTGCAGAGGCTCCTCTACGGTGCGGTTGATCCACGCGGATAAACACCCCACACGACGGCCGACGAACCTCCGAGGACGAGCATCACTGCCGAGGCGCCTGCACGGGCCTCCACGGGCGCTCCGACCGAGCTCCTCTAGCGTTTACATCCACATACACTCTCTCTCTCTCTCTCTCTCTCACACACACACACACACACACTCTCTCTCTCACACGCTCGCGGTCGCTCTCTCTCTCTCTGCCAGCTCGCAGCTCTGCAGCCTGACGCGCGTCCCGTCTTCCCATTGGCTGCGGGGGAGAGGGCGGGCGCCCCGATTGGTCAGGTGAGCAGGTGACTCGAACGCGGCCACGAGCCACGACGAACCGACTCTGTGAACCGAAGACTCCTCTCAGCGAGCCGCTCGCCCAAATCTTCACTGATTCACAAATGAACTTCGTTCTCGTGCTTCTGATCAAAGTTCATCCCAGAGATCCGCGCTACTAGAACGAGAACCGTGTAAGGGAGAGGGGTGTTCATGTGATGTGAGGTGTCCTAACACTTATTGTGAAGTGAAGTGAGACTGTAATCCGAACTATGGGGGGTCTTTAACCGGTTGAGGTCTTTAATGCAGTGTGAAGATAGACTCAATCTGGACGTATCACTTGATCCGAGCGGTTTATTCAAAAGAATCGGTTCCGGAAGAATGACTCGCTGACGGTGTGGACATTGCCGCACGTGAGGGATTTGCATGAGGTGACGTCACCACCGCTGTCCTTTAACCTAGACCCCTGCTCATATATACAACAGATTACAGTTATATCACACACACACACCTCTAAAAAATAAAGGGAACGGTCAAATTACACATCCTAGATCTGAGTGAATGAAATATTCTCATTGAGTACTTTGTTCTGTACAAAGGTGAATGTACTGACAACAAAAACACAAATCATCAATGGAAATCATTTATTAACCAATGGAGGCCTGGATTTGGAGGAGTCACACACTAAATTAAAGTGGAAAAACACACTACAGGTTGATCCAACTGATGTAATATCCTTAAAACAAGTTAAAATGAGGCTCAGTATTGCGTGTGACCTCCACGTGCCTGTATGACCTCCCAGCAATTCCTGGGCATGCTCCTGATGAGGTGGCGGATGGTCTCCTGAGGGATCTTCTCCCACACCTGGACTAAAGCAACTCCTGGACAGTCTGTGGTGCAACGTGACGTTGGTGGATGGAGCGAAACATTATGTCCCAGACGTGCTCAATCGGATTCAGGTCTGGGGAATGGGCGGGCCAGTCCATAGCTTCAATGCCTTCATCTTGCAGGAACTGCTGACATACTCCAGCAACAGGAGGTCTAGCATTGTCCTGCATTAGGAGGAACCCAGGGCCAACCACACCTGCATATGGTCTCACAAGGGGTCTTCTTTATTGAGTGTGTCTTGCTGATTGCCAATAATTTCCACCTGTTGTCTATTCCATTTGCACAACAGCGTGTGAAAATGATTGTCAAGCAGTGTTGCTTCATAAGTGGACAGTTTGATTTCCCAGAAGTTTGATTTACTTGGAGTTATATTGTGTTTAAGTGTTCTCTTTAGAGATCATCTGCCTCCATTTTGCCCTATCCCTTGCCTCCTCTACTGTTACACCAACCATCTCCATGTCCACCTTCACTACTCATATATACCACTTACCACATATTACAGCTATATATATATATATATATATATATATATATAGTTTGATACATTGTACAGTTTATTTATTCTGAGAAAGATGACAGTCCAATGTAGAAATATTCCAGAACACTGTTCATATTTATGCATAAAGGCAGTATCTTTAATAATACAAAATATATTAATAACAGGATTACACAAAAAAGAGGCCCCATCACATAGTTTAAGCATGTTTATACCACTCACACCTTCAGTGAAACATTTTATTTTCTAACAGTGAAACTATTATTAATGTATTAATGTATTCTGATAGCAAACATGCTGTATTCCTTGTCCATTTACCATCCACGAGTGGGCTTCCAAGTGCCTACAATCTTCCCTTTGGAATGAACGTAGTAGACTGGATGCATTGCAGCTGTAGCACAAGCCTGAGAAACATAATGATATATAAGCAGATGTATTACTGTCAAGTTTCTTATTATTTACGTTGTTGTGTTACACACTGAACATCACATTCTGGTGAATGATACAGTATCCTACAGCATGGGTAAATTATAACACCCATATCCAAATACTCATCATCTGTGGCAAAGAACTGTAGTTAGTAACACCACCTAGTCACATATTGAGGATCAGCAGCAGGATTTCAGAACATCAGCTCTAAATGCTCTTACCCCACAGGAAGCTGACTGAAACCAAACCTCTAATCTCTTTTCACACATAACTTCTGGCAGCAATCCAATCAGTGTTAATGTCATTCTCAATACTAAAACCATAACACACTCAAAAAGAACAACAAATCCTCTTTTACAAAAGTAATGACTTAAAACAACAACAATTAATCTTCAAAAAGCAATAAATGAATAAATAAATAAACTTTGTTCTATGAAAAACAGAAAAACATGGTTATGGTTAAGGAATATGTTGCAGCCATGGCCTGGAGGTAAGGAGAGGGGGATGCTGCCTTGTGAGCAGAAGATTACCGGTTCAAGTCCCGGACCCAACAGGTTGCAAAGGTAGTGGCCTACACAAACGGTAAAATTGGGTGACTTCTGTCTTCTTGGAATGAATGACATCCTCATCACAGTACAGCACTGTTTTTACTTTGGAACAGAGGTAAAATAGTTCTGATATGGTCCATAAGACAAGTTTAGTGAAGCATGAACCCATTGGTTCTGTCTCTAAGAACCGGTGTAGTATAAACTCTGTTAAAATGTTTAAATGAGCTTTGATTCAATTTTTGTGATGTCATTAAAAAAATCAATTTGCATACCTTGATTGGACAAACTAGTATCATTACATCACAAAAATTGAATCAAAGCTCATTTAAACATTTTAACAGAGTTTATACTACACCGGTTTTGAAGAGAACAACATCAACTCTCATTACAATGGCACCTGTCAAAAGTTTACCAACCAAAAGTGGCCCAAGGAAGGACAACCAGTAAGCCAGTAACAGGGAAATGGGTGCCCAAGTCTCACTGATGTGGTCCATGGACACCTCACCTCACAACCTAAGGGACTTTAAAAATCTGGTGCTAATGTCTCAGTGGCCTTCAGAGGTCTTCTGGAGTCCACTTCTCAAAAAGTCAGAGCTGTTTCGGAGGCATGAATTGAACTTAAACACATAAGTGGCTTTGATGTTCTGACTGATCATTGTATATTCAGTCTACAGCAGTCTCTCACTGATACCAGTTTGTAAAGCACAGTCATACAACCAACCACTGTAATAATTATTTTTGGTAGATAAAATCAGGCACCATACCAACCTCAAATAAGAAAAATGAACACAAGGAAAGCAGCATGGTTTGATTGCTCTCATGCAAAAAGATTGTTGCCTCCGTTTATGACTTTTTCCATTTTTTTTCCAAACTGAAACTGAATGGAATGGAATAGAAATATTCATGATATACATGAAAATATTTTCCATTGACATCCTTAAATCCAAATTTAAGCGTTTATCTTCTCCTTGAATTTTGGAGGTTTTTGTGTGTCAGCAATATGTAAATTTAAAGTATTTAGAACAGTAACTACTCACATGGTAAGGTATAAGGGCAAGCATTGAGCCCAGAGGGAATTGACTAAAGTCCAGCTTTCCAGAGACAGGCTCCACTCTGCCATGCTCCTGAGTCATTGAGGTCAATCTACCAAATAAATAAAACACTTTTCCAGCATATTTGTAAAATTAAAGGTCTGAATTATTACTCATTGTTTCATGATATACATTCAAATTGCATTATTTTCCTCCCCATTTATACTCAATACAGCCTTTTTTCTATGATGAAAGAAATGGTAATGAGTCTTTGGAGTTGACCACTCACAGTCAACTATATAAAACAATACATAACAAAAGTAATTGGTACCAGCTATGGAAATGAATGCTGATGATTATATACAATATGTTTTTTTTTAAATATATGTTTACACATTAATAAAATGTACAATATATTTGAATTAGCATTACTTGTAAAATGAATGTTTCTATAAGATCATAAATTCAGAAAAAATATTACAACAGTCTTTTAACACAGTAGGCCAGCTTCACCTAAACCTTCTGTGTAATCAATAATAGAATACTGATGTAAACTTCAGTCAATATTATTGCCTACTTTAGTTCCGGATGCCCCTCAATGATGGCATAGCCTGTTGGTAAGCGTCCTCCTCCATCATGGCTGAGGGCAGTCCAGCCACAGTCTACCAGTAATTGGTTTCTGTGGGGGTAGTGACCTAAAACCCTCGTCAGCACCCGTACCGCAACATCATCAAGTCTACAGGAGCCAATGAGAGACTGCTGCACATCTAGTCACACACACACACACACACACACATACATCATTTTTTTTTCTAAAAGCAAGCCATATATATGTAAATGTGTTCAATCTATGAAATTAAATCACACACCACTGACCATAAAATATGTAGTTTCCAGGATGGACCTCGCTTAACATAGCCATGTCCGGGACTGGGTGGCTACAGGAAGGGGTGGAGCCAATGCTTGATTTGGGGCCCTGGACTCCAATAGTTTTTAGTCTGCGTCACACAACAAAGATAAATGCTTGGAAGGCATGGAGATTCTGTATTATGTAATCAGTAGAGTGTTTTTATTATAATAAGCATGAACAGGATTACTGACCTGCACATAACGACTAACAAATGCCTACGCTTCCTTCTTTCCTGAGCACAACAACGTCAGAACAATATGCCATTCAGAAACGCAAATGACACGGAACGCATACTTCTCTGTGAACTGTAGTGTGATTGCCGTAGTTTGTTGGGCAACAGCCTTAATTTGCTCCTCCCCTTTACAGCCATAGCTGTTTCCACAGTGGGCGTAGATCCCTGTGAGCTCCACTCCTGCTGTCTCGGAGATTTCCTGGGCCAACTGTAGGGCAGCAGGCTCAGAGTGAGGGACGCCCGCTAAAAAACAGTGAAACTGTCAATAAATTAATTGCATGGAGTCAGGAATGCAATTCTGTTTATAGCAGGGGTACGAAACGTATAAAACCCTGGTTGTTTCTGATGGAAATTAAAATGACTAAATATCAGAGGTGCACGTCTCCAGTTCTGGAGGGCTGGTCTTCAGTAAAATTTGGTAGTTGCTGGTAAATTTGAGGAAAAGCTACCAAGCATCACACCTGTAACCACTGAGTGTGATATCTTTGTGATGTTTCCTCAGAGCATGTCATATTAAACCACCCAATGACTTTATTGACTTCTTAAAATGAAGTTCCAACACTGGTGCAATTCCCTTTTATAGCTGTGCATGAATTTAGGAAAGCTCTGCAAACGTACGCCATATTGTACATGACACGTTACCTACTCTCAGCAGATCTCACCTCTACCATTGTCACAGTCCAGTTTCATCCACACGTGCCAGACTTTGCTGTGACTTAGTGGTCTCTTCTTCAGTTCCTGCAGGGCCAGGCTATTGTCAACCAGCACATGGAACAGAGAGAGCCTTTCGGATAACTCAGCACAGCGCTCTACTTTGTCGAACGGCAGAGGATACGCATAAAGAATGTCATCATAACCGTGATCAGCATAAAAGGATGCCTCGGCCAGAGTGGACACCACGATGCAGCGTCGGGAGCCTCCGGTCATGATATCAGCACATTCACTGCAGACAACACAGGACAAGAAGAAAGGTTTAACCTGTACATCGGATACGTAGGTAAGTCTTAAAGGGCCGCTGTTCTGTATATTTTAGTAAACTGAGATTCCTGTAAATCTGTCTTACCACTTCAAAATCATTTTGAGGTTCCACTAAAAGGCAGAAGTGTATTTCTTATCACCACTCTAGAACCTGCACCATGCAATCTTGGTGGAGTTGCAAGAGACCTCATGAGGATTTGACACGTTTGTGCAGATTGGGTGAAAGTTCAGAGACTAGTTTGCACTCAAAAACGTTTGTGATGTTGTAAACAGATGAGCTCAATCTAAGTGGGCGGAGCTATATGGTTATTGAGGCTGTTTTGTAGGGCATGAGACAAGCACTCAGGGTGGCAGATACAGACCTCAAAGTTTGACGCTACACTATAGTGCCGCCATCTGAGCTCGAGCGCTTGAGTAGCAAGAGGGACAACTAGCATGTTTCATGTATTGGTCAGTGCACTCCATTTTAGAGGAAAAGGGTAAGAAGAAAGAAAACAACCACGTGTTTAGAAAACGTGGCCAACAGATTTTAAGTCAAGTGAGTATGAAGTAAAGCTTTTCAATGTCCTGAGCTGTGAGGTTTATGTTACAGTTGCACACACAGGTCTCACACACACAGGTCACACAGTGGAGAATCAAATTCACATTCATTTCTCAAATATTGCAATGATCAGTTTAGTTTTCTTGACTATTTCATGACATAATAGTTTATTACAATCATTTTAAATAATCCTAATAACTGTTTACAACAATAATTTAATAAAACATAAACAGAATTATTAAATTGTGTCCAGTATTATTATTATTATTATTATTTTACTTGAATGGAAACAAATTAAATCAAAATTAAAAACACAATCAGCAGAGGTAAGACTTTCCCAGCTGTGAAGCATGGGGTTGGCTGCATCATGCCTCCTGATAATCCTTTTCATAACCGTCCTGCTGATTCCTGAAGTTTGGGGGGGGGTGCAGGGCAGGGTGAGCTGCTCGCTGGTCAGGGTGTCGGTAAAGCCCGGTCTCTTACAGCGTTTTGTGGGTTTTCATATGAGGGCGCAGCTGCACTCCGAGCTTCTGGAAGCGCTCCAGCATCAGCCTTGCGTTGTTCTTCACGATCTCCACATCAACAGCGAGGGCTGGAGTGGAGAGGTCCTGGGTGAAGTGAGCAGAAGAGACGGCCATCCCACCACTCTGAAGACCAGCAGACCCGGACTTCGTTCCGCACAGCACCGAGCTCACTGCCCTCACGAGTCCACTCACCCTCACCGAGGAGGAGCTCGCGAAGCCCTCTTCTGATTGGCTTACCGGCCACGATCTTTTACAGTAACAGCCAATGAAATAGCAGCCGCCGCCGTGAGCACTCGAAAGTCAGCATTGCTTAGTCCCAAACGGCCGCCTAGTGGCTATACGGTGTGTAAGAGCCGCTGATTCCTGACGAATGTAGTGCACTATGTAGGGAGGAAAGGGCCATTGGGGACGCGGCCGAAAGTACCGGAAAGTACATACTGTGACTAAAAGCGCTGATTGGACGTTTCTAAGGTAACAGAATTATTATTATTATTATTATTATTATTATTATTATTCAGATCCTTTCAATCCAACGAATTATTAATCCAATTATTATTATTATTATTATTATTATTATTATTAATAATAATAATAATAATAATAATAATAATAGCAATAATAATAATAATAATAAACTATAATTTATGTTTAGTAATTATAATAGTGAATAAATAATAATAATAATAAATACTGCTAATAAATAATAATTTTCGATACTTTATGATAAGTTATAATAATGTTGAATAATAATCATTTAATTAACACGAAATAATATTATATTGTAATATTATTGTGTTGCTGCCAGTGGCATTAGCAGTAACAGATTCCACAAAACAAAACAATGTTGTTCAATTGGTCTTTGTATATAATACATAATAATCATTTATATATTTTGATAATGTATTGTATGTATTGTTTACAGTGTATATAGTTAATATATACAGATAAGATGATGAACTGTATTTCATAAGAATACGCTGCCAGCTGTGAAGCACAGGGGTGGATGTATCATGTCTTGGGATTGTGTTGCTGCGAGTGGCATTATGACTAATAGATTCCACAAAACAATGTAGTTTGATAAGTAGTTGTGTGCGCTGTGTTGTATCTCTTTAATAATAAGTAATAAAATGCTTATATATTGGCTTATGACTTCACAGACCTCAGAGTTAGACTGGATGCAGTGAAGTGTTTATATGGGCAAAATGAACCACAGCTTCTGGCAAATTATTTCCACTGTAGAATGTAATTTGTTTAATGTAAGAACAGAAAGTAATAATTCAATATAGGCTACTGTATATAGTAGTTCAGTTAGTAGCAACAGTCTGGATGCAACTCTGATAGACTTTTTTTTCATTGGATTGAAAGGATCTGAATGTTATAACAGGTAAGATGTGGCTGAATCTTGATGCATTTCATGGTTTTCTAATGGGATCCTGTGTGTGCTACAGGCACTTAATTAAATATTAACATTAATATTAATGCCACTTCCAATTGGGAAGGAAATCAAGTTTTTACTTCTTAATGCTGTAGGTTTGTTTTAGTTCCAGACAGGTGTAATATTTATAATCAGGTTTTGACCAAAAAACATTTGATTTTAGATTATTTATGGCAATGTGACAACTGTGTTAAAAAGTACTATACAAATCAATTTTGTCCAATTTATAGTTGGCAACAACTTGTAGGCTACATATGTGGAGACTGCTTTTCCAACCTGGTTCAGAACAACGCAGAATTGACCATGCAACCTTTCCTAAAAGAAGGATCAGCTGTGCACAGAGAATTTGCATAGCTAATACTAATAGTTGAGGAAATAGATGTAATTTTTATATAAAGTTATTGGTGTTACTTGAGAATGTTAATGCTGATAATGTGTCGGGTGGGATATCTGACAGACGTAGCAGATTTATTGCCGTAAGTAACAGGGCTTATGGTATTAGCATGGTCTTGTTGGTATTATTTTTAGCATTAGTTAATGTAGCACATTGGGAGATGTGGGGGGAGGACACAGCAACCTATTGCCTCCTTTATTGCATCAAGCTTATTCCATTGGGTATATTCTATCCTGTTTTTGTTAGTTTACTGGAAAGTCAAAATGAAACTCTTTGGCCCCTTTGTGTAGAGAAAAGCGGATGAACTGTATTTCAGGACAAGGATACTTTGCCAGCTGTGAAGTTTGGGGGTGGCTGTATCATGCTTTGGGGTTGTGTTGTTGCCAGTGGCATTAGCAGTAATGCATTCCACAAAACCAACAAACCCTGGATACAAATGTCATTTAATTAGTTAAAGTCTGAATCATGGTCTACCTGAAAACATACTAACTAAAAGATGTGGAAAGGCAATCAGACCATAGACTTTAATTGTATTGACTTTGAACAAGCTATGCATTGAAGACAACTTGGAAAGATCTTTAAATTACATCCCATTCTACCAAAAGGGGCTTCTATTCTGTACTGATTCTATAAGGTGCCTAAACTTTGTGCCGGCCACACAGATTATTTTTACATTATTTACATGTGTTGGATTATTGAATTTACTAACTCTAAAAAACAGGGTGTTCAAACTTTCACATTCAGTTCTATGTAAAAAAAAATACATCAATGACAGCACAGCAAATTTAGTTTACCACAGCCTGTTTTATTGAACTTACACTGAAGTTGACAAAAAAATAATGAGGTCCATCCTTCAGATGTCCTACAGCATGTCAAAATATTCATTATGGCATTCTAGAATTTACTGACTACATCTGATTACAGTGCTCTTTAAAGACACAAAAAAATGATTTATCGTGGTCATTGTCTCTTCATAACTAAGTATGTGAACATACTCTGAGTACATCGTTTAAAATGAACATTTGTTTGCATTGTCATAAACACTTATCAAAGCAAGAGTGAGTGACTGGATAATTCAGGTCTATGCCTGTGACTGGAGAAAAAGCTGTGGTCTGACTGGGTCCTAAAATAAATGATTGGAATATACCTTGGATTTCAACTGAGTTAATTTGTATGATTCAGTCTAAAGCAGGGGCTCTTCACTCCAGAGTACGTTTTACTGGTTTCCCTGATCCTGCACCTGGTAATTAAGGAATATGTAAAATCAAGTGTTTTCAAGCATGGTGATTGTCAGGATGTGCTTGACTTTTGTTGTAGAGAACTGGGAATTAACCCCACCTGGTGTAGTGCAACATACGGAGGAAACTATGTCTATGACTATGTATATGTGATGTGTGCTTTCATCTAAATGGCTTCATTTACCCCTGAATTAGAATAGTTTCAGCTGATATGTGACTCATGAAACTCATGAAAACTTTCAAAGATATAAAGGAAAAACTCCAGTCTCTGGTTTAGCACCTTGGTGTGAATAAAAAACAATTCAGGTAGAGCCTTCTTCAACAAAAAACATATAGAGATAAAAAAAAAATGGCAACTTTTTCAAAAAGTTAAACATTCAGTAAATTATCTTTGGAGTGTTTATTTTCATGTTTTTTTCTGCATCCTGCCCCCTTAGCTAAAGTCCACTGGCGTGTTATGGAGTGAGCTTGCTGATAAGGATGCAACTCACAGATCACTCTGTCATTTAATATAAATCCAAGAAACCCCTTGAAAGTCACCCATTGGTGTTAAAACAGTGTTTGATTTTTCACTGACTCTTTGCTTGTTTTCCTAAACTTACAGAGCCAAAATGGCAAATGATTGAAAATCTGCTAATGACCCTAATGACCAAGCTTACTCCAATAACACACCCATTCTACCCCTCCACTAGTGTGAATTTAAGATCCCCTCCCATTTTCAGCAGATCCATCGGATGAAACGCTCAAAGAAGCTGGGTTTGGAGAGTTGAGTAAAATCCTGTCCCCTGAAAATGGCTGACTCGTCTCCCAGAGCGAGCTTTGTCAGCACTTCTTGGTCGACATCGCTACCCATGGCGATCACTGTTGGAACACCCTCAGCTCTTCGCATTGCACTAAGACCCTCCTCCAGATTTTTGTTGCTAGTGACACCGTCGGTGATGAAGACGAAGGAGATTTCCGCATTCCTACGGGCCAGACGGCTGGTTCCACTCATGAGGATATTGTTGACGGCATACATAATGGCACTTCCAACATTAGAGGCTGAATCCAGGTACCTCATATCTGCCAAGCCATTAGTGATGACAGTCAAATTGTGTGAGAGTCTGAAAGCCACTTGCTGAGCACCCTCATCGCCATACTGCAGCAAAGCCACACGGGTGTTTCTTTCGTCGTTGTCTCCCCTAGCCAAGGTCAGACGGTCAGCCACCCTTTCCACAAATTCATGGGCACGTCGAAAGTTCTCCACACCCATGCGTTCTGATCCATCCAGCAAGAAAACGAGCTCAACAGGCCGCTGGACACAACTGGCTACTGCTGGCTCTGTGGGAGACAAACATCCAGCTTAACATTCAGGACTGTTCTCAAATACCACATATAGAAGTCCAATGTTAATCATAAACTGATCATTTAAATAACCCCCTACAGGGGTTCTCCTATGTGGGGAAGGAAATATTCTGGGAATACACTGGGAATTCTGTTTTTAAAACTATTTGATTATGTTTTACCTTTACTGGGACTGCACAATAATGAAAGATACTGACAATTATCAAGCCTATCCTTCCCCCCTCCCTGAACCCCATCCAATTTGCCTATCAGTCCAATCGCTTGACCAATGATGCCATCTCCACTGCCCTTCACACATCTGGACAAAAAGACACTTATGTTAGAATGTTTGTTTTTATTGATTTCAGCTCTGCATTCAACACTATCATCCCTCAACAGCTCATTATCAAAGTAGACTGACTGGGGCTGAACACTGAGCAACTGGCTGCTAGACTTTCTGAATGGAAGACCACAGGGAGTAAGGGACAGTAACACATCCAGTATCATCGCACTGAACACAGGGGCCCCCAAAGGATGTGTGTTGAGCCCCCTTCTGATCACTCTGCTGACACATGACTATACAGAGGTGCCAACAATCTTCTCAGCTGCTCTCACAATGCACCAAGTTTTTGGGAGTGCATGTTCTCTTCCTGCTCTTTCCCACTCCCACTTTTGCTCCCTGCACTACTTCAGGATCCTGATCCCCCCAATCAACAGCAGAATTCTCACCACATTGAACTCTATGTAAGCACACAATCACTTTGACCAGCCTATATGCTATTATGACCTATATGATTGTTGCACTTGTGGTCACTGTGATGACAATGATCTCAGGCCATGACAATACTCTGCAGGCCATCATTTTCAGCATCTGTCAGAAATGTTAGGGTGGAAGAGATATGTCGGCATTAGGACAGGGTGAAGAATCTCCAAAATACAGCCCATGAAAGGCTTAACATTATACCAACCATGCCAACTGAACCTTGATACAACCCTACTGGCTATCAATATCATATAATGAGAATTTCAGAGATGCACAAATATGGGATTTGTCGGCCAGTGCTGATACAGCTGCTGATATAAAACCCCACACAGATTATGCATTTACCTCAATTGTCTTAACAAATATCTCATGATCTTATTACATAATTTGATTTAATAAAATTACTGTTCTGAATCCAATATCATTATGCTTCCTTAATTAATATTTGAATATTAGGGGCTAGCTTAAGCTCTGAATACAATATTCCTGCAGGCTTATTATGACAATTACTAGACATGGTTTGAAATGAGTCAAAGAAGTGATCCAAAACACAACAAACAAAAATCACTAAAATGAGCTCTTGATTGCTAGACATGTTTATTTATACAAAATAGCACTAATGCCCTTAGCTTATGTATATATACTGCAGTCTCAGAACACTTTATATTTTAAGTGTTACATTTCTAATATACAGCACTATTACTTAAATTAATGTTATCATCTGCATTTTCAACATTGTTACTTAGAAGATGTTTACACAAAACAATCAGGTACCCATTATCTTTTCTTTGTTCTCAGTATTTTCGCTTATGAATAAATATTGCTGGATATTTCTAGTTCATTCACAGTGAATTTGTTTACCTTAACATCTAAGGTTCCTAACTGGAGCCTACATAAAGAATATTAAGTGAAATTTGGAAACTTGTGTACAACAAAAAATGTTTCAAAAATTGTTTTAGTGTTGTTACATAAACTAATCATCCATAACATTAAAACCATCTCCTTGTTTTTACATTCATTGTCCATTTTATCAGCTCCACTCTCCATACAGCAGCACTTTATAGTTCTATAATTACTGATTGTACTCCTTATGTTTCTCTGCAATGTATTAGCCTCCTTTCAACCTATTGTTGAACAGGTGGGTCCATCTCAACAGTGCAGTCACAATGACAGCAAGCTGGCATGATTAGATAGCACTGGTGCTGGACTGGCTCTGATGAAGCACAAACTGTTCAGCAACAGATGAGCTTCTGTCTCTGACTTACATCTACAAAATGCCCCAAATAGGTAGGAGTGTCTAATAGAGTGGACAGTGAGTGGCGACAGCGTTTAAAAACTCATGTAAAGCAGCATTCCTATGTCTGATCCACTCATACCAACACACAATCACACCACCACCATGTCAGTGTCACTGGAGTGCTGAGAATGACCCACCACCCAAATAATACCTGCTCTGTGGGGTTTCTGTGAAGTCAAAGTGGCCCTGTATGGTAAATGAACGAGTCTAGAGAAAGTGGGCGGTTTCAATATTAAGGCTGACCAGTGTACTTGCTAACTAACACTTTTGCAGAAATCATGGGATAGCAGTATTATATTGACATTAACTGAGGGGGTGGCTTGCAACTGCCCATACTTGTATAAGTTGTGAGGTGTTCTCTTGTGAGGAAGGCTGAACACTGGCCAGTGTGTTAATGGCAAAGTGACGTGAATTATTGAGTGAGGCATGAGAGTGGGTGCCAAATGAATGGACATTCCATTTCCGAAATTGTGCAGGCATTTAACATTACATGTGTCAATAAAACCATTCTGGACTTGGGCCTGATGGCACAGAGCATGGTGATCCAGTGGACCCAGCCCATGCCATGAGAATGCACCACACACCAGTATGGAACCACCATCAGCCTGCACAGTCTCTAGTTGACAACTGGGGTCCTTGGCTTCATGGGATCTGTGCCACACATGAGCCTTGCCATCAGCCTGAAACAAGAGGCACTGTGACTCATCAGACCACAACTTCACAAGTCCAGGGGAGGCACTGTGTCCAGTGTCACGGTATTAACAGAGGCAGACTGTGGTTTTTTTGTGCCTGTATTCCATTAAAGAACACTGCACTGACGTATGGGATATGCATCTGGGACCTCCTGTATTGAACAGTTACTCACATTGTCACATTGTCAGTTACATTGTTTACATGGCAAATTCTAGCCAAATACAGCTGACCATTATAATTAAAAACCTGTAGGCAGCCACTGCACTGTCCAGTGTGGGTGGCAATGCCTTCAACAGGTGTGTGGGTGTGTTCCCAAAATACTGCTGTCCCATCACTTTTGGTATGTCAATGTATGTAGCATTACACGTAATAAATTACTTATATCTCTAAACCTATTGGGTTTGGTACACTGTTATTTACTACATTTTTCATACGGAGAGAAACTACTCTTCATTTAGGAAGAATTACATATTTAAAGTTCTATGTAACCAAAGCTACACACTCAAGTGATTTGCTAGCTATTCTTTTAAGGATGTAATCCTTCTGAAATTGCATAGAGATAAATTACATACCAGTAACAGCATATATGTGAGGTATGTGATGAGAGAGCTAAAGATGGGGAGGACTGAACAACCTCTGATGAAAGCTAAATAAATGATGTGCTATTCTATCAAAAGCTGTAGGCCATAAAGGCACTGAGATTTCATGTGCAAAGTGCAAAACTGTATCATATGGTTAAAAAAAACAACAAAAAAAACAGCACAATTCACCACTGAGGGTTAAGTATAGAGTCTTTCACAGCTGATTATTCATAGCTATGAGAATCAACCTCTGCAGGTTCCTGCAAGATCAGAATCAAAATGATCACAATCTCCCATATCCTGAGGGTTCAAGCAGCATAGCACAGGTTAATAAGACTGTATTGCGCAAGCAAAGTGTCTCAGGATGCCTTCATTCTATCACTGTCTTTTTCAAGTACATAAGAGAAAAGGTATTTCAAAAGGAGGTTAGCAAATTGCCATGCTTAATAGTGGTTGTTCAACTGGCAGTTACGTGTTAGTCATCACAAACTTTGGCAATGAATATACCCCTAACCATGTTAGCTACCACATTAAAATTATAACTAGAATCAAATTCATAATGTTACAATCATGCTTAGACCAGCTAGATTTGAGATTTTTAGTGGTTATTGGATTTTTTTCCTTATTTCTACAGCGAGGCCAAGAGCAACTAACTGTCAACATTAATAATATAAAGCCATTGCCATTGTTTAATTCCCCAATTTGGCCAAATCAGGAGCCAGTGTTCCCTAACACAACCCCAAGACTTTGTTAGGATTGCCCATGATGTCGCCATAGACAACTCTGAAAGAATCAATGAACAGATCAGTCCACTGCTGTCTCTCTGCTCCGTTGGCGAACTTGGCTCTCTGGGCTGTGTAGGCCATTGTGGCTACAGCCTTGCTGTAGCTATCGGGGTGCCTGGCCTCCTGTAGAGAGCTGAGAAAGATTGAGATGCTCGGTACAGTGTTTGGGACCTCCCTTTCCTCTGCAAAGGGTCCGTGTAAGGGGAACCCATTCCACTGGGACGCCACATCTGCAAGTGAGCGGTGAGACAATAGTTTTAGGGGTCTCCGTGCAACTGGCTCCATCTCCTGAGCACAGTGCAAACTATGGTTGGGTCGATAATAAATTCTGTTTGTTTTGGAACCATTTACTTAATTTTTGGGCCATGCTACCAATAATGCATTTATTTACTTTAATGCTAACCTGCAAACGGAGATTTCGGTTATTTTACTTATTAACGTCAAGTATGAGTGTAACATCATTGTTTTAAATCAAGTGAAAAGAAAGATTATTCATTTGATGTAAGGGTTGATAGTGGACAAAAATGATCTACCCTTTGTTAAAAGACATATGGTCCTTTGGTATAAATCCATCCAGGATGGATTTGAAACTATTTTTCATAGCTGCAAATGTTTTAAAGCCATTCATAAATAACATGAATCTTACCAGCTTTACATGGAAGGTCAGGACAGATAATCACAGGGTCTAAAACAAAAAACAAAGAGCAAAATTATGTGTGTAATACTCGCAATTACAGAAGAACACAAACATGATTTACATATACAGACCACTTACCTGGGCAAAGCACTGTCTCAATCCGGTCAATGAATTCCTCTGCCACCAGGTCGGCGAAGCGTCTCATGCCCAGCACTCTTCCGTCCTTCTGACAGGCGATGGACTTCAGACTCTCATTCTCCTCTTGCTGTTCAAACATGTCTCCAATACCGATGGCATTCACATCAATATTGCTGTCAGTGCAGAGGTAACTGAGCAGAGAGTCATCATCCCGAGGATCAAAGCGACCATCCGTGATGACCACCACGGTTACTTTAGCCTTGCTGCGTCGACTGTCACGAATCAGGTTGTCGTAGGCAAACTTCAGAGCAGAAGGAGTCCATGTGCCACCAGCGATCCACTCCAGCTTCTTCACCGCATCTTTGAAAGCTGACAGGGAATCGATCTTGGAGTCGTTAAGACGGATAGCCTGGAAAGTGCCACTGTGGCTGTACTGGACGACACCAACACGTGTCCCTGCAAAGCAACGCACAACAACTCAATAAACAGCAGGGAGCTTTTACGCTTAACTATGTATGCTATGTGGACAAAAGTACTGGGACACCTGAGTCTTCCAAAATCTATGGTATTAAAAAGATTTGGCAGTAACTGCCTCTAATGTCCAAGAAAGACCTTAAACTAAATTTTGAAACATAGCTGTGAGGATTTGGTTGCATTCAGCAACAAGAGTGTTAATGAGGTCAGGATGATGGATGATCACCACCCCACCTCATAACCAATTCCCCATCTGAAAAAGTAGCGGATGGAGCACCATCATTCCAGAGAACCCAGTTCCACTGCTCCACAGCTCAATCCTAATACACTGAAAACCCAAAGGTTGTGTGACAGCTACTAGTTATTACAAAAAAATATTATTTTTATATAAAAAATATAATTCATGTCATTGTGCCATGAGCATCCTGGCCAGTGTTCAACCGTTCTCCCCTGAGTTAACACCACTTCATAATGAATTTTATTACTGCTATTCTGATTTTTGGCATGTCAGTGTTGTATAGGGCAGGACAGAGTTTCTCAACCCTGGTCCCCTGACCTGCACATTTTATATTTAACACACCCCTTCAGCTCTGAAGGGCTGGTTAATGAGCTGATTATTTGAATTAAGTGTGGAGAGAGCAGGGAATGCTTTAACGTATGCAGGGTAGGGGTGCCTCTGGGACAAGGGTTGAGAAACACTGGTTATAGGAGGTACACAGGAAGGGGAAAGATATTATTGATCACTAGTGAATATAAATGTTTTTAAGCTCTTGGTTCACTGGAATGTAATCAAACCTCAGATTTTTAATTTAAGGAAAAATAGCTACAATTTGAACAATAATGACAACAAGAGCTGTGTCCTTTCAGTAATATAAAAATACTATATCACCAAGGATATAAGATACCTAGATGAAAAAGACTTGATTAGTTTTCTGTACCTGTCTCTGAGCTGGGGTCCTTAGCTATTGAGCCCAGTCTGTTGATGGTGTTTATGACAAAGTTCTTCTCCAGCGTAAAGTTGGTTAGCCCCACACTCTCTGAGCTGTCAATCACGAATACGATATCCAGAGCTCCACACCTCTTCTCACAGTCTAAAACACATTGGTGAAGAAACAGCAAAAATAATTTGGAGAAATGCAAGGTTTTAGAGTTTTATTTATGGTGGGCTGGCAGCATGGTCACTTACCACAACACCCACAGGTCTCCCTGATGTAGTTCATGACATCACATTCCTGAAAGGATATAAGGCATGTTAAGCCCCTGAACTGTAGGTGTATGCCTGCACACAGGCCATTGAGGTAACACTGAGTTAATGTTACTGTAACTATTGCTTTGAAGTTCTAGAAGAAGATCTTGCACTTACTGTGAGGCCTGCATCTCCCTCCGGACCAGAATCTCCCTGATGAAAAGAAATTGGAGTGAAAAGCAGAATTTAAAAGCTTCCATATTACTTGCTATAATGATTAAATATACAAGATCACATTTTTTTTTCATACAGCTTGTTTGATACCACTGTATGGAAATACAAGTACCACAAAAGTGCATTCAAAATTTCTGCTGATGGTCTTATTTTTTTAGTCACAAAGACAGGAGAGGTGGGGTTTAACTGTCTGTTCTACATCACTCGCCTACCACTGTAAATTGAAACAGGATAGCTAGGAATGCAGTTACACAGGTATACAGAGCCTGTATATCTTGGACACTTAAACAATGTATCCATTGGGAAATAATAACAAGAATGTTCTTGGTTCCCCCTGCAACCTGAGCCACATGTATTTTTTCTGCCCCTCCCTGAGCGGATTCTGGACTGAATTTTTCAATACAATGTCTAAAATATTAGGTGTGAATATTCCCAAGAATCCGCTTGTGGCTATATTTGTTTTTTTCTAAAAACATCTCTGTGCTGTCCACACTTCAATATCAGGTCTTAGCTTTTACGTCTTTATTAGCGAGGCGACGTATTCCACTCAGTCTACACCAAAGGAAGTGTAAATTAGGGGGGTTATCTTGCTTATTATTTAAATTCAACAGTTAAGTATAAGGATGTGAAATAGCAGCCACCTTTTATGAAAATTACAATCTTAGAATTGTGTTTAATTAAACATAAGACTTGTATTGGTGTAGCACAGAATAGTTGCCCAGTGTACTGGTGCACTGGTGGTGTTATCTGTTGCGCCACACCAACCACATTCATCACATTAATGATCGTTATATCGATTATCTTACACAGGAAATCTTTTAGACTCCTGTTTCTTTACACTGTAGTCAAGTTATGCATAATCATTCTTACTTTCATGAGAATGGCAGCATGATCATAAAACTCTATTTTACATACACTTTTTTTTCAGATATTTGTCTAGCAGAGGTTTGCCCACTCATTAATCATATTGTGAATCATATTGTGAGTTTTAGAAACTCGGCTCCATCCTCCTAGTCCTCCTAAACAAGCAAACAAACAACAAAATCCAGATTGATCCTAACTCACTTACCAGCTACAAGCCTACTACTAATCTTCCTATCCAGGGTAAAGTAATAGAGGCTGGTTTTAATCCAACTACACAATCAAATTACATATTAAGCTTTTAGATCCTGCTTAATCTGGTTTTAGGAAGAACCGCATCACTGAAATGGTGCGTCACTAACAGCATTGTAATCAATGCTGTTTCTGAGTGCTTAATCATTCTTAGCCTGTTGAACATCGCAGCTACATTGGATGTAGGCCATCATCCAGCTCTACAGCTTTGTGGGTGTCAATGGTAACTGCAGAGTTTGGTACTCAGACCACTCTTATTAAGTGTTTATATGCTTCCACATAATTACTTTATTTGTCTACATGGCTTGAAATACTGCTCATGATTAATTTAACATTTTAACTCAACTATGATTAAAGAAGGATTTTATAAACATTTTTGTACATAAGCGGGGATATTTTTGTTCATGAATGATTTAGGTATTAAAATGGTTGTTGATCAGCCACAATTAACATCTGCTCTTCTAGTTTTACATGGTATGGGTAAAAAAAATCATTCTAGAATATTTAAAACTGACTTTAAGAACTGACTCATCTCAATTTGGAAGTGCCAATTACCCAACCCCATTAGGACACTCCCTCATCACATGCAATGCTACCAACCCTAGGAGGGTGAAGACAAGAACATGCTTTCTCTTATGTGAAGCCAGCCACCACTGATTTTCGAACTGCTGCCGATGCATTATTACTGGGCAACCAATGCACTCTTAGAAAAGCTCTGAGTTCCTGGTGCTGATACAATGGGTAACATCAGCTGTGCTGGCCAGCATCACACTGGGTGTGATGTAGGGAGAGAGTGCCATCTATGGTTGCATGGCAAATTTTGCTCTCTTGGACTCTGGCTGTCGATGGCATACAGCATGACCCAGGATTTGAATCCTCGGATCACAGTGCTAGTGTGTTAGACCACTGAGCCACTCTGAGCCCTTCAAGAGAAACCTATTAAAGAACAGTAAATAGTAAAGTCTTTATTGGCCAACAGTGGCTTTATTTTACAAAAGAAACATAATCAACTGCAGTGTCTGTGAAATATTTATATTGTGCAAAACAGAAAATCAGCACATATTTGCATAAGGGTATTACAGAGAATTGCAGAAATTGGAGCAGGATGAATGATGAATGGTATACTGAAAGAACTGCCATACCATCCAACACTAATTAAATATTAAGTAAATAAATAAATAAATAAATAAACAGAATGAATATTACAATTATACATTAAACATATATGGATACAGGTTCTGAATGTCTGAACTGCCCAGCCCTTAACAAATACTCACATCTCTTCCTGGGTCTCCTTTGACCCCCCTTAGTCCAGGCTCACCCATAGGTCCTGACTCTCCCTGACAAAAAGAAAATCCAAATCTTTCTTAATCCATCTAATGGTATAGTACATTTTCACAAAACTGGAAGAAAGTGTAGATATTTTAGAATCACTTACAGGGTCTCCTGGAGTTCCTCTCTGGCCTGGCTCTCCCTTCTGTCCGCAGTCTCCTCTGCTCCCTCTTGCTCCAGGTCTACCTTTTTCTCCCCTGTCACCCTGTGGGAGATATCAGGATATCATCAGGCTGCGTTTTCAATGTAAAACCTGTACATGTTAAATGAAAAACCAGCCACTGTACTGTTGGTCCTCTTGGTCCTGGGTAGCTGAATCCTGGTCTGCCAGCATCACCCTGCAATTTGAGACATGGTAACTTGAAGCAGAAAATGTGTGTGGGTAGATCTTACTTAGCCTATCATTAATTAGAGATTGAAATGAGGTTGGATGTTGGACATAGTTGGACATACGATTGGTCCTGGGGGTCCTGGATCACCTCTGGGGCCTGCATCACCGGGGTCGCCACGAGAACCCTGTTATCACAAAGAAAATTTGGTTTCTGCAATTAATTGCAATTAAACACATTAATTAGGCACAGTGTCTCTACAACAAACCACAACATAAGTACAGATATTGCCTGTTACTGCAGGTAGGCAAAATTAGAAGGTGGTGAAGTACAACCTACATTTCTTCCAGGCTCCCCAGGAGCCCCTGGAGGACCTCTTGGTCCTGGAAGCCCTGGATCACCCTAAAAGTCGAAAGATTAGGAAAGGTTATTAGAAATTAGAAAATATTTGGTCTGGACGCCTCCAGGGCACCTGAATAACTATGCATTTTATGCTTAATAGAATTTAATAACAGGAAATTACCTTTGTTCCTTTGTTGCCAACTTCACCTGCAAGCCCCCTCAAGCCTTCAGAACCTGGTTCACCCTGAAACACAAAATGCATCTCTCATTCCTGTTTCAGTAGAATTGATTGTTCAACCAGTCTTAACACTTAATCACACACCAGACACATTTTATGTTGAACATATAACATAAATATCCTTCTAGAGAAGCCTCTGGCAAGGCCATACCTTCTCTCCTTTTGGTCCATTTGCTCCCTGGCTTCCCTTTTGTCCAAAGTCACCTCTTCTTCCCTGCACACACAAGCACAAATATGATCTACCAGCATAAAATTAAAAAGCAGTGTGGATAAATTGACAACATCTTTTCACTTACAGGGTCCCCTTTAGGTCCAGGGCCTCCTGGTGTGCCCTGTAACATAGATTTACATAGTACTGTTAGTATTAAAATCTCAGTAAAAAAATAACAGGAAAACCAAAAAAATAAATACTCACTGCAGAGCCCTTTTGCCCTGGAAGACCAGGTGTTCCTGGACTCCCTCTTTCACCCTGACGGGCAGGTTAGAACATATGATCAAACATTTGAAAAGTAGATAGTTGAACAATTTATTATTATTACTATTTCTGCTGTATCTACCTTAGGACCAGGGTCGCCACCTGTGCCAGATGGTCCTGGTCTTCCGGGGCGACCTGGATCTCCCTGGGGAAAAAATTTAATTTAAAAATATTTAAACTGAACTCTGTTACTGTTGTACTTAAATTTTTTTAGATTTGGTTTGTTGTATCTAGGCAGATATGTATCTTTGTTAGGACATCTTGTGTTGGACGGAAGGCCTTATGTGTTTACATTAACAACCAACATAGTTTGTAAGTAGTGACAGTGGAATCAACCAATAGTGGTTGAGAAAAATATTACTCTGGGCCTTCTGGAAGTTTGACATAAATGTCTGAATGTGAATACAAATGGTAGCCTAACCAGGTTTCAGTCAGTTTCTATAAATGTTACTGAAGGAATCACTACAAAACAACAAGAAATAAGATCCAATATAGCCACAAACATCCAATAATGTTCAAGTGGAATTTTACATAATGAAGCTACAATCTCAGCACATCAAAACTAAAGAATTGTCTAGTGAATTGACTATGAAGGACTTTCATATGTTCATTAATCAGTACATCTTAAGTTAAATAATTAAACATTATAATAATTTCTAATTTTCATGACCTATGAGTCATACTGATGAAAAGTAAAATAAGTGAAATATTTCAGCTTAACAACTCAACTGAAATTTTTAACAATATTCAAAACTTCTGGAATGCACTGGTAGTTTTGATATTTATGGCCAGAACTAAATATAATATAGCCTAGCTCTAAAATCACATTTTGCTTCTGATGTATGTGATGCTAATTCTGTTGTTTTTAGTAAAACTGATCATAATACCTTCTCTCCAGAAACTCCTGGCAGACCACTTTCTCCTACATCTCCAGGATAACCATCGGGACCCTGTCAATCAAAAGGATCTGTCAGTATATATTACATGTCCACATCAGTGTCAAGTCTTTGCTCACAAAATGGACCACACACATACCTTGTCACCATGGTCACCTTTGCAGCCAGGGGCACCAATGCGACCAATTTTTCCCTGCAAAATTAATCAATTGTATTTGAAACAGTCTTCTAATTAAAAAATACAAATAAAACAGCAATAAATTTCAATACCTGAAACCTAAACATGCTGTTATTACTCACCTTCTGACCATCTGTTCCATTGCGTCCTCCCAGCCCAGCCACTCCCTACCAAGAACAGAGAGATTAGGTATTACAATATAGCATTAGCACCATATCACTGAATGGAAGTAAGTGTTATCTATATGACCTACAAAGGGAGAATGACACATGACTTTACCTTCCTGCCTTGAGTGCCTATTTCTCCCTAAAGGAAAACACATTTATTTAATATCAGATATTTGATTGATATAGAATTGATTAAATCTTTGGTTTTTCTGGGTTATTATCAGAATTAACTCTACCTTTTCACCTTTGAGACCAGGTTCTCCCTAAAAACACAGCAATAAAAAAAGCAAAACAAAACAAAACAAATAAAAAGTGAGATAAATGTAATATCAGGCATGGACATTTGATGGGAAAATATTGGTTTCCTAATGTGAATTACATACTTTTGCGCCAGGATATCCAATGGGACCTTCAATACCAGGGTCACCCTGTAAATGAAGAATGAGAGAAAGACAGAAAGTAGGGAAGAAAGAAAATGTATTACACAGTTGTTAAAAGTATTACACAATGTATAGTTGAGCTGTATTTTACAGTCCAATGTATCTGTCAAGGTGGCACGCGTGGGTTTCCTCCGGGTACTCCGGTTTCCCCCACAGTCCAAAGACATGCATGATAGGTGAATTGGTGACTCTAAAGTGGCCCTTAGTGTGTGCATATGTGTGCCCTATGATGGATTAGCGCCCTGTCTAGGGTTGTTTCCCGCCCTTGCGCTCAGAGTTGCCGGCTGGGCACCGGCCCACCCATGACCCTATATAATAAGCGGTTTGGAAAATGAATGAATGTATCTGTCAAAAAAAGGCAGTGAATTAATGCAGTAATTACACAACATGCACGCGCAGACACACACACACACCTCCATTCTGGTTGGCAGCATTTTTATTTGACATTTATTATATTTATAAGTATATAAGATTTCCTAATGAGTGCAGTAGCTAATTATTTATACTCACAGCACGACCTTTTTCACCTTTGGGGCCAGGTTCACCGTTGTCTCCTTTTGCACCCTGTAATCAGCATCTCATATTAATGCAGTGAAAAAACAACAACAACAAAAACAGCAAAACAGCTTTGCAATAATAAGTTTGCCAGCATGCGTTTGATTGGATTCAGACTTACCTTCTGTCCTCTAATTCCCGGTAGACCAGGAGGACCAGCTGTCTCCAAACATCTCAGGCTGTAGCACTGTCAGAATATTACAAAGAGAAGTGAATAACATGTTTCAAGCAACCTGAATGTGGTTAATATTGTGAAATATTTCATTACTGACAAAAATGTCTTAGTAAAATTTGTTAATTTTTTCTTGTTTTTCTTCACATTTCTTCAAGGGCACTTCACTCATGTCCTGGCAGTTCAGGGAATCAAACTGGCAACCTACCAGTCACAAGTCTAGTTGCCTTACCATCAGGCCACAGCTGTCTGCAATGAATGTCAATAAGTAAATAACAAAATGTAAAATAAGTCAATAGGGGACTTACCTCTTGATAAGCTAGATGCAGCTGTGGAAGAGAGAAAGTAGTCAGTCCCAGAGGTTACATAAAGCAAAATAAAAAAACAAACTAGCCATTATTAAACGCATTAACTGATCTCAACTTAGTGTTTTATAATATAAAAATAAATGCCAGGACTGACTTCAGAGGCACACTGTACATAATTAAAATATTCAAATTGATATATTACCATGGTTTCATAGATGCGGTCAACTGTCGATGTTAAAATGACGGGCCGTGCTCCGGTGAGATTGACAGCCATGTAGTTGCTGCGGTAAACCCCAGCTGGAGAATTAGCAATCTCTCTCAGCGCTGTTTCTTCTAGATTCCTGGATGATGCTACAACAAAAATCTTAATAAATTCATCACGAGCCCGCTCAGCTGCCACCTTGATTCCACCACAGGGGTTCCCTGTCACATGGCCGTCTGTTATAACCACTGCAAAGCGCTTAACGTTGGGTCTGGGTGGTGTACGTTGCATTTCCTTAGTCATATTTGTGATGGCACAGTCTATGAAGGTGCCTTTGCCTAAGTACCGGATGGCCTTCACCCTCTGGATGAATTCGTTCTTATTGGTGATGGAACTGATGATCTCCTGCTTCATGGAGAAGTGGAGTCCACCTACAGACCAGCTGATCTTCACCAGGTCTTTGTAGTCAAAATCCTCCAGCTTCTCAGCAAAGGCAACAGTGAAATCTTTGATGCTTTCAACCAAGCTGCCTGGTGGATTCTCCTGAAGAGCAATAGTCTCCGATGTATCAATGAGGAAGTACAGTTCAATGGGACATTCTGGCTTTTCTGTAATTTAGACAAAAAGACACAGGGGTATATTATTTGATATTACTGGTTTCCTTTTGTTTACATAGAGAAACAGTTATTCATTAGGGAATAATAATTTACAGACACAACAAATAATGAAAAACAGCACTTCATTAGTACCAGTGTTTATTAGATATGATTGCTACAATTCAGCAGGGGATTCCCTTCTTTAAATATCTGGAGTTTTAAACAGGTTTGAGAATATGATTTTCATTTTACATATTCATATTATGTCTTGGAAAGATAGTTCTTCGGATCCATGCGAGATTACTGACTTGTGGGCACGTCACAAAATCCATGTCTGTTTCATGCCTATTTCAATCAGGTAAAACAGCTCACAGTTTGAAAGCAACAAAAATATGTTAGTTTCCTTGTTCTCCACTTCATTCATGTACTAACCAATGAATAGTGACAGATTGGTTCCCCAAAAAACTAGATTTGCAGTGAAACTTATTATTATTGCAAGCTTACATTTATTTCAGTGAACCATGTGGGAGCTCTTTTTATATACACTGCCCTCATTTCAGGGGATCCCAAGTAATTGGACTGTTGTACTCAGTTGTATCTTGGCCATGTCTGTACACTAGAGAGCAGTTACAGTGCAGAGGTAGAACATCTAAATGCAGATCAAGGGGTTCACAAGTGCCCTTGACCCCCCACTGTTGATGAGCTACCCACTGCTCTGGATATATAAGCTCACTGCTCACTGATATGCGCTCATTAGTTAGTGTGTTTCACTGCATGAATGGGTTAAATATGAAGGAAAGTTTCCTGCTCTAGAAAGCTAATGATCAAGGGTGAATTCTAGATCTTGTGTTTACATATGTTTCCTGGGTATGTCCCTTTATTTCCAGTGAAATCCTTCATAATTACAAAAATGTTGGAATAATGGTAAAAAATCAAATCAAAAGTCAAAACATTCTGCACATTAAAATCAACTGGTACCTTGCAAGAAAACACAAAGCAAAACAAATAAACAAAAAAACAAGGATATCCTTGTCAATATCCTTGGATACCATAGTTTGAACAGATTAGGACTGCCACCCAGGAGCTGGGCAATATATAAATATTTATATCAGGACATAAACACGATATGAGCTGAGCGGCTACAACAACATTTATTGTAATGTTCGTTTAAGGCACAACTCTGTTCTATATGTGTGCAACGTTATGTCTCAAAACAATCAAATGATAGGTGGTGAAAATGAAAATAAATGTACATGCACTTCACTTATGTCTGATACTTTATAGGTTACTTTAATAAGTCAGTGTGAACAGCCTAAAGAAAGACTGGATTTGGTGAGAAAATCAGATTTGGGCCACTTTACCTGCTGTGTGAATGTAGCCAAAACAACACTGTGTCAGTACCCAGTTAGTTCATTTTTAAATACTGTATATTACCTTCAGCATTGAAAAGAAAACCACAGTTAATAAACCAAACTAAAATGATCATGTTAAAAGTATTTTAATTCCTTTTTATTTAAATAACAAAACTGTCAATCCAGTGATCAAAATGATAACACTCACTGAGGCATTCAAGGACTTGGCCATAGACTGCTGCTCCGTACAGGAAGCACAGTACCATGACCTTTGACAGCTTCATCCTCCTCTTCCTCCTTTCAGAAAAAAAGAAAAGCAGGTTTAGTGACACTGCAAAATCCCACAATCACATTCATTTAAATTCAATGCAGTACAAATTTCAGTATAGCAAGGCAGGAATTCCCCCTAGACAGGGTGCCAGTCCATGGCAGGGTACCATACATACACAGGGGCATTTAAGCATGACCGATTCACCTATGCATTTTTGGGAGGTGGAAGGACACCAGAGTACCCAGAGGAAACCCACCCAGACACACAAAACTCCTCACAGACAGTTACCTGATCAGGAATCAAACCCACAAGTCCAGGACCTGGGGGCTGTGTGACACACACACTATCTGCAGTGCCACTGTGCCACCCTGCAGTGCAATTGCAAGATAAAATAGTCCACATTTTGAAAAGCAATGTACTAAGATCACAACAAGGCAAAGAAAAGAAACCATATTAACTGCAACCTACTGGTTCTAATCTTCACCAAAATGATATTCTATTGAACAATACTGCCAAGTCATTTTCTAACCAGGTTTTTAGTTTAGTTTGTATTCCTTAAGTGCACAGTACAGGATCCTTGGGGAACCTTTGGATGTTCTTCAATTTTAAACTGTGGAACCTCCAAGAAAAGTTCATTGAAGCAAATGAAAGAACCGCCAAGGATTTTTCAAGGATCCTGTACTTTCTACAGTGCAGTACATGAGCTTCACAGAGTGAAAATAAATGGAATATTGAAACTATAAGCTTTGATGACCTGAGCTTTCCTGAACATTCACACTGTTCACTCAACCTCCCTCAGTTCCCTTCAGCTCTACATTACAAATGGAGGAAGCATCTCAGAGTTTCCACAGATGTCAGGTCCAAACTATTTTTACCAGCAACAGTTGGAGCACAAGTCACCCAGGTTTTAGGTATTTCAATAAGCTTTTATTTTCTTTACTTACTTATTTGGGCAGCCTACCAGAGGTTACCAGACTACAAGAAGTTATCAACTTACCAGAGGTTACCAGACTACAAGAGGTTACCAACCTACCAGAGTTTACAAGACTACAAGAGGTTACCAACTTACCAGAGGTTACCAGACTACAAGAGGTTACCAACCTACCAGAGTTTACAAGACTGCAAGAGGTTACCAATTTACCAAAGGTTACCAGACAACCAGAGGTTAGCGGCCTACCAGAGATTATTGGCCTTCCAGAGGTTACTGGCCTGCCAGAGGTTACCACTCTACCAGAGCAAAGTGTAGTTCTATGGTGCTGATATTTGTATGCAACCATGCTTTTTAATAACAGGGTTGGATAGATTTATTGACAAAATGGTCTTATCAAACAGCAATGAACAAAAGTGATTTAGGCACATTCATGCACATTGTATGACCTGAAAACCTTGCTTTGGACCTGCATCAGTGGCATTAAATTAAAATGGTTTGTTCATCCATTGGGATTCCTTTAATACCTTACAGCAACCGCCTTTAATACCTTACAGCAACTGCCTTTAATATCTTACAGCAACCGCCTTTAATATCTTACAGCAACTGCCTTTAATACCTTACGGCAACTGCCTTTAATATCTTACAGCAACCGCCTTTAATACCTTACAGCAACCGCCTTTAATACTTTACAGCAACTGCCTTTAATATCTTACAGCAACCGCCTTTAATACCTTACAGCAACTGCCTTTAATATCTTACAGCAACCGCCTTTAATATCTTACAGCAACCGCCTTTAATATCTTACAGCAACTGCCTTTAATACCTTACAGCAACTGCCTTTAATATCTTACAGCAACCGCCTTTAATACCTTACAGCAACCGCCTTTAATACCTTACAGCAACTGCCTTTAATACCTTACAGCAACCGCCTTTAATACCTTACAGCAACCGCCTTTAATACCTTACAGCAACCGTCTTTAATATCTTACAGCAACTGCCTTTAATACCTTACAGCAACTGCCTTTAATACCTTAGGACAAACGGCTTTAATGCCTTACAAAAGTGGTTCTTAACCTTTTCACTGTGCGACCCCCTTGTAGGCTCCAGTAAATTTCGCGACCCCCCTACCCCCGGGAAAAAACGGTATCAATAACACGTAAAATATTCCAAGTACTTTTCATCATATTTTCTCACTTTCTTTGTTTTTTTTCTGTTCTGATGTTCCTCTAGTGCAGGGGTCGGCAACCTTTAACACTCAAAGAGCCGTTTGGACCCGGTTTCCACAGAAAATAAAACATTGGGAGCCGCAAATACTTTTTAACATCTAAAATGAAGATAACACAGTATATATGGCTTTTTCTTACCTTTACAATTTATATAAACAACTATAGTGTGTTTGAAATCCAATAAAATTAGATATTATTTATTTAATGAAGGGTTTTTGAACATTCTGAATTCTTAAAAAAAGCAACCCGCCAAATTGAAGGTCTCTTTCAAATGAATTAAAAAGCTGAATTAAATTATTCATGTAGCAAACAAAAGCAAAAACATGCTGTGAACCGTCGTCCTCATTTCCTGATCTTTGGGCTTTCAGAGTGTGTAGCGAAGAGTAGACCTGAATTAAAAAAAAAAAAAAGCACTACGTCACTAAACAATGAAAAATAAATATTTGCAAAATATCTGAATAAATATTTGAGCTGGTTAATGGACTTCTGCTCCTGAAGCTCTGAGCAGAGCATCTGCAGATCAGGGCTGTATGAAGTCACTTTACAGGACTGTAAGCTGTCTCTGTGTCTGTGAGCAGTGTTTGTTTTTAGTGTAGTTCATGGTGGAGAACAGCTGCTCACATATATACTGTATGTGGATCTGAAGATCGACAGGACTTCAGATGCATATTTCTTCATGTTTATATAGGTGTCGGGGATGATGTTCCATGTTTCAAACACAAGTTTGTCCTGCAAGGTTCTCAATATCACTCCATTTTTGATTCTGAACAAGAGTGACCTTCTGACGGGCAACATCTTCAAGATCCTCTGTTAAGCGTTTGAATTCGGACACCCACATGCCTTTGTCAGCTATGTCAGTCAGATCCAGCTTCAAATTCGGATCCGGATCCGGTTGATTTACACCTGCCGGTTTTTGGCGGTGTGACGCTTATGTTGAGCGACGGAAAATAATAAAGTCTAATTTTAGATCACAATAATCTTCCCATTTAGAATGAAATTAGAAAAAAGAATTAACGCAACAAAAAACATTTCGATTAAATACTTATAATGTATTTTCTGAGCCACGTGGACTCGCGGTATAAGGAGGAAAGAGCCGCGGGTTGCGACCCTTAATCTAGTGCGTTTTGCGTCCCCACTGCCAATTCGACCTTCTAAAAAACGCTCCATTTTAATCCAGCCTGGATGACGTGCCGAGCCACAATGTGCATGAACCTGAATCAAGATTCAGATTCAGAGTCGAGCAGAACGGCGAGTGAATCAGTTTGATTCAGTGAAAAAAAAAAACGTTCTAAAAATGCTCTATTTTAAGCAACAGTGGTTTTGCCAAGCCATGTCCTTCATGCGAGACACTCCATCAAGACTGAGAACGATACAGTGTGAAAAAGTTTAGCGCTTAAATCTGATTCATCGTACATTTAGCTGACAAAACATCTTAATTAGTGTCACATTCGCAACCCCCCTAGAAGTACATTGCAACCCCCAGGTTAAGAACCCCTGCCTTACAGCAAACGCCTTTAATACCATATAGTAAACATACTTTAAAGTAACCATTCAGCTTAGAAACTGTCTGGAGGTGGGGAACCACCGTGCAACCATTCAACCACTCTTTTCTAATGTTACTGTAAGTTTAAAGGATAAATATGTATGAATTTACCTCTGCATCCCTACCACTCACTGCAATGTTTACACAGGTCCCTCAGAGAAAAAACAATTGTAGAGGTAACCAGGATGTTTCTGGATTAAGGTTTTATTACTTATTTATCGATTGCTCAATAAATGATTGATAGCAAGCACACAGTATGACCTGTACAACAGTAAGTAAGATGGAAATGTGTGCATGTGGGTAACCACAGCCTGCTGTCTAACCTAATATTCAAACAGATTTAAAGTTACAAAGTTTAACTTTCTGCAATAACATCACTCGCCAAGCAGTTTATTAGGAACTATACTACTTTTATACTTTTGCTCCACCACTCTGGACTGTTGACACAAGGAAGGTCCAAGGCATGACAATGCCACCAGTTCTGACTGAATTATCTGTGTGCATCAACAGAAATTAAGCTTCATTAGACCGAGACACATTTTTCCAGTCTTCAACAGTCCAGTTTTGGTGAGCCTGTACCTGCTGTTTCTGTTTCTGGTCTTTTATGACAAAACTGCACCTCTATTTTGCATTCTGAGATACTTTGATACTATGGCTGAACACAACTGTACAGAATATCTTAAACCAGTCAGCCAGACTGAATTGATCTCTGTCATTTTGTCCTCAGAACTCCTGCTCACTAGATGTTTTTCATCATCACACCATTCTATGTTAAATTCTAGACACTACTGTGCTGAAAATCACAGCAGTTATAGAAATAATTAAGCCAGTCTTCCCTGTATTCAGATGATTGATGCAAACTGATTGATTGAAATTGATGCTTTTATGGATTGCACAATGGCCCTATGTTTGGTCAATATGATAATTGCACTACTAAAAGTATATTGTTATTGTTCAATAAAAAAAACCTGTCTCTAAAATGGCAAAAATGCTCTTTACTTTGAATGGAAGTGAATGTAAAATAAAAGCTTATTTTACTAATTTTATAGCATTTGTATAGTCCTATGTATCCAGAAATGTTTACACAGCCTATTGACCAGCTACAGGGTCCAAATTGTGGAGCAAACTAAAAAGGGACAAAAAGTGGAAATACATGGTTCTCATTGGACAGCAGCAATATGCAGTGTGCAGTTTTCTCTTTTAATTGGAGATACTATACTATTCCAGCTTGCTTTTCTGCTTATTTTATGCACAAATAATCAAATCAACATATTATTATAAAATGTAATATTACTGAAAGGCTTGCTTTTCCCCATTATACTGAACTCCTACTGAACCATACAGTCCAAACTACAGTTTCAACCAAACCATGACTCTGTGTACCATTACAGCCCTACTTTAAAGCCTTGAAAGACTCAGGAGGCCAATGGTCAAGAAGGTCCACCAGTGAAGTTTAGCTTCCCAGCATGAGTAGCAGAAACAATGTTAATGGGCCTGTGCTCTCAGTCTGTTTGAACTAGATGGCCAACACAGACACACACTACAATTTGCAGATCTGACAATGACACTGCACTGAACAGTGATGAAGAAAACAATGTGCACTAATAAATGGAAATGACACATGTAAGCAAGCACAGAATGACACTTTGTGTTCCTGTTTAAGCAACTTTAAAAACATTCCTGCAGTAATGTGATTATTTCCACATTGCTGAAGGAACTGGTAAAGAACTAAACATATTTAACTCTTACAACATGAGATCTGCACTTGCACACAGTTTTCTAGGCTTCATATCTCATATGAGTTTTTTTCCAATATAACAACAATGTGCAATATTTCTTCCATCTCCCCATGTGCAATTACCTGTAAATGCAAATCTGTAAATAATGTTCTTCAGGGTGACTTTTATTATTTACAATGTTTAGAAAGTACATTATATATACTGCACTTCATATTTATCTATTGTTGATTCTCTTGTACTGAGTGCCTTACTATCACTACTGTAATAATGTGAATTTCACTGCAGGACTAATAAAGGATTATCTTATTTTATATCTTATAATATCTTTACTTACATCTTATTGAATATCTTTTATCTTCTGCTTATATTATAGCTTCCAGTGCATGTTTACTGCTCCATCGACATGTACACACACAACCTATGCAGACTATGACTAAGAGGGGGCAGGGCTAATGACATCACTTATCCAGATTTTGGCTTTGCTGCAGGTAGTGATTCGGCGGAGGTGGAGGAACACTACTGTAATGGTCACTACTCCAGTTTAGACACTGCGGGTAGTGATTCAGAGAAGGAACACTACTGTAATGGTCACTACTCCAGTTTAAACACTGCAGGTAGTGATTCGGCAGAGGAACACTACTGTAATGGTCACTACTCCAGTTTATATGCTGCGAGTAGTGATACGGCGGAGGAACACTACTGTAACGGTCAGTACTCCAGTTTATACACTGCGGCTATTGATTTGACCGAAGCGACACTACTGTAACGGTCACTATTCCAGTTTATATGCTGCGGGTAGTGATTTGGCAGAGGAACACTACTGTAATGGTCACTATTCCAGTTTATACACTGCGGGTACTGATTTGGCAGAGGAACACTACTGTAATGGTCACTACTCCAGTTTATACGCTGCGGGTAGTGATTCAGAGAAGGAACACTACTGTAATGGTCACTACTCCAGTTTAAACACTGCGGGTAGTGATTCGGCAGAGGAACACTACTGTCATGGTCACTACTCCAGTTTAAACACTGCGGGTAGTGATTCGGCGGAGGAATACTACTGTAATGGTCACTACTCCAGTTTATATGCTGCGGGTAGTGATCCGGCGGAGGAACACTACTGTAACGTTCAGTACTCCAGTTTACATGCTGAGGGTAGTAATTTGGCGCAGGTGGAGGAACACTACTGTAATGGTCACTACTTCAGTTTAAACACTGCCGGTAGTGATTCGATGGAGGAACACTACTGCAACAGTCACTACTCCAGTTTAAACACCACGGACAGTGATTTGGCGCAGGCGGAGGAACACTACTGTAACCATCAGTACTCCAGTTTATACACTGCGGGTAGTGATTTGGCGGAGGGACACTACTGTAACAGTCACTATTCCAGTTTAAACACCAGCGTGATTTGGAGCAGGCGGAGGAACACTACTGTAACGGTCACTCCTCCAGTTCATACGCTGCGGGTAGTGATTCGGCGGAAGAACACTACTGTAACGGTCACTCCTCCAGTTTATACGCTGCGGGTAGTGATTCGGCGGAGGAACACTACTGTAACGGTCAGTACTCCAGCAACACTAATAATAAAGCGAACACCTGTATAACAAATCTCTGATTAAAAGACCGTTTATATTTTACACACTATGAAATGTAACGGTTGTTTTTAAATCCGGGTCTGGAGGAGGTTTGTGACCTGTGGAACAGGTAAGTATTTACGTACATAACGTTATTCCAAACCCATTTTACGACCATTTTATTACATTAAACTGGGTCCAGAAAGAGGTGGCTATTGGGCTCGGTTACGCCACTGTAACTTCAGAAGGGGGAGATGATTTATCTTCAAGGTAAAGCAAAGCTGTATCAGACTGTAGCCTCCTCAAGCACAGGCACCAGTAACAATGTAACCTGTAGACCGTTACACATCTCTTATTCATCACACCTGACTCAACCCTACAGATGGGAAATCCAGGCCCAGAAGGTAAAAATCCAGCCCAGACGTTTGTTCACACTGTCTGGACACTGCTACTCAAAAGTCCTGGGCGGACCCTTACTTTCTGGACCTGGATTCCCCACCTGTACATCCAGTTACCATCCCTGGGCTTACTGGTGGTCTGTTTACTATACCAGGAAAGCTACAGGCTCTCCAGCTCAGAAACAGTGCTGGAAGTACAGCATGCAGATAAAAGCATTACTTTACTTCCACTGTGGTTTACTGTGCAGAACAATTCACGACCTTCAGACCAAACCCTTTCATTGCAGATTCCCAAGCTTCCCAAGTATATCCAAGTCCACCATGCCCCTCAAATCCTCACATACAGAAGCAGACAACAGAGCAGACTCAGTCCCAGCTAAAAGTAACAGTAGTCTTTACAATCACAACCAGAAGCCAGAAGCTCCTGCTTCCCTCAGAAAACCAAAAGCCAAGCAGATCCAAGTTTCACAAAGTTGAGACTCACCTCCCCCACGCCCAGTCACAGCTTCTCCAAGGCTTTGGTGGTCTCTGATAATTTTAGATGTTCTTCTTAGGTGCTCATCACGGGCTGAAAACTGCACGAAGATGGGAAAATCAGATGAAGTTGGAGAGAGAAGGAGTTGGTAAGGAGTGGACCCGCTGCAGCAGTCCTCTCTGCGCCTCCTCTCCACTCTTCCCTCCCTTCCTCAGCCAGACCGCGCATCGGGAGCGCAGCACAGTCCCGCCTCTGTCCGCACGGCGGCGCTGTGCATCCACACAGTCCGTCTTCTCCGCTCTCCGGACGTGGAGGATCAGCCGCGACACTGCGAGTTCAACTTACTGAGCAACACATGTGCCTGAAGACCACTGCAGATACTTGGTGAATTTCGTTTTCCACTGTTTTGATCAACACAGCTGAAATCTGCACATACCAAACAGCTTCACCTACTCTCAAACCCATGACAGCATTTTTGTAACTTTTGTGTTTGTGGGCAATTTGGGCGGTTTAAACCCTTCAATCCTAGGTTTATTATTCTGCTGTTACAGTCACGTTAAAAAGGTTGGTCACCCCATGAACACTCTTGACTCTTTTGTAAACATATGGACATTTGATCTTAATTGTAACTATGTCAAGAGATGGATATAACTGATACAAGAGATGGATATAACACACACCACTGAAGGAATGTCCTTTAACGTCACGTGCAAAATATGAATTAAATTAATAGAAACGAACGTTATGCCCTAATAGCTTGTTTTCTCCTTTGGATGAAATAATGTTAAATAAATGTTTCCTTTAGCCATCGACATTTCTCCGACATCAGCTGGAAGACAGATTTTCCCAATCCTCCATGCAGAATTCCTTCAGCTATGTAATGTTTCAGCATCAGTTTTGTCTTACATTTTCCTCAAATGCCCTCTGATACAAGAAAGATTCTATAATGTTTTAGATGATTCAGAGCTCTTCAGGACCTGCTGCAAAGCATTTCAGCAAAGCGGCACCAATCCATGACCATTCCACGTCCAGTTGGTATGAGGTTCTTGTTCAAATGCTGTGTTTGGTTTGTGCCAAGCATGCCTTTTGTGACAGTGCCCAAATAATTCAACTTTGTCTTTTGAAAAACACCTTTTCATCAACTGTGGTAACAGGGTTACCTTTCCTGTGCTACCTTTCCAGTGAATCAGCCTTTCCTGAATATGGCTTTTCTTTTTCACCAGAAAAGAAAAGCCATACTTGGGTGCAGTTAAGTACTGGACACTTTTTTTATAGCTTGACTATCGAACTAAACAAACTGATGGTTGGTGAACACACTTTGACATCAGCTCTTGCAAGACCTAACTGTAGGCCCTGTGATGACATTTAAGGATTGTTGGAGACTTCTTTATGCATCCTGTGATCTGCTTTTGGATGGAAGTTGCTAGGGTGGCCTGACAAGGACCTCTTAGATGTTCTCTACTTGTAAATTATTTTCTGGACAGTGTAATGGCTGATTCATAATTGATTCTGATCTTATTACATCCTTTCCTAGACTGAGTTGCATCTACAGCCTTCTTTCTGGAGGCCCCAGCAAGCTCTTTGAATTATACCATGGTGATGCATACCACTGACTTCAACAATCAAGAGCAAACTACCATCTAACCACCAACAATGTTTCATGCTTAAGTAGGACAGACTCCCTAACAATAGATTGTATTTTTCAGCATTTTAAATAGTATAATGTGGGGGTGCCCTACAATTTGCTCACAATTCTAATTACATTTTACACATTATTTTAAAAGACATTTCTCCGGTCTTACTTGTCTCTTTCCCTCAATATTTGTGATGAACTTTCTGTTGGCAATGATGGAACTCTAACAAAAGTTAATCTAATAAACATCACAAATAGAGCAGCACTGGGAAGCAAGGAGCCCAGATTTATCAATGTTTTTAGTGAAACACCTCCACTCCTCCTTAGTGGTGACATCACAGTGTCAGCACTGTGTAAAGAGATAAATTGTGTATCAATGTTTTTCTGTCCTCGCTGAAGATTGCTGGTAAGTAAGACATGTTTATTCAGGGCTGATGCCATGTTCATTTTCATCACTGTTGCCAAAGTGGCAGGCATTTAAGACATCAGTGGGGCTATTGGATAGCTTCTCGCTTCCCAGTTCTTCTCTAATTATAGATTTTATTATATTAAACTTCCACTTAGCAAAAACAACACTCACACAATAGAGAAGATAATGAAGCTGTGTTTAAATACGTATCTTAAGTATCTAACACTGGAAACCTCACCAGAATACCTCTGATTTTACTAATTGTGCTGAAGTTGTTATATACTATGCAAATGATGCCAGATGTACTGTATATTGACAGCAAAATCACTTGTTTTTTATTTCCAGCTTTTACAGTTTTGAAATAATCAAAATGGAAAAGAGCCTGAAGCAAATGTTTGGACACCCAGTATGGTCAGTATCTAGTAAAACCACTTTGGCAAGAATTACAGCTTGTAAACACTTTTTGCAGCCAGCTAAGGGGCTTTCATTTATTATTTTCACCCAGTTTCCAGTTCTATGAGATTATTGGAAGTCTTCGTACACTGCTCTATTGACGTTTTTTAAAAATACATTTAGGTCAGGCACTGTGATGCCCATAGCCTACAGCTTGCAGCATTTCAGGTTGTCAATTGTCGATATTGAGGTGTTTAGGATCCTTGTAAAAAAAACAACAACTATAAAGTATATGGTTATTATAATATTTTAATGACAAAAATACAACAGTCCTTTTTATCTTGTAATATCCTACCCTCATATCAGTATTTGATTATGGATGATCACACTCTTAAAAAAAGAGCCAATCAGCTTGCTACTTTCACTGCAAGCATGTTGAAAGTGAGCAAACCCACATGATATATGGAAATAGATTTAATTCTTAAGTAGCTAAACACAAGATGGTTGGCCACTTTCTGGAATTTCACTGACTCAGCACATAACACTTGATTAAGTTGTTTAAAATGGTGAAATTGTGATGTTTCTATGGAATAATTTGCGCAGGATTGTACACTGTTGAAAATCATCCCTCCTGAAACCAAATCATTTCCACATAAGGCACATAATATTTTGTAATTAAATCACACACAGATGTTACAAATATGTCTTTTTCTTTTCATCTTTACAGAACACACACTGTATAGGCAAAAGTAATGGGACAGCTGCTCATTCATTATTTCTTACTGAAATCAAGTGTTTTAGAAAAATAGGTCATCCTGCTTTTTGTCTCTCACTCTACTGTCCAGCGAAGGCTTTCTACTAGATTTTGGAGCATTGGTGTGGGGATTTGATTGCATTTAGTGACAAAAGCATTAAGAAGGTCAGGATGTTGGAAGACCACCACCTTATCTTATCCATAACTCACCAACTCATCCTAAAAGTATTGAATTGGGCACCATCATTCCAGAGAACACAGTTCCACTGCTCTTGTGCTAGGGGGCTTCATACCACTTTATCGTCTGTCTTAGGCATTAGGCATAGTGCCAGGAGGTTCCAGAGATTCCTATGCTGTGCTTTTGCACATCAGTGTCAGCAATAAGTACAACTTAATGTAGCTGACCACTTTCTCTCACTCTCCACACTCTCTCTCTTTCTCTCTTTCTCTCTCTCTCTCTCTCTCTCTCTCTCTCTCTCACACACACTCACATACACACACATATATGCAATCTGCATGCATGCTAATCTTAACAAGGTCTATTTTCATTATCCATCATGTTTAAGTGCACAGCACTGCTGTTCACCATCAGCTCTGGGCAGATTTGGGGGATTGCTCCATTGCTACATTTCAGCTTCGTGGGCTTGAGGGAAAAGAGGAAAGAAGTAAAGTGGGTGAGGATATCTTTTCTAGCCCTGCTCATCCACGTAAACCTTACCTTTCCATAAGGGCATGGAGAAGTATCAGAATCTTTACAGTATAATCCAAGAGATGGAGGCCATATGTGTTTTGGAATATATACATAAATACATGAGATGGCTGTATGGGCTCTTTGTCTTCTGCACACTTATAACACTTTGGATATAATATTTTTACTGTATACAGTTCATGTAAAGCTGTTACAGAAACAGATTGCAGATCTAATTGGAGCAGTTTCCCCACTGTTTAACCCATGGCATGTGAAATGACAATCCATGTTCATCACAGAGTTTTCTGTGAAGCAAATCATGGCAATTAATTGCATTCAGATGAAGCCATTATTTATTCGGGTGCTAAACAAATGTTAAATGATGCAAGCAGTGCTTTAAACTTTTGGGTAAATACTATTTGTTATCAATTCACATGCTAGCACAGTATCTTCTTTTCACAGAGACAGTCCACAGACTCCTATACACCTTCATATATTCACACAGCTCCCTCCAGCACACTCGCATATACTCATGAACACACGCAGATACACAACGGGCAACAGCTTCCAGCTGTCTTGACCCCTCCTCTAGCTCTCCTTACACATTCAAACAGACTGTGTGTGGTATGGATGTAAACATATAGTACAACATGTGCAAAACAGAATTTCGGTTCACATGCAACCTTGATTGTTTGAGCTTTATGGCTAGCACCGGCCCCTGACTCCACAGCTGCATCACTCTTTTTACACTGTCCAGACTGCAACCTGGTTAGATGAGGGCATTTGCCATGTATTGTATGTCCTATCTTCTGTATTGTACATCCTTTAATGTTTGATCTTATAAAATAATAACAAAAAGAAACAGGATTTCTGATAAAACAAAAAGTAAAAAATAAGTACACACACACACACACACACATATATATATATATATTACAAATATATTTCACTTTAAATTTCATCATGATAATATGTGCCAGGTTTCCTTTCTGAATTAAACAATATAAACAAACTTTTTAATAATAATATATTTTTCTAAATGTTCTATTATAGAGCATCTAACAGTGAAGGAAACAATGATTTGATCCCTTACTGATGATGATTTGCCCACTGACATGGACATGAACAGTCTATAATTTTAAGAGTAGGTTGATTTTAACAGTGAGAGATAGAATATCAATTCTCAATACAATTTATCATTGTATAAATTATATACATTTATTTGTGTTTTGTGGAGAGAAATAAGTATTTCATCCCTCTGGCAAACAAGATATAATACTTGTTGGCAAAACCGTTGTAGGCAAGCACAGCAGCCAGACGTTTTTTTGTAGTTGATCATGAGGTTTGCGCACATGTAAGGAGGAATTTTGTTCCAGTCCTCCTTGAAGATCCATCTGTAAATCATTTGAGGCTGTTGCTTGGCAACTCGGAGCTTCAGCTCCCTCCATAGGTTTTCTATGGGATTCGGGTCTGGAGACTGTTTAGGCCACTCCATGACCTCAATTTGCTTTTTTTTTTTTTTGCTTTGTTGCCTTGGCTGTATTTTTTGGGAAATTGTTGTGCTGGAAGACCCATTTCAATGTCCTGGTGGAGGGAAAGAGGTTGTCACTCAGGAATTTATGTTACATAGCTCCATGCATTCTACCATTGATGTGGTGAAATAGTCTTGTGTCCTTATCAGAGAAACACCCCCAAAACATTTTTCCACATGGGACAGTGTCTTTGGGTCATAGTCAGTATTTCTCTTCCTGCAAACATGGCGAGTTGAGTTAATGCCAAAGAGCTCAATTTGTGCCTCATCTGACCACAGCACTTTTTCCCAATCACTCTCAGAATCATCTAGGTGTTCATTGGCAAACTTCAGATGTGTCTGCACATGTGCCTTCTTGAGCAGGGGGACCTTGCAGGCATTGCAGGATTTTAATCCATTACAGCATAATGTGTTACCAATGGTTTTCATGGTGACTGTGGTTCCACCTGCCTTGAGATCATTAACAAGTTGCCCCCCATGTAGTTTTAGGATGATCCCTCACCTTGATCAAGGATCTCAGATACCCAACAAGGTGAGATTTTGCATGCAGCCCCAGATTGATGTCGATCGACATTCATTTTGTATTTCTGTTGTTTTCTTACTATTGCACTAACAGTTGTCTGTTTCTCAAACATTGGAAGTGTTTCTGCAGGCACAGAATTGTTCACAGCTGTGGTATTACAATAATGGATCCCATTGTTTTCATAAATCCCAAAAGAGTAAACGCTGCTGCATATGATAAAACAGCACCAAACATTGCTCCTTACCTGCCAGTTGATCAGGTAAGATAAGTTTCAGACTTTGCTTTTTGCCTTCAACTGTTTTAAGTTGATGACGCCTTATGTGATTTCTGTTACTTTATGATTGTAACGATTGAGTATGCTGAGCAGATGAAGACAAAGGGAAGAGGATATACTCACAGGGTTTTGTGAATTTATTTAAACAAACCAAGGAAACCAAAGCAAAGTGCAGACAAACACTAGGCAGTAAACAAACAAACAAACAAAGGCTAATGCTCACACAAACAAACAAACTTGATCATTAGAAACAAACAAATGACCTGACATGGTCACAACATAAACAAAAGGACTAACAAAGACTGACTGAAAACCAGGAACTTAAATACAAGGACAACATGACAAACCCCTAGGACTAGAGAACAAATGGGAGGGGTTACAAATGAGACACAGTTGGGAATGGGTGGAGACAGGGCAAAAAAAAAAACACAACAAGTGCTTACAAGTACATGGGGAAAAGACAAACAAACACAAGATGGGAAGACAGGAGAGGAACAGGACTGATCAGGTCACAGGTTCTATCCCTGCCAGTCACTGATCTAACTGACCGTTTCTCTTCCCCATCTCTCCCCCATCACCCACCACAAGTACAAATACATTCAGATATTATGCGCAGCCATTCTTCAAATATTGGTAGCATCATGTGACCCCCAGCTCATTGGAATGAAATGGAAATTAATTCAGGGGAGAACTGGATGAACAAAATATGTCTATAGGGCTTTTTAGCAACACCTTATAAAAGATAACCATTTAAAGACTGTTTGATTAAATGATTGAGAACCATTTGCATGAATAAATGGTTCTTTGCCTGTTTCAATGGTTCTTCAAATACTAAGATGGTTTTATAAAGAACTATCAAAAGTTATTGCACCATTGAAATGAATAGAAGTTTTTCTATTCTCATTTTTTTCTTCTTCCAATTCAACTTCATAAACTGACTGTTAGTCTTAGTCAGTGTTAACTTTTTTATGTTATGGCTGATTGTATAGACTGTACACTTTATTAAGAGTGTATTTGACATACTTACATGTGTTTTTCGTACCTAATAGTATATCATACATTGCCCAAAACCACATAGGAGAATTCCAACTCTCTCTGCCAGTGGCCTCAAACCAAAAGGCCTGAGTGAGTTAAACAGTGTACTGGAGATAAACACAGGTAAAGGACTATTTTTCTTTTGCATCCATTATTGCTTAAAAAAAGCCATGACTAATGTTGTCTTTCATATATACCTTATACAAATGCTACTGGATAGCTCAAATGCATTTATAACATTACAAATGAATAAAACTTTATTAATTTTGTTTGTTTTCCAAACAAAAAGTTCCACATTTATTGGTTTCCTGTGTGTTTGTCCCTTACTGCCACTGGGTATAGTAATCTGAAAACATGATTTTGACTTTCATTGCTATGCCAACACCCAGCTTTACATATCAGCTAAACCAAATGAGGATCATTGTCTCAGTAGAATAACAAACTACATTAAAGAATTTAAAATTTGGATGACACAAAATATTCTCTTACTAAATAATGATTAAAACAGATTTTAATACTAGGACCCAATGTAACTTATATTGTTATTGACTCTGCAGATAACTCGTCACCCATTTATACAGCATTCTCCCACTACTAGCTACACTCCTCTATAGTTGTACAACTTTTTAATGCCTTTTTATGTCTGTGCTATCTGGTGTTGACCAGAGGAGGATGGGTTCCACTCAAGGTTTCTTCCTCTTAGCCTGAAGGAGTATTTCATTGCCACTGTCGCCCACTGGCTTATTCAGTTTCTGTAAAGCTGTATTGTGAAAACTCCTTTGTTGTAAAAAGAACAATGTAAATAAACATTGATTGATTGTTTGATTGATTTTGCTAGTGTTTTTGTGCCCAACAACCTCTTAAGAACCTAACCTATAGACAAATGCACAGCCCAATGTCTCAAATGTAAAGCCATCACAGGTCTAGCACCTCTGCTGGCTGGGTGCAGTATGTTGTTCCACCATCTCTATATGCTCCAATGACAAAACAGACCATGTTCCATCTCTGTTTCTCCTCTAAAGTGTCTTTCCATTTATGTTGTTTAATTGCACTGGATTAGACTGTAGTAGATTTGGTTAGTCTCACTGACGAACTGATCAAAAACGTGAGCTGTGGTAATTTGATGGAAATCTAAATCATTTCAGAATAAAATACACAAACAGCTCTTAAAACACTTACTGAACATACCGTGTATCCAGTGGAAAAAACAATTTGCTTCTGAGGCTCAATTAAGGTGGTCTGAGATTCTTGGTCTGAGAGAAGGGAGGGGGTCTACCATATTGGCTGCCAGTTTGGCAGCATGGTGAAGAAATTCAGCTTAATTTCTACAGAACAGAAGGCAATCGGATCAAGTCTAAAGCCTGAAGTCCAAAACAGAAGAAGCAGGGGACTCCAAACATGTCTTGGCTGATTGACTACAATTGGGAAAAAGGGGAATGTGTGCATATTGTTTGAATTACCTTTGAAGACCTTTAAACTCCACCACAGTACAAAGACTTTTGTACAAGTGTCCATATCATAACAGGCCTCACCATGGTTTAGTCTGTTCTTTCAGAAACAAAAGAGGAGTTTTAGAAAACATCATAATCTTATACATGCAGAGCTGTTTATTCACCCATGTGATGGAAGGTGTTGATGGTTCTCACTCTTCAAGTTCCTTAATAGTTAACGGAGAGGAAAAGACATTTCAGTCTGGGCTGATGGACAACAGCCAGGACAGGAAAGCTGCAACGTATTTATTCTTTTTTCCTCTGTCTTGGCGAGGGCCATGTATTTTCTTAAAAAAGGAGAACGGGGGAGAGAGAGAGAGGGAGAGAAATGTGGGGGAACTGTGTCTGTTCTGTCTCTAATGCACTGGATGACTCATACTGAAAGAATGACTCTACAGTTTCCCCTCCATGCTACACACTCAAATCCCCCTCTAAGCAGCTACCATCTTCTGCACAGCTCTCTTCATAACATACATCTGCGGGGGTACCATCAATGAAAAACTCGGGTGCAGCAACATATGAATATGAATATTGTTTCAAAGCTTTAAAGGTTAACAAATATTATTTTGCTTTCATGCAGGTAAGTTACGGCCTTGCACAGCAGGAGAGGCTGCAATGTTACTAGTGGTTTCATTTGAACATCTTGCCATTTGCTACTGAAATACAAACATTGAAAAGTTTGGATATTGCAGCATGTCTGTTCAACACTGCAGATGCTCTAGAGCTCAACAAATATTATTTCACTTCCATTTTGGAGCGTTATGTGCTTTGACAACTGAAGTGACTGCTGTTTTATTGGTGATTTTATGTGAACACTCAGTTCTTTGTTATGGATCCACAATTTCACTAATGGGAAGTGGCCACAGCATTATAACATTCTCATTAAATGTTTCAGTTCAACCTTTCAATAAACAGAATTAAATTAAAGATGGGAAAACAAAAGCAAATTAAAAGAGGAAACTTCCTATAATACACCTCATGGCCAACAGTTGCACCTGGAAGGAAGTGTCAGATTGCAGTGCTATTCAGGAGGAAGATAAAGGATACCAGAAACTATAAATAATAAAAAATTAAACTGATTTGGGCAATATTTATTTTATTATTTATTTATTTTATTATGTGTATTATTGAGCTACACACCAGTCTCAGTCTCAGTATTGTGTCAGGTATAATGCAACATGCCAGACACCTAAGAATGTCTATAAGAGTTATGGAGGTTCCTAATGGTGCCCTGTGACACTAATTCCCATGCAACATAAATTCTGATTTCCTGCAGATTTTGTGTTGGGGTGCAGTGTCGATAACACATCCCACACGTTTCAGTTGGGGATAAGTATTGAGATGTGGGAGGTCATGACATAGTATCTGTCTTCAAGGCAAGCTCTTGAGGTGGCAGTGGTATGTGGATTTTGGCACTGATCATGGTGCCTCCACACATGGATTCTTTGCTAACGTCCACCAAATCTGTCATTCTGAGTGACTTCACAAGTGTCTGGAACAACACTATTGAAGTAGACTTTTTGTGTCAGAGTGGTTCAGCTATGAAGCCATTTAGCCATGAATCTACTTTCCCATCTTTGTGCTCTTTTGGCTGAGGCTTGTTTAAATGATTGCATTGCGATATGTTGATTCCTTCTAGGTGTAACTATTCCTTTGATGAAGAGCGTACAAAATGTAAAACCAGTGACTGCAGAAAAAACAGTGGACATATAACTTCACAGCAAGCTAACATTAGTCAGCTGTTCAGAAGTTCAGTTTATAATATTGATTTCATTAAAAACACACATAGATTACTTTCAGTTAATAGTAATTAAGAAAACATTTATTTTTATTTATGCTTCACACTCAATTTCATCCCTGACTTTTTCACCCCAAAGACTGCCAAGATAAGCCTGAGATTAGAGGCAAATTGTTGATTGCTACATAGGTCCTGGGTTAATTATGAATTGTTCAAAGAGCTTGCTAATGCCTTGCAGACAGCTGAAATATATCTTGCACAATACAGATCTGGATATGATGGGGAGCCCAAATTCAGTAGTGTGAAAAGTATTGTGACCGACAGTGAGTGTGATGATAACAGCCAGCATGGGCGCAAGACGTAGGGTGAGTGGAATCCTGCAAAGAAGCACATTTATTATTTTCAGTGCTTTTTATATCCAGTTTGCTAGTTAATATGATCATTACTGCTCAACATATTAGCCTTTTCATAGTTGGTTAGGGTCCATGCTATGAACATATGATCAAATTTGAACTGGGGTTTCAGTGTTTTCTGGTTTGTGGCTCAAGGCCAGGCCCCTTTTGATAAATGGAAATGGAATGAGAGATATGAATGTGTTAGAAGAAGGAGACAGAGTGGTACATTTTTGAAAATATGTTCCTCCTTCCAAAATTTCCTTAATCTTTTAATTACTCAGTAATGAGTTATTCACAAAGATTTATCAGTTAGACCGCATGGTCAGTCTGAGCTGACAGTTTGCACTCAACCGGTAAAACTAATGCTTGAACCAGAAATTAATTCAAATACAGTATTTAATATAGTTTCATAATTATTTCATGGAGCTTGAATCAGTAATGTCAGTAATGAACAACTCTTCAAACCCATTGGTGTCATAGACCTGTATCGTTAAAATTAGCGAACTAATTAAAAAGGAATCCAGCTGATTAAGAAAATAATTATATTATTTTTGGTGTATCTTCTATCTTCAAGTGCTGGTTGGGGTGGCGTAATGCTTTTTGACCTCATATATCCAAGTGAAACTGTCCTCACATCCTGCACATCTGAGGGAAGGCACTACCGAACAGTAGGGCCATTTGAATTTGGAGTCTTGTAGTCAGGGGGAAAGAATGCCTCGTTTAGTGTTGAGAGCAGAGCTGAGGGTAATACAGAGTCTGTGTATTATGAATATAGTATTAAAGCAGTGAGTGGCTGCTTCCATTGAGTCACTGTTTCATACAAACAAGCTGTGGTTTGGAAGTTGGCTGGCCAGTCAGCCTGCTTCTGCTCAGGGTACTGACCAAAGGAATTGCTGGAGGTCTCTGAGTTTAACTCTTTAACTGGCTAAACGGGTTTGGCGACAGAGGGGAATTTTATTGGTAAGAGGTGTAAGGTCGAAACCAAGTAATGAGGTACTGAGGTTACGTCCTTTGTTCTAAGAAACATGGATGTTTGTATAGATTTTGTTATAAATTTATATAGCTTGCTAGTCTAACCCCAGTGATTCCCTATGCATCATGGATAAACAGAAAGAGGGGGATCTTCTCACAGACTGTAATCCGACAGCCAACTTTTAGTGGTCAGTGTATGACTCAGGGTCTCCAGTGTTGTATACTGATTTTGTGTGTGTGTGTGTGTGTGTGTGTGTGTGTGTGTGTCTGTGTGTGCGAGTGGTTATGCATTTAGCCATGAATCTGCTTTCCCAGCTTTGTGCTCTTTTGGCTGGGGCTTGTTTAAAGGAAATCCTCACCATGGAGATTTCACAGGTTCTCAGTGATTAAGCATATTTGGAGTACATTGTGGGATTGGCCGATGTAATACTGGGAAACTTCATTCTTCTTCTCTATCCTTGAAACAGCTCTCCTTCTGTCCCCTATTGCCACACACTCCCACTTTAGAAGTGATTCAAGCTTCAAGCCACAATTCTTAAATGAGCAATACATCTTCTATTTCCTGTAGTAGCTTCTTTTATCAACTATTTGTAAATCTCTAATATATCCATGCTTCTTTCTTTCTCTTCCGCCCATACTTTGCCTTTCAGCTCTTTTCTGTAGGCAACTTTCATCCCTCTCATGCTTAATGCCCAGACTGTGCTGTGACTGCCTCTATGCCTCTAGCTCTTATGGACAAGATCTCGTCCAGATGTTGTGTCTTGACAGCTGGGAGTCGTTAGTCTGGCAAACCTCCCCCTCTTCTTCCCAAAGCCCTCCCACCTTAACCAAGCCGAATTTCCAAAGTCTTAGTTTTTGGATCCACCGTGGAGTTGGGAGTGGGAGTTACGGTTGCATGTAAGAGGGCACAAATTTGGCTCTGTTCATGCCTCAAAAGGAATATTGGCATTTTATCCTGTATAATGTAATAAAGAACTAAATTAAAGAGCTTTCAAAATAAGCCGCTTGTTTTTTTCCTTCAAAATATGCTTTAAATTATGATATCCGATTACCACAATAGCTTGATTCAGGCACACAGCATTTCTATGGAGTTACCTTACACATCAGCCAATAGTTTGTGCTGATTTTCTGTCCTATCAACATGATGGATAGTTTTACCACTGGCTCTCTCTAAACTGTTATTAAAAATGAGTCACTCTTTGCCAAGATTTAAAGGGAAGGTTTAGCTCAATCTGCATGTGAAGTAGCAAAAAAATACATATCAAATGCTGCATGTTTGGGAAGGAAGAAAAAGATTTCAAAACAGTTTGAGTTCTCAAGAATACTAAAAAACATCTGGCTGATCAATAATTGTTTCACAGCTGTGGCCACATTTGACTCGTAAGTCTTTGGAATGCATCCCTGACCTGAAGCTCTGCAGACCTGACCATGAGACCATGATTTTTTAAAGTTTAAAATGAATCAGATGGTCCTGTTCCATGGAAATAACTGTTTGATATCAAATTGTGAACAAATGTGTCCGAAATTTGTCCACCAGACTTCCAGTTAATTAAATATAAGATTTATAGCTCCAGCACTTGGGTCCAGTGTTACACCAGTTTAATTGACACATGGCTCCTACATTTGCCTTGTACCATAACATAAATATTGACACCATGACTAAAGTTTGTGAGTGAATCCACCATTGTGGTCTTTGGCAATGTTAAAATAGTGTTAACAGCAGTCATTGACTGTGTCATACAGCCCTCTGCAAGTGCACTAATCGGAAGTCTCATGGAGGGCATCATTGCTCGCTGAATGTCTGCAGTCATGTTGGTCACTCCGTGCATGTCGGACAATCTGTACGTTCTCCCTCTCTGTTCCTTCTTCTAGTCAATGCCACAAACAGTACGATATGGTAAAATCTGCATGATAAATATGGCACGAAGTAGATAAAACCATCCAGATTTTATACTCTTCCCCTGAGGCATACTTCCCTTGCAAAAGATACTACCAACACAAAGGTAAGAGTCAGAATGGAAAGCATGAGCAATCAAACGATACAAAACAAAATTCTCCAAAAATATATAAAAAAAAATGGAAAATTGGCATGTGCATATGTATTCACCTCCCTCAAGAGCAAGATGAATGGTGCTAAATACAGAGATATTTTTGACCCAAAGCACACTTCTAAAGCAACACTCGAGTGGTTTAAGGGAAAACATGTGAATGTATTGGAATGGCCTAGTCAAAGCCCAGACCTTAATCCAATTGAGAATCTGTGGTCAGACTTGAAGATTGCTTCACCAGCATAAACCATCTAACTTAAAGGATCTGGAGCAGTTTTGCTTTGAGGAATAGGCAAATTTCCCAATGTCAGAATGTGGCAAGCTCATGAGGACTTATCCAAAGCAGCTTGCAGCTATAATTACTGCAAAAGGGGCTTTCAAAACTGCTGAATAGTTATGCACATTGAGATTTTCTCTTATTTTGTCCTATGTATTGTTTGTTTAACAATAAATAATTACTACTACTAATAATATTAATAATATAATAATATTAATAATAATAAATAATAATAATTTTAAAAAATCTAACGCTCAGAGGCATGTAGGCATGTTCTGTACATGTAATGATGCAAACCTTCAAATATTCAATTTTAAATCCAGGTTGTGGGATAGTAAACTTCAATATTTTAAAAAACAACAAAACATCCAAACAAACAAACAATATAAACCCAGCTTATTATGGATGAGCAACATACCATTTTAAGTTTTCATTCCTCAAATCATGAAGCCCTAATTTGATCATAAATAAGGTTTTATGCAGAGCGGTAACAGGCTTTAGCTACATCTAGAATAAGTCCTAAAAACTCTTTTGTTAACTTTCTAGTTCACTTTCTGTATACGTATCTTAAAGTTAACATATATTTTCTTTATCTACAACAGATATTCTTTGTACATTTGCATATAACAAAAAAAAATCTTTTTATGATGATAAATTGCGCTGTTCCAAATCAATTCTGCTGTGTCTGCTGCACCTTAATAGACAATGACATTGGTTTCAATGTCTATATATATTCATTACGTGTAAAGTGACATATTTCATACCCTCTTATTTTACTGTTACTGTTCAGGATAGCTTATAGCTCATGAAAATTAGCAATCCAGAATCTCTCATTTTTGCAATATTTAAATTCAGATTTGACTAAATTACAAATCAGTATCAAAATTAAAACTGAAATGTATCCCTTTAAATGTAATGAATATAAATATATGACAGTTAAATTAAATTATGAACAAAAAACTTTTTTTACATTTACATTTACAGCCCTTAGCAGTCGCCCTTTTCCAGAGCGACTTACAAAAGTGCTTTGCTGTTCACTCAGAATATCCTTAGCTAGCAGACAAGGCTAGAATCTAGAGATTCCTCACGCTTTGATCCTGTTGAAAGCAAATGTCTTTATGGAGTTAAATACTCCTGAAACATATGAGTCTTCAGGCTGCATTTGAAGACAGTGAGGGACTCAGCTGTTCGGACTCCCAAGGGAAGTTCATTCCACCATTTTAGTGCCAGAACAGAAAAGAGTCTGGATGCATGTTTTCCTTGTGTTTTGAGGGATGTTGGGTCAAGCCGAGCTGTACTTGAAGCTCAAAGGGCTCTTGGTACAACTTGAGTTTGACCATTGCCATCATGTATGGAGGGGCTGGTCCATTTTTGGCTTTGTAGGTCAGCATCAAGGTTTTGAATCTGATGTGGGCAGATACAGGGAGCCAGTGAAGGGAACGCAGCAGAGGAGTTACATGATTGAATTTGGGAACATTGAAGACATTTTTTAGATTTGAGTGTTCTCAACTTAGACACTTTCATCAACAAAAACTTGTTAATATTAGTAATTAGCATGCAGTCCGACCACTCTTATAGTAAAATTACTCACAATTAGCCAAGAAAGAACTGAGCCCTGAATCCTCCATGTATTTACAGACGACTGTGTACCAAATGGGTGTTGCTATGGTTCAACCAATACAGATAGAAACACTCTGAAATTAAAGCCGACAGGCTGCAATTTAAGCATTTTACGTCAAATAGGCTAATTACTCACAAACACTCTGCACTTTGTACCTAAGGCATCATAGCTTTACCACCAGATCAGAATGCATCCATATGTACCATGTTTTCATCTGGAATTCATACCACATGATTTCCTTCTTTAAGTTGCGGCTGTGGGGGAGACCTCAGACCTAATCACCTGTTTTATCACAACCTCAGCCATTAAAAGAGAAAGACGGTTGGATACAGGCCACAGCTAAGTGGTTATTCTTACACCAAGGGCTTTTTCTCTCTGCTTGCTATTGTCTGAAAAACAGATTTCATGAAAAATATTTGGAACTTTTTATTGACTGATGTCCAGCTGGGTAAAAATGTAAAGGACACAAAGATTAAAAGTGTCCCAGAGTGAAAAACTGTAACTCCAGTATAACCAAAACAGGGCAGTGAAACTGTCCAATTCTGAACATTTATGCACACCCAGCTCACTGGAAAAACCCTGCAAACCCTACTCAAACCTGTGATGCGGTAAACACAACAAGTAAAAAATGAAGAGACCGGTTACCAGTTCAAATATGAATGGTTGTTGTACAACTCAACATGGTGTCTGTTTATTGATTTAGTTCTGCTTCAACAAAAAGAACTTGCTGGAGTAGAGAACTCCTAAAAATACTCATGCTTTGAAGGATGCCACTTATGGCTCCATAAAGAACTATTTCTGTAAAGAAGCTGTGATTGTAAATAAGTTTAATTTGGTAAACAAAAATCTGAAGTGCCTTCTAAAAGGTTCTTTGCATTTCTTTTAGAAGAAACATTCTTTATGGAAGCAATGTAGGTTCTCAGGGCATCACTCAAAAGATTGTGTACTAGGCAGGAGATTTGTTTCATGTGCAAATGAAATGCAGATGAAAAGGGCTGTTTTAACTGATGTGACTTCATACCATAAGTTTTTCAACTGAATTTGAATACGTGGTAGCAGACACTAATTCTCTCTCTCTCTCTCTCTCTCTCTCTCTCTCTCTCTCTCTCTCTCTTGCTGTGGGTGTTTGTGCATGCATTTGCAACTTGTGACAGAAATGTGAGCATTGCTGCTGAATTAATTCATTAGGAGTGTCCACAAACATCTGGGCATATAATGGAGACTCTTTAGGTCCACTGGTTCTATATAGTACTGAAGAAAGTGTATTTGACCTTTAATAGTGGAACCCTTTTTGTCAGATTCTACTTTCTATAAAGAACTATCTATAAGAGTTTTTCTTCATATTTAAAGAATCATTAACCAGCTAACTAAGCATTCAGTCTTTAAGTGTTTTGAGTTTTCATGAGTAAACAAAGTTTTATAGTGAATCGTTGTCTTTATTTTAGAACGCCTAATGAACCTCTTATTAAGAATGTAGTTGTATGTGTGATTACTAGCAGTCATGGTACTGTTACTAATCACTGCTTCCTAGAAAATCCATGCAAATTGATTTCAAAGGAACATCTGTGGGTTGAGATGGAACAGTCCATTCTGCTACCAGCCAACTCTAGAACAACTGTAGGAGGAATGGAGTCTGCAAGGGGCAGAATCCCAATGGAGCACCTTGTGTCCATGTTGTTCTGCTGACAAATGCATAATCATAAGAATGCATGTCTAATGTATAACCCTTATCAACTCCCATGTGCTGTTATTGCATTTTGTTGTGCTGTCTGGTGTCAACCAGAGGAGAATGAGTTCCTCTTCTGTACTGCTAAGGGAGTTTTCTCTTGCCAGTTTCATTATGAGTAAATAGTTCCTTTATGATAACCATAATCAATACATTTAACTATATTATATCCCGTTAACTCACAAAACACAATAAATCTATTTTGAAATATTGCTTCAAGCAGCAGTCTTTGGGTTTAAGCACAAACACGCACAATGAGGCCCTATACAGGTTTGATCAAATAGGTTGTGAAAGTGAGTTAGAATGTTTCAAAAGTTGTCCGTATGTCATGACTAAGATCAGCAGCCTTCAACCAAGATATCCACAACTTTGTTCAGATTGACTTTTTAATCTCCGTAATGAGCTGCGATATTTAAATGACAACGGTTTTGACATAACATGTAATTGCAAAGATATGCAGGACAGAGCACTGAATCAAATGAGATCATTTGTTTATTTTTAATGGAATTAAATGCAGTATTTCCCCTTTAAGGTCAAACTGGAACACAGTTTGCATAGTCTCAATGTATAATCTTGATGTGATTGAGGCATTTATGATAAAAAGCTTTTTTTCAGGACCAGCTCTGACAATATAGGGTCAAAATCCAGGAACTAGTTGAATAAATGTTAACAATCGCAAAATAATAGTTTTCTAAAAACACTTGTAAGGGCAAAGTTGTTTGGAACACTGTGTATCAATGTTTTACTATATTCTTGATTTTCCTGAATGACCAGTTCTTTTCAAACTGGTTGTTAGACAGTTTTGTGGTTGGTCCATGTTTAGACTACTTAATTCCTACTAAAAGCTGATTGTCCAGAATTTTAAATTTTTTATTTTAATTTATCAAGTCACGCTTACAGTCTATCATATTTATGCAGCAATTATGCCACCTAAGGTGACACATGCGCCAAAATAGATGGCCTAACTCAGAATTGAGTCTAGAATAAAATGTGAAGTTCCACATGTTTTATTTTAGCATTCTCAAGTTCAGAAGGATTTATCTGTATGTGGTGGTCATACTGTGTATGAAAACTTTTTTGATAATTATTGAGATTCACAGTCTTTTTAAAAAATAAAAACAAAAACCCTAGGACTAGTACACAAAAGTAGGTTTCAAATGTTCTGCAAATCTGAGCATAGTTTAATGGTCAAAACATATAAGGTAAAACACATTAACCTGTGCTGTGGCAAACCCTTTAGACCGACTGGATGTGCCAGAGTAGTGAGAGAGTTTACTACCACTTTTGTGTCTTTGCAAAATCAAGTGTTTTCTGTTTGCAGATGTGGATTACTCACATAGTCACTGTCAGTCAGAGTCAGTGGTGGTGGAGTGAAGCATTCTTTATTGAAAATACCTCTGCGGCAGCCTCAAAGCTGGTTCCAAATTACATTTTACATTTCTAACATATAAAAATGTATACAATTCGAGTGGTAAAAAATCTCTTTGGTTAAAGGCACTGAGACAAATTGGAAAAATCTTTTTTTATTTACGTGAAGAGCCTGAGAGTATACTGTTAGCACCAAATTTCTATTCAAGTGATACATTATGGAATTCAAAAATGAGATAAAGGCCAAATGTGAGGATTTGTTTTACCCATGATTTAAGGGAAAAAAAAGAAACCCACAATGTAAGCAAGTATTTTTCTCAGTATCTGCAGGGGGGATGACTCAGTGTGCACATCATCTCATAGAGAGAGGCTCGACTCTTGACCAGCAAATAGGAATGTTTTCTGTTCATAAAACCATGGACATGTTTAGCAAAAAGTAATGTCCAATGTACATGAATGGTCTACACAGAGAATTCATCTGCTTAAAGCACCAAAATCAACTAGGGACCAACAAAAGCACATTACGATATGTCTTGATTGTGAGATTACATTCATTAATCTCGTTCCCTTTCCGAAGACAGTGATTTATAAAAGGTCACTGTCCATAGCAAACACAAGCATTCATCATCTGTCTCTTACAAATAATCCATTGACTATGAGAAACCGTACATGACGTAAATTCAGATATGAGTCAGAATCAAATGAAAAAATATTAATACATGTGCTCTACTGCCCACCCTCCACTATATACTTATTGATACCCCTCTGTATTTTGCCCCTCCCATTGCCCAATCAGCTTCTGTCTTCTTTGTTTAAACAATCTCCCTCTTAGACCAGTGAAATCTTTCGTGACACAGTTTGGTAAAAGACACCCCTGAGCATGGCGCGGTAGTCGGAGACCTTGAAAAGATGGCGGTAGGCGTATGTGTTGTCGTAGGGCCGTCCTCGGCTCACCAACGCACGCAGGTTGGCTTCATTCACCTGATTGCCAACAGCCAGAACATAAAGCTCAATGCCATTGTTGTTCACCTGCTCCACTGCCTTCTCTATCTGGATGGTGTTGATGCCCTGCGAACGGCCATCTGAAAATACCAGCAGCTTCTTCTTCCTGTTCCTGCCGCCCTTGAGGCGATCAATGGCGAAAGTCAGTGCGTCCGTTACCTGTGTTCCAGCATTCTGGAATCTGGCCTCTGCAATCTGTGCAGTCACTTCAGTGGCATTAGAAGAGAAGTCAGTTTCCAGCTTGGCAGTGCTACTGTACTGGCCAACAGCAACACGAACCTGGATGGCTCTTTGCCTCTCTGCAGCCAAGAAACGCTCAGCCAGCTTCTTGGTGAAGTCTTGAGTCAACTTGAAATTTTTGGAACCCACGCTAGCTGAGCTGTCCATCATCATGAGGATATCTGTATTCTCACTGAAGGAAACTGAAATACAAATATTAATAGCTTGTGTTTAGCATGCTACGTAGAATTTTTAAACAAACTGGTAACCTCAGTGGCAGACAAATTTGGTTTTCGTTAATTCTGAAGGCAAAATGTATTGTGCATGCAGGGAACACGTCTTCACATAGGCTTAAAAATGTAACGAAATACTTTTCATCTGTTGCAAAACAAACCCTGAGAAAATATTAGATGTGTAAAATTACATAAATTACAGATGGAACTTACTAGGGCAAGTATAAGTGGGGCATTTCTTGTCTGTGGGGAGAAAAACAAAATGTGCACTCAGACAAAATTCAAGTATCTTGATCAACTGATTACTAAATAATAATATTTGTCTAAAAAATGCATGATAAGCAATACAACTTAGATATGATTAGCTTCTTACCTTCACACATTCTCTCTGTCAAATTTTTTAGGAAGCTGTCATCCAGGAGCATGCCAAAGTTGTCAAGGACAAAGGAGAAGCCTTTCCTGGGATCATCCAGACAGACCACTTCATCTAGTTGTTCTGCTTTGGGTTGTCTACCTGCATAGTCAACGACACCTACACCACCAACCTACCATAAAAAAACACAGCAGCATGTAACACATTAATATTTTGTATTACATGTACTTCCATAGACTATGTTTACATCAAAAACGGTCTGTTTAAAAATTTATTTTAAAAATCTAGTTAGCCCACGCTAACCCCTGTCCACCATCAAACATCTCAGCAGTGGGAATGCAAGCTTCTGTACTTGATCCTGAAACACTGGAAGAAGGTGTGCTGTTTACCTGTCATATTCACAACAGATCAACCTTAATACTGACCGGAGTTAAAGGATCTGATGTTTGATACCACAGAACACATTACTGTCATGAGCTGTAAGAGTAAATAACTGAATATTAGGCAGGAGGTCTTAATGTTTTGGTTTATTGGCATATATGCTACCTCATAAACATGTGACACATGAATCTAGCCAATGCAGTGTCATTGAGTAGATAATCAAGCTCATCTAACTTACTGTAATTTCTGTTACATCAATAAATGGACACCAGCACTGGCTCACATCACAGTAAGTGATGGACAGAGGAAGAGGTCCATCCAATCCACAGAGCTAGGACAGATGTTCTCTCTTGGACTCCCATACTTTGAAGATTTTGGCCTCACTCATAATGACCAATGCATAGACAGCTGTGCCATTTGGGAACCATCATAACTACTTTCTAATACCATGTCTTTTCTTACCTTCAGCCCTTTGCCACACAGCACATTTAGAGGCACTCTGTCCCTTGTGGTATCTGAACGGCCATCAGTCAGGACAATCACTATGCTCTTCTCCTTCACCAGCCGGTTAATCATGGTGTTCAGTGAATACTGTAAAGCCTCTCCTGTGTACGTGGCCTCAGCCAGCCAGCGCAGATCTTTAACAGCCCTAAACAGAAAGAAAGACACAGACATGTGATTGAACATCCAATACAGGCAAAGTTAAGTCAACAGTGCAGTGTTCCTATGCTCAGCTTACTGCTTAAGGTCGGTTAAGGAGTGGATTTGGGGGTCACCAAGCCTCACAACCTCTTGTGCACTGGCTCCACTGTACTGCACCACACCCACTCGGGACTCATTCCCACCAAACTGCACACAACATGGACAGAGACACGTTGACATTAAATGTTTAATTAAAGCCAAATCTAATCTTAAAACAACTGTAAGCTAATTTCACTGACTTTTATTATTGCTATTATTTTAACCACCTCAGTCTTCATCTGGTATTGAATAATAAATATCATCAATATCACACCTGCTCATTCATTGTTTCTTCTGAAATCACAATCTCTAATGTCCAGGGAAGGCTTTCTATTTGATTTTGTGAGCACTTGATAGCATTCAGCAACAATTGCATAAGTGAGGTCAGGATGTTGCATGATCCAAACCTCACCTCATCCTAAACTCATCCCAAAAGTACTGGATGGAGCACATTATTCCAGAGAACACAATTCCACTGCACCACAGCTCAGTGCTACAGGGACAAAACATTCCGGATGTGATTTTGCACATCTGTGTCAGCAATGGGTGTAATTTAAAGTAGCTGAATGCATTTATTAGAAGGGGTGTCCAAAAACATTTGGACATATAGTATATATTTATCAGGTTGGATGTCATATTTATCTAGGTTTGGTTGTCATTCAGAGAGCCTGAATCACTAGTTGGTTCTACACATCTGTGATGAATAAGGCCAGTGTCTCAGTGAGCATTACATTTCAGGCTACATTTCTAAAGCTGCCATATTCAGTGAGCATATTTAGCAAATGAGACTTACTCTGACTTGCTGATCCTTCATAAGTCTGTCAATGACTGTTATGATGAAGTCTTTAGCAATGGCAAAGTTGGTGGCACCGATACTCTCAGAGCTGTCCACAATGAAGGCAATGTCCAGGGGTCCACACTTACACTCTAAACAAACAAGTATCAGTGAAACCACAACTCCCAAAACAGCTTTTTCTATCAGCCATCATCTCTGACAGATGGGAGAAAAGGACAACAAATGCTAATCCAAACCAAATACACTGTGAAGGCATTTCCTCTTGCACACTTCAAAGTAAAAACGAAAAAAAAGGCATACTCACCACAACAAGCTGAAAGAAATGAAAGAAAACCCACAGGTATTTTATTTCCCATGACATTGTGTGAAAGGAAATGATAAAAATAGTGGAATTAAAACATATCAGCATGCACAAAATAGCAGATGGTGTCCAATGTGTGCAGTAAATGATTACAGATAATGACTGTTTTGAAAGAAAAAGGTTTTGGGAGTAAAGCTATGTTTTGTGTGACTCCCAATGCTTGCATGCTCTTGTGCAATGGATAGGCCATTACCCCTATAAATTACCTCTAGATGATAAGAGTGTACTCCATAAGAAAATATAACTGATCACCTTATCAAACACCCTATTCATCATCTACTCCTTATAATATCTTTATTGAAACATTTTGATGATCTACTTTCTCCTGTTTCCTCATTTTTGACTAGGCTGTACTTCAGAGCCCTGTTACACTTACCATAACGGGAATTTGGCAAGCTAGGGGTGTGTATGTTCATCGACTGAGTCAGTAGCGTAAATGAACAGCTTGCCAGTTGTCCTGTTTAATGTCTAAACTAATAGACAGATAGAACACAGACATAGCTAAGAGTAACAGACTACTCACAGCACATCTTCATGATGATATCCAGGATCTCACAGTCCTACAGTCAAAAAAAAAATAAGTAAAAACCAACTGATTATGACTCTCAGCTGACGCTTAGGCCTCCATTTTAATGCACAAGATGGAGCCAGAAAAATTCATCTTGTTTCAATTAAAAGAGATTCAGCTCTGCAGACTGTACATCTCTCCCAAAACACTTGTAATGAATGCAAAAAATCCGCCTCTCACTTAAAGCATATTTCTTCATGGACTGAAGAACATCCAGCTGCCATGTTAATAAATTATACTATCTCTGACTTTCATTTGAAAATGACTGTGCTGTCATCTTCGGCCTTACGTAATGTACGGGACAGGTCTCATGTAGATTTAACACTGCAGAGCACAATTTTTATTGCACATCTGTTTCGCCCAAGGGACATTTCTAACCTTTAGCTTTTAAATCCATAGATTACCAACACTTTTGTACACCAGAGCACAGTTTATTCGTTTCAAAGGGGAATATGAGCAGTGTTTATATTTCCAAAACTCTTGGCTTTGATCGAGACCCGAATTTGCATCACAAACCAGACAATTTGTACTACAGTGGTCTGTGCTTTAAATATTGATGAAGATGCTAACAATCACATACTTAAAAAACCCAAGAGACACTTACGTCAGCTCCTGCAGGCCCAGGTGGTCCTGGTGGTCCCTGTGAGTTAGAAAGAAAGAAGAGGAAAATAGCAATGACATAAAATTATTTGGTTCTGCATCAGCTACACACCAACTGCTATCACAACACATTCCCTCCATAACATTGACCTGGACAGAAACAAACTATCACTAAGGTCAATCTCTGTTTTGCTACAGAGTACACAGAATGGGCCCTGCCAGAAAAAAAGAAGAAGACAGTGCTCCAAAGAGATCCAGCTCCAAATAAGAACATATTTGAGGCAGAGGAGTCTCCTCCTTTCTGGATGCAGTCCAGAAGCAGAAAAGAGCATGGTGGAATTGCTGCCTGAGAGCAGCCGCATGCTCTCCCCACAGGCTCGTAACTCACAGACAATGTTCATCACCAGTACTGGAGAAATATGTATTCAGGCTCATTTCTAACTTTACTCAAAACACTGGACACAGCAAGAGAGATTTAATTTGGTGTAACTTGGAAGTGATTATGAGTACTTTTATCAGTTGTTTTGGAGATTAACTTTTGGCTTTGGTTTGACAGCTCTTTAGGCTCTCACAGACCTGACCTCAGATGTCTGAAGTCAGTTTTGTTAATTTGTTTGCTTGCTATATTAGGATTATGATAAACTTGTTTTTCTTTTACGATAAACTCATACTTTGTACGTGACATTTATGAATGATTTGTGGATATAAACTCCATTGTATCCTCTGGTGTGAAGTTACTGTTCCTGCCCTTTCAGAACTCTGCATTCCAGGCAGCATGATCCAAGGCTTTCTTGTTTGGTCTGTTGACATTTTTTTTACCTTCTTCTCATGCAGCATTCTGCCTCAAAAACACACCCGATTCATCTCAGCATTAGATTTTTTCTGAGGATTCAGAGTATTAGAAGAATAAAACACTAATATCGGCAGAGGTGTGGACTGTAACAGCTCTGGTAGTCTGATATGTACAAAGCAGGATAAACGAAAGAAGGGTTATAACAAAGATAGTAAGTGATTTTTGAGGTAAAATCTTTTGAAATCTGTTTACTTACAGGTCTTCCTTCAGGTCCCCTGTGGCCTTTAGCTCCTTTACTCCCAGGCTGCCCAGGTTGGTTGTTCTGTGGAACACAAGACGGACTCAATCAATCTCAATTTTCCAATCAGTAAAGCACCTGGCAGTGAACAAAAACCATGTCAAACATCAGCAGAAGTTGAGTGGTGTTAATATAGTATTTTCATATAGTAATTTATTATTAATCCTAGGTTACTGTAATGTCATGAACCTTGGCAAACAGAGAAGAAATGTGCAGCCGGGCTCGGCACAGTTGAAGCAGGGTAGCAGAGGTGGTAACAGACATAGCAGAAAGGCTGAAGTGTGTGTGTGACGTGAAGTACAGTTCTTGTGAGAAGCTTGTGAGAGGTATTATGCCAAGGTTACGTACTGCAGTGTTTATCAGTCAGACGTGACTGAGTGCTTTTCTATGTCAGAATACTGCCTTTGTTATGACACAGCCTTTGACTCGGTCTTCTCTCATGAAAAAGAGAGAAGCAATTTTCATTTCAGCAAATGAAAGAAGCAACCATTGTTGTTATTAAGCAATCAGTGGTTACTGGAATGGAACAGGTATAGTGGAAAAGCCATGCTGTTATCACATACTAACCCAATTATTTGTAGGTCTATATAATAACAAACACTGGATCATCAAAATATATCAAAGACTGATCCTGACCACAGCCTTAACTGCTGATCTTCATTTTCCCATTAAAGACGTAGCGTGCAACACACAATTTTGAGCCCTTGCTGTGTCTCATTATTACCACTCGACAGTAAACAAATCTCACGCAGTACTTTATTGATATAATCCATTGCAGTACTCAACATGTTTCAGATGGAAACTCTTATAAAATTAAGCCACAAATGCCTTAATTGTCTGTTTTCCCAGTCCCAAATAACACTGAAGATGTAGCCACACTCTAGCCTTTCATTTATACCAGACTGAAAGGACAATACAGACCACATACTGTCCTTTTATAGTCATTGCTGCCATGTTGGTTTCTTTAAACACTGAACATCAAAGTTCAGAGGTGTTTCAATTACATAAAGTACGATCCAGTATTAGAGATGAACAACTACTTGATGCTATCTTGGCTGCATTGTTTTACCTCCCTGTGATTAAATCAATAGATATTAGACCATGTTAGGCTCCCGAGCCTGGGAGAGGATGAACAAGTCCCATGAGATGTTTATAAACACATAAAAACATTTCCAAATAGTGCTCGTGAGCAGAAAAGTAGAACATCCTTGAAGAGAAACTCCAGACTTGGAAGAAGATGTACAGAGCTGTGACCCTTGTGATGCAGATGTGTAAAAGAGGTTCATATTTAGAACAGACCGTCCTAACTTCTGAGAAGAGAAGTTGAGAACACTTCACATGAGACTTAATGTTACACTCCTCTGTTTTATGAGCAGTGATGCACACTGCATTGCACTGGGATTGTACGATGTCATAAAATGTTTACACTGACGTATGACACAACTCGGTTACAATGCACAATTCAGACAACTACAGTGTATATATGCCAAGCTCATTTTGACAGACCACAAAAATATGAGCATGAGATTTTTTTGTATTGAAAGAAAAACAGCTGAAAAAAAGCTGAGATTGTTTTTAAATATATAGAATTTTTAGATGAGTTTTCAAATTAAACACCCCATTAAGGAATGCAATAACAAAAGAGATCAAATGATCTGAGCCATGCAACTGTGATGTCATGGAGGCTAGGGCTGCTGCGATTCATTGAAGCAATGAGTGATGTCAATGCTGAAAACGAGTGCTTTAGAATAGTCAACTAATCAATAAAACAGTCGATAGATTAATCAATATAAAAATGGCATACATGGAAGCCCTAATAGACACTGACTGGAACAGAGCATTTAAAGGCCAACAAGTGCTATGCTGCACCAGCTCATAACTCTGATTTCTCATTACTCAGACTTCACATTGCATAGTTGTAGTTGAGTAAGTTTTAATTCATGGCAAAATAAAAGCAAAACTATTTTAGATTTTGTTTTGCTTCAAAGCATTTAACGTTGTGTTTGGCATTCGAAGCTGAGTGAGAAAATCTTTGTTAGATAATGTGCTTCAGCTTCGCACTGTCTGAGCATTTTGGCTGTTATGTTGTTAAAATGTTATAATCTTATAATGTGTCAGTGCCTCCTACTGAAGCAGAATAAACATGTTTTTGGAAAAACATTCTCATTTGGGCCGAGAAATGTTCAGAAATGCTTTTGTACATGGAGAATCATTTTTTCACGTTAGGTCAGGTAATATTAACTGTACTTTATCAAAACAGTGCAAAGCGATTTAGTATTTTTTCAAAAAGAGGTTAGTTATTTATGTTAAAATGGGGGAAAAAAATCTTCAGTTATCATAGTGATAACAAACAGCGTTACTAAACATTGCGCTCTATGTCCATATGGTTTCATCCTAGAGGAGCAAATTATAACTCTAGAGTGGAAAGGCTGTGTTTAGAGGGGAAATAGAGGCAGCAGTTCAATATAAACACTTATATTTCTTCATACTCAACAGCACTGCAGAATGTGCAAAACACCACATAGTGATTTGCTACAATATGAAATTGTGTTGTTCTTCACTGTATATTAAAACAGACACACACAGAGACATAGAAAGTAGAATATTGTGGAATAGTGTGTTCATAATTCCATACAAAAAGTATGTCTTTTACTGTTTTACTGTTACTCTTTTTTTCCTGTTGAATTAAATGATGATTTTTAAATCATAATTTAAAAATCATAATTTAAAAATACTATGAATTTTTGAATTAGCCTTAGATTTTTATTTACCAAATAAATATTATAATATTAAATAATATTATTTACCAAAATCTAAGGCTAATTCAAAAGTTCATAGTACGTAAAAGCCTGTAGTTTGTAAGTTATTGCAGCCTGCAAAATCAATGTTCAATATAAAGGCCTATATCACAACAGACATACACTGAGCATTGCTACTCCACACACTAGTTAGAGTGGCCAGAATAAATCAGCAGCTAATAGTCTGTTGTTTATATTTTCTACAGCAGAAACTAGATTAACTTTAACTCAGATATGTCCACTTTCCTCTACGGAAATGATCAAAGAATAAAAGAAACCCTGGAAAGTACACAGACAGACCAAAAGAAGGAGCTATGATTCAACACCTGCATTTTCTCCAGATGGCCTAAAAACCAGAACAGATCAGCTATGCATACAAAATGCCATTAGAAACCATTTATGCACTTCATAGGGACAGAATCAGCATTTCAAAGAGTCGGCTACAGCGCACAATGCTGTATACAGTGAGAACACAAACTTATACCATATGGCTGCATGTGTGACTCACACAATCCAAAAGTCAGATCAACGACGGAAAAGCCTTTCCACATCAGGTAAATTGGACAGATGATTGATCAGAGGCTTTCTACAGCTGTGCCTTGATTATACATTCAATCACTGCAGTTTACATTAGCTTACAATGTTTGTTTTCACTGGTTAACCAGCAATTTTAGACTTTATTGTCCACTCAGTGAAACAGAAAAAAACAGAATTTGTTCATATTTGTTCTCTGTTATATTGAACAGCACTGGAGCTTTTCCTCTCCATGGCTGTTGTTTCTTACAAAGGCCATTGGAGCAGAAAAACACTTGCAAAGATATGGAGTTATCACCACTGATCGCTTTTTGCTTGTCTTTCATCCCCGTAGAACACTGGGTATGTTTTCCATTGTTAGTGGTGTTGCATTTGAACTGTGACCCCAAATCTTTTGAACTGTTGAAACTTTATGGCCCAATACACAAAGAATGAAGAGATAGGCTTCCATGGCTCACAGTGTTTGAGGCAAGGAAGGGGAACTTGAGAAGCTTGGTCTAGAGCTCTGGGAAACTTTGGCTTCTGATGCTTGAAGCCGGACCCGCCTTGCCAAGTAAGGGCAGAGCATGAAAGTGGAAGTGAGGCAGGAGTTTGGGAGGTGGTGGGATGTGATTCTTCATCATGAAAAGGTGAGGGAAGGGAGTGGTTTTATAAAGTGTGCAGTTGAGGAGAGGAATTGTTTGTCTGTTGTTCTTCTCCCAACTTATTTCACAGCTGCATTGAAAAGAGGGTGGGCTATTTCAAGCCCAACTAAACTCCAATCCTTCTGTTTCTTTTTTGTACCCTATTTCCTTAACTGTAGTTAACTGTAGTTAAGGAAATAATGTGACTTAACTTACAGAAGCTCATAATGCAGTACTTCAGATATCTGAAGTGTGGAAAACTGGCTCATCAGAATATTCAAATTGCACTGCAGATGTTTCCACTGTGAGTAAGCCCCCTTTCCTACAGACCCACGCATGAAATAGATGAACTTGCATCTGTTACATTTCCATATCCTGCCATTTACCTCAAGTGACATGCCAAAACTATGTGGGAAATATGCTTCCTCATAGCTGCGTAATCTTGAAGCTATCGCATATGTGCTTTGTTTGACCTTATTTAGAGCAGCACACATCTGTGTTCTGTAATTGTTTATGTTGTAACCCTTGTATTACACTGTATGGTGAAATGTCAGCCAAATAAAATGACCACCAGCGTTAAGGAAAGCAGGGTTCAGGCCCTGGCTCAGGCAAGCACACTAATATTAGACACAGCTCCAAACTCAAGAACATTCTCAATCCTGGTCCTGGAGTACCACTGCCCTGCTTGTTTTAGAGTTTCCCCTAATTTTAGCACCTTTGATCTGACTAATGAACTAACTGATGAACCCTTGCCAGGTTCTGGGAAGTGGGTGTGTTACAGCAGGAAAACTCTAAAACAAGCAGTGGTTCCGGGACCACTTGAGAACCACTGCTCTACACTATAATCACATCATTCTGGTACTACATGTGATGTAATTTGATACATTGTGCTATTGAGGTAGCTCAACACAGATCTTCGGAGGCTTTGGCCCAGTGTAAATCTATAAATGTTCAATTAAAATATTTAACTGCACACACGCACTGACGCTATGTTTTAAATGTGAATGTGATGTATTCACCTCTTCCCACCACAGCATTCCGAGATACATACTGAGCCAAAGGATCACAAGACCTACTGATATCATATGGTTTTACTTTGTTCTGTCACAAACTATGTGGTCGACTCACAAGTCAAAAAGCAGATGCTGAAAAGTGCAAGCTGCATCCGCAGCTGTCCCAGTCATTTATGGAGTGAAATATTAAATAATAAATGTAAAACGTATGGCTGGATGATATTGATAATGATATTGATGTAATAATGTACAAATCACAATGATTATCAATCCATGCTTCCTGAGTGCTGCTACTGCTACCTGGGTACTGGTACTAAATGTTAATTATGAAAGAACCCACATTTATAACAGCACCTATTTGCTCAATGTAAACTGTTCTTTGATGGTAATCTGAAGCACCTGGAGAACAACCATTACACTTTATGTCCTAGATATCATGAATAAAGTTCAGAAAACTGAACCACAAAACAAAAAAATACATCAATGAATAAAACCAATCAAGCTTTCTTTGGGGCATAATGAGTGTTCTACACACATCTTTAAAAATATTCTAATTACTTACAATTTGGTAAATATCCATTTTAGTGGTCATCAGCAAGCATCTGGTAGAACTTTAAGGTCAGAAATTTAGGAAGGCCATTCCAAAAGCCTAATGTTAGCTTGCTTTGTCCATTTCACTCCCACCTCTTATGTGTGTTTTGGGTCACTTTCCTGTTGGAGGACCTGAATGTTTCAACGTTTAGCCGATTTATTGCTCCATTGCTCTACTTTCTGCAGTTTACCACTTCCGAAACAGCTTCACAACATGTTGCTTCCCCAACCATGCTTAACAGTCCCCACAGTCTTCTTGTGGCTGAATGTCACCTTTGCTCTCCCAAACATGTTTGTCTCATCTGACTATTAGACTTCTCTTCCGAAAGTCTTTTCATGTCCATGTGGTTCAGCTGCAAACTTCAATCAAGCTTCAAGAAGTTGGAGCAGGGGCTTCTTTCTTTAATGGCAACCTCTCAGTCCAACACAATGTAAAACTCATTCAGCAGTTATTTCCTCTTAACTGAGGGTGACAGTTTGGATTTTGTTTCAGAATCTGGCAAAGCGGCTACTCCTCCCAATAACTCGTATTTATGTTTGTCACAATTTATTTTGAACTGACAATCTTGGAATCTGCAGTTGTTTAGAAATGGCTTCAAAAGACATTTCTGACTTGTGTAAGTCTGTGACCATTCTTCTCACATCTGCACTGAGCTATGAGCTATATTGTGTTTTGCCCAATCCAATGAGTGCTGTCAAACAAAGCCATTTTTTGTGGGCCTAGATAAACTACCAGCTGTAGTCAATCATGATCACTATTGGGATATTTTAGAATTTTCAGCCCTACTGAATTAACTGTATGAGTGGGTGTATGTACACTTTTGACTATATACACTACCGGTCAGAAGTTGTAGAACACCAAATATGGGTTTGGAACTTCTGACTGATAGTGTACTTATATTATGCAGCAGCATGTTGTTAATCAAGAGATCACGTCACAGCACAATGACTGTCTGAAATTGAATTGTTTAACTGGTTTACAATCAACCACAACATTATGACCACCTGCTTATTTCTACACTCACTGTTCATTTTTATCAGCTTCATTTAGCACACAGGAGCCACTTTGTAGTTCAATAATTAGACTGCTGTCTATACGTTTCTCTGCATACATTGCATACACATTTTTTAATGGTCAGGATCCCACAGTCTTGATTTCAGTCTTGATTTGAAGTTGTAATAATGAAGTTGTGTCTTAGAAAATGAAAAACACAAAGCTCTTTCACTGCAATTATAACTGCTTTTGCAAAAGTATTCTGATGTCCCTGTCATAAATGATGAATATTGAGGCTGCAAGAACTTTAGAAATGTCTCCCAAATAAAGCCCAGATGACAAAGTCACGAGACTCTTTTCAGCAAGTTCACAGAGCTACAAATAACCCATGCTTAAGAGTGTTGGGCTGTTTATCTTGTTCTATGATCACCTGTAACGTCATTTTCTACAGTTCCAAACTCCAAACTTCGTAACAGTCCTAAATGTGCAACTCCTTTGACTATGCCATCTTTGTTATTCTCTTGCTTGCTGCTTCACTCTGTGCACACCACACACCCAAAAAACATATTTAGACTGTAGAACAGAATCAACAGGCTCACACAACCTTTTAGGACATCATACACGAAATTACAAAGATATGAAGATAAATGCAAGCGCAGGGACTCATTTGGGGTACTTTTTGCATGCACAATTGATTTTTGGACCATACATATAATACGCTCTATTTCTGCTTAGTCTATCAACATCAATCATGAATTTGCATGGTGCTTCAAGCCAGCACGTTCAATCCAAGTTTAAAATAAAGTTCAACATGACTTTGTTTTGATGCTGTGGTGTTCAGAACCAGCCATGGTTTTATCACGCCAGCGAGATCGGTGACTCCTAAGGGTTACAGAAATAAAAACATGATCTCATTGTTTTAATATAAGCATGTGTAATATGAGTCAGTTCATGAAAAGCAGACCACTCTGTGTCTTAAAAAATAGAGGCAAACAGGATGGAGATGTTTGGATCCATTCTTTTGATGAAACCACAAAGTCACAAGATGGGTTCCAGGTGTAAGCTTGCATTTGTGACATCACAATGTATCATTATCTCAAGCATGACATCACTGAGACTGCAATAGACCTTTGACTGTCTGCTTCCTCGGGGAGGCTTGTTTCACAGCAAACTATATCCGCCCCACCCATATTATTAGCTCATATGGAGATGGAGAACATGAAGTGTTGTGACTGAAATTATAGCATTAAACTACATCTGTTCAGCACAAGCACTTAAGCTGCCAGTCCAAAAAGGTAGAAGTGCCAATAGTTGGATAATACATTTAATTGAGCATTTTGTCTGCAGAAGCATTCACAACTTGCAAACAAATACATGACAAAGGGACCACAGGGCTACTCTATCAGGGTCAGGCTCAACACCAGACCCCTCCAGCTCCTACAGCCCGTTGGGAATAAACACGATCGTGCAAGGCTGAACTCTTTATAGAATGTTTTCAGTGGTTTTGGTGACCACCCCAGAGGGAAAAGGCTGTTTATTCATTTGGACCAAATCCTACATATTTCCACTGTCTTGTAAACACAGACAGAGTGGAGAATGCCCGGGACTTAGTGTTGTTTAATCGAGTGTTTACCCATTTCACAAAGCAATTATGAGGCCGTTCTGGCTAAACACAGCATCTCCTAAAGAGGGTAATATTTCAGGAGCGCTGCTTTAAAGATGACCACGCCCTGGTTTCTGCAGATAAGGTTAAAATCATCAGGGGATGTCAAGTCTGTTAACTGTGTAACAGATGTAGCAGGCATGAACCCATGATTCCAAGTCAAGTCATCTGTGTTCCACTGACATCATGGAGCAGAAATTAAGGCATTTGATATGTATCCTGAAAACTGTGAGCATTCTCAGTTTCACAGGACAAACGTGAACTCTGTTTCCTGGGAATTACTGGGTTTGCTTTCTTGGCAGATTTCACTTTCTACTGAATCTGGGGTTTCACTACTAGAATTCCATCACCTTACCTCCTTCCATTTTCCCAGAGGTCAGATACAAAACAAATTCATCCCAGCCTTGTGGAGTCAAAAAAGGGCAGGATTCCTCAATACTCTCTGCAAACATTTTCTCCTACTTCAGTAACTCCAAAGCTCTTCTTATTGTTTGCAGCAGAAAATCACCTCAAATCTATTCATATATTATGTATGTGTTTCTGACTTCGAGTTTGTCGAAAGAACTTTATCTATATGCGTATTCACATTCACATTTATATTATTAAAAATACAGTTCTTGACATACCAACAATTATGCTTGTATTACCTAAAACTGGGCAATATGGACAAAAAAATTATATCCCAATATATCTTAGCTGAAGAGCGATATATGATATAAGATACGATATATGTGAAAAAAAAAGACATCCTTCCATCTTCCATTTTTTAGCTACATTTAAGCATGATGAAATTTGATTTGATTTGATCTTTATACACACTGAGTTGTAGTCCTGAAATAACACCACTAATACGTCAATAAGATCTATATCTTCTTCCTTCAGCTGCTCACTTTAGGGGTTGCAACAGCGGATCATCTGCCTCCATCTTGCCCTATCCCATGCATCTCTTCTTCTTCTGCCCGGCAGCTCCATCTCCAACATTTTTTGTCCGATATATCCACTATTCCTCCTCAACAAACCATCTCAACCTGGCCTCTCTGGCTTTATCACCAAACTGCTCCACCTTCACTGTCCCTCTGATCTGCTCATTTCTAATCTTGTCCATCCTTGTCACTCCCAAGCAAAATCTTAGCATCTTCATCTCTGCCACCTCCAGCTCAGCCTCCTGTCATTTACACAGAGCCACAGTCTCCAAACCATACATAAGCTCTGTATAAAAAGTGAATTATGGGAATTCAGGGCCAAATGTAGACTACAGCACTATTGTAAATATATAATTTTAGATATTTTGTACTTTATAGTTATATAATTTATAAATGTATAGTTTAAATATATTTATCAGTATTCATACTGCAATGGAAATGTAAACATAGCAGAATGCACTGCTTCAGTGTTCACAGTAACATGAAATTAAAGTTTGTACCGAAACAAAGTTGTTGTTGTATGATGTTGCCTGTGTTTCGAAAATCTAATCCAACACATTCTATCGACACAAATGCCACAAATGGCAGAAAACACCACTGTGTCCAATCTTCACAATCCACAATCCAATCACTGGCTGCACATGTGTTCTTTTGTGAGGCCTGAGGATCTGTATATCGAATATGAAGCGTATGGGAGCCATTACAGCCTGCAAGCCAGCTGAGGAGCTTGGCCTCAGAAACGTACATTCTTGGCGAAAGCCATACTTTCCAAAGACACACGTTATGAAGAATCAACTAAAAGCTGCAACAGGGACTCAGAAACTACGTTCAATTAATAATCCAACTGCTGTTAATCCAGTGGCATTAGTTGAACTATTACAAGTTCTTTTAACTTTCTACTCTCTGTTAATCACAAGGTGCATGTGTTGTTTTCCATTGTTTAGTTAAAAGAAAAGTAAAGCCTGGAGCACTGCCACTCAGAATATCCCTCACACCACATAAAGGGTGCTATACATCTTCAAGGGACTTCCTTTCATAATCACATGAACTGAAGACCAACGTGTCTAGTAAAAATACGTTTTTTCCCGATTTAAAAAAAGTTTCCCCTCTGTGCTTTCATGTGTCCATGACAACAAGATACACACAGCTGCTTGAACTCCAAGCTGGAGTCAGCAAGCAGACTGTTATCAGACAGACAAACTGAGAAAGTCTCCAAGTCTCTGTACTACACTTTGTTCTGTGCTAACTGACACATGAGACAGACAGTGATAGATAGAGGACAGAAATACACATCGTGAAAATAACAAGCAGATGCTAAATAAGTCAAGAAAAGAGAACAACTGATAGACAGATCAGGGGGGTGGAAATAAAAGGCAGCAGTGAGTGCGGGAAGAGATACAAAACACAGCAAGAGATACAAGAGAAACAAAACAGTCTGTTTTGTAAATACAGAACAGTTAGAAGACTACATTTGCACATTCAAACTGTGCAACTAAAATAGATTCACTCATTCTCAAAAGAACTCACATCTGCGCCAGGGTCACCAGGTTCACCGTCATCTCCTTTGGGGCCAGGAGTTCCTTTGCTTCCCTGATGGAGGAAAGGAAATATAGTGTTGGTTTCATAATCACGAGTCATAATCACTGTATCAGAATCCTGTTCAAATCTCATGTTTACTGCTCCTGCAGCTGGACCACAGGTCATAAATGGCCTAAGACCGCCATCATTAATGATATGTCACAAAAACTAATCACAAGTAATCTTAGAAATATGAAAAAAGTGAATCTTAAGAATACAAAGACAAAATGCTTAGAATAGCTACTGAATACTTACAGGTTCTCCAGCATCTCCTCTGGGACCAGGATAACCCTGAGTGAGAGAAGAACAGACATCACCTACAGAAACCAAGCCCACATTTTCATTCATTTTCAGGAAATTGGAGAAAAGAATTATACCTGGAAACCATGGCAACCCTCTGTTCCATTTCCTGGAGGCCCATCTTCTCCCTGTTGATGAAATGTCAGTGTTATAGCTATTGTTAGGGACATGTTATAGATTACTATAAATTTGTAGATGACGTGATTAACTCACCCTTTCTCCCATCAGTCCTCTGTCTCCTGGGGCTCCTTTGATCCCTCTGGGTCCTTTAGGCCCCTAATACAGACAAAGGAAAGAGAGGGAGTTGCTTTGATAAACCAGAATGATTTGATAGAAACTAGAGATAGCAAGAAACTGCTTTGTATACTAAAACTGAAATCCTGATACCAGAAATGTTGAAAAAAGAAAAAAAAAACATTTTATATCCAAGATGAGAATCTAAAAGTAGGTTATTGAGTTAAAAACACTCAGGAAGATATACACAGACAACAAGACCTCAAACAGTATACATGTGTCTCACCTCTGGTCCTGGGGGGCCCTCATCGCCACGATAACCTGGAGCTCCAGCCCTTCCTGCCACACCCTGAATTAAGATAGAGAGTAAATAAAATACTGAATTGCCAGAACAACATAATAAAAAGTAATAATAAAAATAAAATAATAAAATAATAAAAAGTGTTTTATTATTAGTTCAAACGATGTTGCAGATTTTCAATAATTAGATTTCCCATGTTTTACCCTCAGACAGACTGCACTTCATCTACTAGAAGAAAGTGGTGGAAGTCATATATTTGGGAATGCAGATCATATTTCTTTTGAAAGCAATGGCTGAGTTATCTAATCATGGCCAAATTCCTCTGTATGTTTATACGGTATTTCATGGAAACCAGGGTGTGGACTGGAACACAGAAATCAATTCAAAACAAATTAACAGCAAAACCTTCAATAAACCTCTGAAAGAAGGTTTATCTATCAGCAGTGGCATTCTACTGGCTTTTAGCAGGACTTAAAAATAAAAGTGTGGTTAATGACTCAGTAAATATTACATTACTGTTTATATTGTTGTGCAGCATTAATTTTCCTGAGGGGGAATCTTGAAACATGGAAGAATTAAAACAGCAAAATGAGGTTGGAGAGAGCAGCGTTTCACTCATGAATTGAGAAACACGTCCAGATTTCCACCTATTTGGAAGCTTCACTTTTCCCACCCACTCCTACTGGAAAAACGTCTTCGTCAGTGAGCATTAAAAAAAAGAGAGAGAGAAACGTGTGGTCATGATTCAGTTGGTACTGTGGGTGCCTGATTTTGAGCAAAAGTGAGGCAGCAACTTTCCAAGGAAAACTGTTTTCACTGAAACAGGCTCTGTGCCCAAACAACTCAATGTTAAGGCCTGGAGTGTTTCTTATAATTAATTTATACAACAATCGAGTAATATTGAATTATACAACATTTGAGCATAGTGATAAACTGTCCAAACAAGGGCATTCAAGACATTGTACTTTCACTGTTATTATAGTCTACACTGTTATTACATATACTATAGTCTATACAGTGCTGCCCTGTTGGCCTTACAGGAAGTGATCTACTCTATGGATTTCATGCCACTGCTCGCCCAGGGATGTGTGATCGATGCAACCTGTTGAAATGAATAGAAGAATAATGCTCTGATTCAACCCAAGTAAGATTAAATTGTGAAACTATGGAAGCTCATTGCCACCACGTATAAGTAATATGTAATAATATATGTAGTAATAATAGTAATATGATTAATCAAAATTATTATTTCACTATATTTGGTCAAAATGACTAGAAACAAAGCCATTATTTTGAATTGTATGCAGAAATATTAAGCAATTATTGAAATTCACTTCACACCCCATGAATAAGCCATTATTATAACTTATTCAATCTAAACTTTAAATAATAAGCTACTATTGCAACATATACAGTCAAAATCATAGGACAAAAAGCCATAATAACAATATATTGAATTAAAAGTTGAGAGAATAAGCCATTATTATGAAATATTCAATCAAAGCCTTAAAATAAGTCATTACTTTGATGTAGTGATAAGGTTGGTGCCCTGGTGGCAGAAACAGTTCGTGACTGAAAGGTGTCTGGTTCTGTTCTATTGAGGGAATACACTTCCAGATGAATGTACATCTTTGTCCTGTGTCTGTACTTTAATGTTCCAGATTAAATTCAGCAGCAGAGAGTGAGGTATTTGTGCTCCTGTTTTCTCAGGTTACACATTTGGTTTATGGGATGCTGATGAATGTACACAAAATACTGTATAAATTGGTTAGTAATTTTGAAAGTCTAATTTAACTCCTTATAAAAAGTGGGGGTAAAAACATTGTTGCTCTGCCTCTAATAAAAGTGGGGGTGCACATGCTGCACTAGCACCATTTCCATTTCTCAGGCGCCTAGGCTGTGTGCTTCATAAAACAAGACGTGAATGTTTGAGATGGCGGTAACAGAGCACACTTTACACGCATAGCTGTGAAGCCAAACATCTGGGCAGTGGCCAATCTTTTAAGACCATACGACAGTGCAGACGGAACTGAAACAGCTGGGTGGTTGTGGTGTCTCTTTCTCAGAGGCCATTCCATATGTGCTACATCACCTAAACACTAGTTGTATGAGCTGAGCAGGAAATGCAAAGCAGAGGCTGTAACACAAACGCTGTGCATTACTATATCAGGTTCTCATGCGAATTCCAAGTTTAAGTGTTGTACAATGAAGATCTGTGGTGAGAGACGTTTTAATGGACTTCTAATGAACTTCAGCTCACAGTTTCAGCAGCTTGATCAACTTGAAAGCCTTAATCTTGGAAAATTCGATGAAGCTTCCACATTACAGAGTTCTAGAAACAACAGTATATAGTATAATCTACAACAGGGATGGTCAACACTTTCAACCTGTTTATAACTAGAAAGCACAGCAGCCCACAAGTCAGCTTTTTATGTAAAATTAATTAAACACTTCTCTATATGTCAGACTGGGTCTGACTAAAGTCTGGCTACTAATGCAATTATATCATATGTGATGTAGTCTGGGTTGAGGAACAACCCTGACCGTTCTGTGTTTAAGAAATTTCAAAATCTCTGGTTAGCAAATTGTCTGCATCAGGCACCTGCAACTGCATAGTCTCTTCAGACTGATAAACTGATAAAATTTAATTTGCCTGATATAACCGAGATAATTTCATATGTGGGAGAGCTGCAAGCTGCTGAAGTGGGAGATGGGAACTTTATAGGTTTCATAAATCAAAATATTTGATTGGGTTGAGCAAATTGAATACACGTCTTATCCAAGATTTTTGACCTTGTGTTCTCAATATTCTGTTCTTATCTTCACCCTTGATCTTTCTTTTTTTTCCAGTAGGCCTACCTCAAAGAAGACATTAATAAGCTGTCTTTTTCAAATCCATCATTTTTCAATAAAAAGAGTCACTGTAAAATGGAGCCAAACTTTCTCACTGGATAGACTTCCATTTGCTTACAACTGACTACAGACTTTAGATCAAAGAGGAAAATATAGACTACAGATCAAAGTTTAAATTGGTAATGATTAGAATATTGTGTTTTTCTGAGCTTAAGTAAGTATTACTAGTTCTGGGTGTAACAGGGGAAGTGTATTTTCATTAACCAGTTAATCCATGATGTCATTTGTTGTAAAATGTTAGAATTTAAGATTTCTCCAAACAACAGATATGATCATTGCTTGTGATACTCTATTTTGAGCTTTCTTTGTTTCAAAATGTTGTAACAGTCACGTAACTGTTTTCATACTTTTATTTGTGCGGTCAAATGGCTTGAGTATATGAAAGGTCTGCCAGTATTGACCTGCAGCTGTCCCCTTATGCAACACACTTGCTTGTATTAGACTACATATTTCAAAATCTTCTTGTCTAAAACAGGAGAAGAACGAGTAAAAAGTAACATTTCCATAAATGTCATTGATCTGCCCATATACTGTGTGTTTGGTGTTGAAAAATACTGCACACACTGCATATCTAATTCTTACACGTTTGCTTCAAGTCAAATCCAGCTGTACAGAAGTATCAAACTGACTACAGCCGTTCTCTTGCCCTTAGACATATTACGTCATACAGCATAAATCTACCTGAACATGTTTAACACTTCTGTGAGGTTTGGAGCAAGTATGTGCACAATAGTAACTTGAAGAGATAAACTTTGGACACAAACATGTTTGGATGATCTTGGCTATATTTGAGTTGAGGAAAAATGTGTAATTCAAATTTCTGGCTTCTAGTTTCTGAAGAGTTTACTGTATTAAGGCCATGGCACACCATGGCAATACCTCTGAATGACTTTGTGAGGGATTTATGTCAATATTGGGACATAAACAGAGCAAGATATGGGACGAGCCGATCGTTTACATCTTGTGGAAACATTTTTTCTGCTCCCTCACTGTGCTCTGCTCCCTGCTCTCAGCTCCTCCTCTACTCTGCTCCCCTCCATCCCCATTCATCCTCTCATGATGAAAGAAGAATTTCACGGGATGTCCTAATTTTTTACATTGTATTTTTCACATCATATATCATATATTGTATATCACTGTACAGTTAAAATAAATATAGGGATTTGATTTTTTTGATTTGTATGGCCCAGCCCTATTGTGAATGCAAAAATCTCTTTCATGAAAGAGGTCGATTTATCCAGATTTGGATACGAAAATGGGTTGAAACTACCTTAAAATATTTATTGTTTGGACTAAGCTAATCATGCCAATCTAGGGTGGAGGAGGGGGGGGTTGTAAATCTTAAGACCTTCTTTTTATTTTTCCCCCTTTTTCATTCCCCAGTCCAGCTGAACTAGAGTTTGACTCTTCCACTAGGATGTACTCCTCTGTTCTCTGGCTTCCCTCATAACCTAACTGTGACCTTGGTAAAAAATTAAGGGGCCTCAGAAAATGCCTGAGCTATGAGGTCACTTTCCAGCTTTCATCCTTGCTCAAGAATAAGAGGAGTCATATGTCATATGGTCAGATAAATGGAGAGGCCTTTATGTATGCAGAATGTTTTTAATTATTAAAGATCTTAGAGGATGTCTCTTTGTGATGAACAAACATAAAATCCAGGGATGATGTTTGATGACTTTGAATCGTGTCTATCATATCTATGTAATAATAGGGTCAGATTTGCAAATATGGCGTGTTTTTGTCACTTACTGGGTCACCATTAGGTCCTGCTGATCCCTCTCGTCCCTGCTCACCCCGTGGACCTGGCTCACCCTAGAGAGGAAAAAGATGAACAACACTGATCTTTCATCTTGATTAACAAATGATTAATTCCTTTAATTCCTATCCAGCCTACAGAATCACAAGGCTGGATTTGACAATGCAAGAAGATTCACTTCCTTTAGAAATTTTTAAATGCAGTACATGTGGACAGCTCATATGGCCTGCACCTGTATACACTTGAATATTTTTTGCCATATGTAATTAATCTGTTTCATTTCCTTTAAAGCCTCACACTATTGTGGATGTCCCCCAGTGGAGATCAGAGGTGGATTCTGAACATTAAACTACCCATCTGTTGACTGCCCTCATTCAACTGATACTAATGGAGCAACCTTCAGAACTTTAACTCTGAGTAATCTGTGTGTATTTTGTGTGTATCTGAAAGGTTGTGGGTTCATGAAATGCACTGAACAAACTTGTGCTGATGTGTTACAACTAATGAGGGTCAAAGTAACTTACAGCTTCTCCTCTGGGTCCCCTGTTTCCACGGGCCCCTTGTTCGCCCTTCTCACCCGCTATACCCTGCAGAAAAACATGCTCAACTATGAGAAAGCAAATGAAAAAGAAGGAATAGTGGATCTTGAATAGTGTAATGAAATATATAAACAAATATTTAAATGTGAGTATTACTCTATCGCCTCTTGGGCCATCTGGTCCTGGTGGTCCCTGCAATACAAACAATATTACTTAATCTCTAATCTCTAATACACACAATTCTTCCTTGCAAAAACAAACACATACACATGAGCTTATTCATCATGCTTCAACATACAGGAATATTTGAACTGATTACAATAAACCAGCTAAACTGGATAAGAGAATTAAGAGACTTAAAGTTGAACTCAACTAGCTACAGACACTACTCTGTCACTTGCCTTCCGTTGTGTCCTTTGGCCTGTTGAGAAGGAGCTGCTGATTTATAACAGAAGTGAGCATGTTTTGGCCACTTTCTGAAAAAACTATTTAAGTTTTTATCTTTTATGTGTCAAAATCGTTTAAATCTGTGTAAATATATCTCCCAACGGCAGCTTTATCACTTTAGGAATCTCTGTGCAGAAAACTCCTTGCACAATCCATCTATCATCAATGCAATGAAAAAAGAAGAGAAAAGGATACAGAACACTTACATCATCTCCTCTCTCCCCTTTGTCTCCGTTGGCTCCTCTCGGTCCTCTGTCACCCTGCAAGAACAAACATTATAACAAAGAAAGCTATATTCCAGAATGCTAATGATCTGGAAGCAATCAGTCCATTTCCAAACATCACTGGCTCTAACTCTCCGTGACCTACAAGCTATAAGGGTGTACATAGATTTGGAAGAGAATTTAAGCTCCAACGAATAAACTACTAACTTACCTTAACTCCAAGACTTCCATAGTTACCAGGTCTTCCTGGGCCACCATCTCTGCCAGGCTCACCCTAAGAGATACATTTATGTTTAATATGCCAGACTCAATATCCAAATTTCTGTCTGCAGTCCCTGATCAATAATTTCAGCTTCTATGATGAACAGTTATTAATTGAGTGGTTTAATATTTCAATAGAACAGTACTGAACCATCTTTTACTTACTTTTTCTCCTTTTGGTCCATAAGGACCAGGGTCTCCTTTTGGTCCTGAATCTCCTTGCAAACCCTATAATAAACAGAAAAATGTATTTAAATGAAGGAAGCAAAAATAGTACCATAAGAGATAAGCTCTGTGGTAACTTTTGCAGAGCCTGGAGTGAAAGCCTGTTCCTCTCCACTAGTGGACGCATTATTACAGAATGTAAATAAAGCACAAACACTCTTTAGAGTGTGAGGATGGATGTCAGATTTGGTAAATGTTTGGCTCCTTGAGAGGCAAACATCCTCAGTCCTGTGCTCCGGATGTAGGCTGAGCAGAAACAGCCGTTCTATACATGGAGTCTGAGTAATAGACAATAAAATTGATCAGCTGAGCTGAGAAAAAAGACATCTGTGCTTTCAGTCAGTGAACTGTGGGTGGATCAGTGATAGGATCAGACCAATCAGTGACTGTTAAAGCAGATGACGATCTGTGACAGGTGTACAATTTATTGTATTCAGATTTGTTTCTTGCTTACTAATTAGAGATGGATTATGGTAAACATTTTTCAGGTTACCATGGCAATTTTCCAAAAATATATACATTCCATACTATATTGGATTAGTGGAACATTATCCCAGCAACAGGACTTCACAGTCTCTGGCATCTGTGACACCACAGCCATATGAGGTCACGGTGAGAAGTACAAACCTAAAACTCCCTCGTAGAGATCTTCTTTAAAAGAGGAGTAACAGACAGACCAGCCACATAGCCATCTGTTCCAATAATGATCAGCCAACACGCATATATACACAGAGCCTGGAGAAGCTTTCACACTGCAGAGCCCTGCAAACACCTGGACAAGTGAGAGTTTAGACTTACGTCTGGCCCAGCTGACCCTTTGCAGCCCGGTAGCCCGGCAAACCCAGGCTCACCCTGTAAGATACAACACAAACAATCTTTCAGCATCAATATCCAGGCTTGTAGCGACTCAGAGTGAAGCGCAGCATGCAATGAAAACATGATCATCCCACACGTTGAGTACAATGTGAAGACTCAGCAAGAGTCTGAAATGGCTTCTGATTTGACATGAATCACTATGAATGACTCAGTTAATGGCTGTCAAACCCTTTGCAAGGCGTTCAATATAAACAGAGATCTCATCTTTTTCCACAGAGGCAAAGAAACACATTTTGTTTAGAAATTGAAACATCTCTCTAACTACAGTATACTTTGGAAGGCCTCTGATCTTTCCGGCGCTCAATCAGAAGACTACAGCACTCTCACTTGAATTACTTCTCAATGAGAGGCCCACATTCACATTATGGAAATTTGTCATACAAATCATGTTTGAGACTATATTAAAAAAAATATATAAACTATAGAAAACTACAGTAAAATGAGTTTATTTCCAGCTAAAGAAAAATAGTTCCAAACACTTAATAATACATAATAAAAAATTGTTGCACAAAATAGCATATTTTGTATTCCATGTCAAAACTGATTGATATGATTTTATTATTAAAGAATGTTTAAACACATTAAACAACAACAGTAAATATAAAAAATGCAATTAATTGGTTGCTATGGACTTGCTTAGTGGTTGTTAGGGTGTTGCTATGTGGATGCTAGGTAGTTGCTATGGTATCCCAGGTGGTTGCTATGGAGTCTCATGTGTTTGCTAGCATGTTGTCAAGGGGTTTACGTGGTATCCCATATGGTGTGCTGTTGCTTGTGTCATAATCACATAAGAAGAGTGCACAAACTTTTGCACCCTATTCCTTCCAATGGGAAAATCTGTTGCTATTTGTAAACCACATGTTTGAAGCTGTATACAAGCCTGAATCTTATATGCTCCTATCTGATGAATGGACATGCATGTCCAACCCAATTGTATACTCTTTTTTTAGACAGGGAACACCAAGGGTGCACAAAAGTTAAATAAAACACCCAAAATGAAAAGGAAATGTGGACAAAATCATGGAATTTCATGAAAATCTGATTAAACAAACTAATTTACTAAAGAGAAAACTTGTAAATCAGTCACATTTGACCTGAACACAGTAGGAAGATTAAATGGACAACAGATTGTTCATTCAAGAGTCTGTACTGGCAGTTTGAAGCTCTATGTTCAGTATCTCTATACAATCATAACCCATTCATGGTCATGGGTATCTATGTTTCATTAGCAAAGAAAATATAGTCTGGATTCAAACTGAAGTGAATATTTATGATAACAAATCAATCGAGCTCCTGAACTTCAATTGATGAACATGTATTTTTATTTATCTGATTACGGTGATGGACAGAACTGCTTATGTAAATATTATGTGTTGATGCCTATCCCTATGATAAGCACAGTGTGTACTTTACTGGTGCATTAAAAAGCACTCACCTTACGCCCATCAATTCCATCTCTTCCTGGATGTCCTTTATCTCCCTGGGTGAGGCACACGGAATCATTATAGCATGAGCAAAATATTATGAGACGGAACAAGATTAAAGGAAATATGTTCTAATGAGTAACTGGTCTTACCTTGAAGCCCTTGTGGCCTCTCTCTCCCTGCAGGAAGAACCGATCCAGATTAGAGACTTCTCCTACTCAAACAGCATGCAGCCCTTGGAAAAACCTCAACCATTTTAAATGAATTGTTTTCTCTACTGTAATTCTACTGTCTTACCTTTTCACCTCTTACTCCTTGGTCTCCCTGGGATAAAGAACGAATAAAGAGGAGGAAACGTGAAATGCCATTTCAGTGAGAGAACACGTTCAACTCCAAACAGAAGGAAATGTAAATATTTCTTAGTTAAGATAACTACAAAGACAAACCTTCATCCCTTGGTAACCGACTGGCCCAGGATCCCCAGCATTTCCCTATTAGGAAAAGAAGATAATGGTAATAATAATGAGGACTTTCTGAATGGGCTTCTACAAAGTACTGATAATGAAAGTAAGATATGCTCAGGACCAAGTCCAGAAATGATGCATACTGGGATTATCTTAGCTTTTGAGTATGTGTTGAATGGAAATTTATGGCTATTTTGGGAGCCATTCAGTTACTCCTATGATTAGTCAATGCTGTTTGCACATAAAATGTCAGCCCTGTTTAGCACTGCACTCTTAATAACCCACAATTCCACTTTTGGCAAGCTCTCACCAACAAAATTCTTCCAGACAGAAGAGAGCTTAGACTAAAACTGTATTATAATCCTGGTGCTGGCCAGCAGCATCGTTTATCTCCAATATTCACTCAGGGCTTTCCTAGACCTACTGAGGACTGTCCTCTACTGCCCATTTACAGAGACTAATACTGTTAATGACGTTGCATCTACACAATTATAAACATTTCATTTTGAATAATGGAACTGCTGGCTTGGTGAATATATTTAATGGAGTAATTGGTTGTGTTCCAGGACTGTGTGGGCCTACTGTGTGCACGCGCGTAGGTCCAAATTAATGAGCCAAGTGAGTACGTGTGTTGTCAGACATTACATTATTGTTACAGCTGTGGAGAAAGCTGTGTGAAAGGGTTGGTCCAGTTTCTTCAGTTGTACTCAGTTTAACAACCACTAATAGAAAAACTACTGGAAAAACACTACACTGGAAAGTAAAATGGTCCATGGGTAGGAACTGGTCAGATAAGGGTTTTAATCCTGTCCATCAAATGAATTTAGGAAACTGGAATTTAGGAATTTATTCTTTGCTGATTCTAATCCAGCACCACAACCACACAGACAACAATGTTTCAACTGCAAAGTATCAACTAATATTTCTATACTTGGTGACAGTTTGAGTCCACACTGTAAAATGTACTAAATGTCCATCATAGTATTTCTCAGGACTTTGAAGTCCTAACAGAGACATTAGCTAGCACAGTTAAATCACAGTATAAATATGCAGTGAGCTGTATGTAGAGCTGAAACCTGGTCAGTCAGTGGCCCAGCTGTCTTTCATCAGTCTTTCATCAGATATTCGCTAATGATACTTAATGATACTTAATTCTTCTTTAGGAAACTAAGAACAGTGTTCAAAAAGTGGGAAACCCTCAGTTTTTCCAGTAAGAACTTGTCTACCCCTTCAAAATTAGATTGCATGTAATGTCTCCAAATAGCTCTAGCGAGATTGCCACCACTGCTTCACAGAACCCGAATTTTTAAATTAGGCTATATTCACAGAACAGGAACTGTCTGTGTGGCAGTGAATGCACTGAACATCATATTTTCAATTCAAATGAATTTCAATTCTGATACATGGCAATGCAAGTCTGAGCAGCCAGATCATTATTCATGCAATGCATGTCAATTAAACTCAATATATCTTAAATACACTGAGGAGAAGGGAAAATGAACGAGCACCGAGAGGGAGGTTTTCAGGGTCAGGTAGCCCGATGATGCATGTTTTCTGAAAATATACTGCAGCTATAAGAGAGACAAACTGTGCGATACGGTGTCATATATGTGCTGCTTCCATAGGGAATATGTGTACTTACCACAGGTCCAGTGTCTCCCTTCTCTCCTGGCATACCTGGTCTACCAGTCTCCCCCTGTAGAGAGAGTAGGTTAGAGGAGGCAGCTGTAAGTGTCTGTACACAGATGTATTAAAGTACACTCCATATTATGCATGTTAGATGTCTCAACTCTAACCCTTGTGGATGGATTATAGGCTCAGCTATGTGCATTTATTAATACTTACCCTGTACCCTTCTTCTCCAGAAGGTCCAATCGGGCCTCCAGGGGCCTGTCAAAATATCACATGATATAATTTCGTTAACAATTAACACTTCACAAACCAAGCTTTAGGCTATTTAAGAGATGGCATAAGAATACTCACACTGCATTCAAAGGTGCAGCACTGCAAACGAAACAGGTTTGGAAATAATTAAAGATTGTTACAACACAAAACATGTGAACATATCTGCAGTGTCCTTAAAAAAGCAGGATAAACCAACATACCACATCCTTAGTTTCATTGGTCTGGAAAAAAAGAACACAGAAAAGAAGATTATAATTCACCTCATAAATGAATGAAATGAATAAGTAAGTATTATGTAAGTACACATAAGGAGTGAAGAACTGAAGAGTACAGTTTGCAGGCTAAAGGGTCTGCAAGTAGACTTACAATCATATCGATGATGTTGCGAATCGTGTTGATCTTTGTGGAGCGGGTGTTGTCTGCAGCCGTGAAGTTCTGTCGGTAGCTTGCATCTGTGGCAATGACAGACAGTCGGGTGTCCTGTGGATCAAAAGTGAAAGATAAAAGAATAGAAATTTTTCTCATGACCACTCTTTTCTCATCAATTATCATGAAAACACACCGTCAACAAAAACAATGTTTTTTGCTTTAAATAAATCAGGGTGATGAATGTATTGTGCACTATAGTCAATATATGGAAATTAATGTGATAAACAAATGGTTATGAAGTCATTATCATGACATGACATGAACTGTTCTATCGCCATAACAGCAACTTTTTTTTCAGGAATATGGTATCACATTGTCAGGTAAACTACAGTAACGCCTTTATTAATGTAAATGTCATGACCAAAGGAAACTAAGAATGACCAAAAATGAAACTAAAATGATTATGGAGAATAATAAAGACCAGAACAACTGTGAGCAGGAAAAGAGTTTAATGTGTCTAAAGAGCTGAAGAAGGAGCTGCAGGCTGTGCAGTGAATGAGTGGAATTATTTATTATTTATTTTCTAAACTGTTGTATAAAACATGAGATGGAATGTGTTATTGTAAAGAAGCATGGCTGTGATTAAATACAACTTCACACTCATGCTGTTTTTGCTATCGCTTTAATATGTCTGCTGTCAGAACACAATCTTATATCTCAATATTTTGTATTCATTATTTTCAAATAATGAATGGACCAATAAAAGAAGTATAATTAGGGTTAGTAATCATACTGCAATAAAATTTAGATTAAAGTGAACTTCTAATAAGTTTACAGAATTTAAGATCTGTTAAGCTCCTAATTAAGTTGGCTGAATTATATATTTTATTAAAGCGCAATTTTTAATTACAGGGTTGTGAATATATATATATATATATATCCCAACCAATAAAGCCAACACCAGTTTAGTGTGTGCATTCATTTTCTAAGGCCAAGGAGTTTTTGTTACATTAAGTTACAGTTTTACTGTTACATTAAGTTACTGTAACTTATAGAGTTACAGTGCATCTGAAAAGTATTCACAGCACTTCACTTTTTACACATTTTGTAATGTTACAGCCTCATTTCAAAATGGATTAAATTCAGTTTGTCCCTCAAAATTCTACAATCAACACCTCATGATGACAAAGTGAGAAGTTTGTCAAAATGTATAAAAAAGTAAAACACAAAAATATAACATAATCATTTCCTTTGCTCAATACTTAACGTTGAAGTACCTTTGGCAGCAATTACAGCCTCAAGTATTTTTGAGTATGATTCTACAATCTTGGCACACCTGTTTTAGGGAAGTTTCTCCCATTCTTCTTTGCAGAACCTCTCAAGCTCCATCATGGATGGAGGATTGTCAGTGCACAGCCAGTTTTAGATCTCTCCAGAGATGTTCACGTCTGGGCTATGGCTCGCTCAAGGTGATTCACAGAGCTGTCCTGAAGCCACTCCTTTGTTATCTTGGCTAAGGTGTGCTAAGGATCGTTTTTCTGTTGGAAGATAAACCTTCATCCCAGTCTGAGGTCCAAAGTGCTCTGGAGCAGGTTATTTTCAAGGATGTCTCTGTACATCACTGCAGTCATCTGTCCCTCAACCCTGACTAGTCTCCCAGTTTATGCTGCAGAAAAACATTCCCACAGCATGATGCTGCCACCACGTTGCTTCACTGTAGGAACGGTATTGGTTAGGTGATGAGCAGTGCCTGGTTTCCTCCAGACATGATACTTAGCATTCAGTCAAATAAGTTCAATCTTTTTGTTTCTCATGGTCTGAGAGTCCTTTACTGAGTAGTTGCTTCCGTCTGGCCACTGAACCATACAGGCCTGATTGATGGAGTGCTGCAGAAATGGCTGTCTTCCTATAAGCTTCTCCTCTCTCCACGGAGCAACATTGGAGCTCTGTCAGAAAGACCATTAGGTTCTTGGTTATCTTCCAGAGTAAGGCTCTTCTACCACGATCACTCAGTTTGGCTGGGCAACCAGGCTGGTGGTTCTAAACTTCTTCCATTTTCAGATGATGGAGGCCACTGTGCTCATTGGGACCTTAAATGCATCAGAAATGGTTCTGTAGGCTTCCCCAGATCTGTGTCTCAATACAATCATGTCTTGGAGGTCTACAGACAATTCCTTAGACTTGATGGCTTGGTTTGTGTTCTGACATGCACTGTCTACTATGGAACCTTATAAAAACAGGTGTGTGTCTTTCTAAATCATGTCCAATCAACTGAAACATCTGAAGGATGATCAGAAGAAACAAGATGAATCTGAGCTCAATTTTGAGTGTCATGACAAAGGCTGTGAATACTTATGTACCTTATATTTTTGTGTTTTATTTTGAATAAATTTTCTACATTTTCAAAAAAGCTTTTCTCACTTTGTGGAGTATTGTAAGTAGGATTTTGGGGAAAATGAGGCTGTAATATAAGAAAATGTGCAAAAAGTGCTGTGAATACTTTCTGAATACACTGCATACAGTAGAGTGGAAGGTGTGGTGGAAATGATTTCATGTTGTGGTGGTCCGTGCTGTATGTATTATTACAGCTTTACATTATAGTGTAAACTTCAGCTCAACCTGTCAGAAGGGAGATGAATTTTAATTTTGCAGTGATCCCTGAGCATTTTTGTTCTGAATGAACAAATCTGTTCTGTACGTTTCAGCCTGAACTGGTATTTGAATGTGATACACAGCATCTCAATGAAAGGTCAATTACAAATGTAACCCTTTATTGGGCAAGATGACACATTACACGGATTTCTTTTGTCATTTGAAGGACAGGGCCGTCAGAAACCTGTGCTCAGGCTGTACGTCTTCACAAAAGTGTAAATATCCAAGGTCAGTAAGAAACTGAACACACACCTTTCCTGACATTTGGTCTTTTCTTCATAGCGGTATTACATTACTATAATGCACCTGTAAATATACGTATGAGCTCTGTTTGTGATGACACAGTGGATCACAAACAAAGATTGTTAAAGATAATTAGTCTACAACAATGCTACCCTTTCTGCACCTCACTGTCTGTTTTTTTTATTTATTTATTTTAAGTGCGTTAAACATTATTTGTTAAGGTATTGCAGACATTTAGGCATAATAATCATAAATGCTGAAATGTACAGTTGTATGAGTAACTAGTACACTTTAACTAAATTTCAATTAATGTTTGTATTTTTTTGTGTGTGTGTGTCTGTGTGTGTGTGTTTTTCTTGCTTATTATACTGCATTTTGCATTATGTTTTATCAAGTATGTTATTAAGGCATATCGTATAAAAAGAGGGAGAGCAGCATATATTACAGCTGTCACACTAAAATGAAAGTGATGTTTTGAATTTTGGAGTTTCAAATGTGAATGTCATTCTCATGTGAATAAACTACATCACATAAACACTCCTGTTTTGGGTAAATTCACAGCATTACTTTCCCCTCCTTTTCCCTTTATAGAATTGGCCATTCTCATATTTTTTGCCCCTCAGGGGTTAGTGTGCTCTGAATGTAGTACCTCTTGATCAGGGGTGATAGCCACAGCAAACACTTTGATGGCATGTTGCCGGGCCTCGTTTGCTGCTTCCTGTATCCCTCCGCAGGGTTCTTTGTAGCCTGTGACAGGATGACCATCCGTCACAACCACAATGTACTTATTCTCATTGTAGTGGGAGCCCCTGAAAACCAATGCAGTACATAACATTAGAAAAGTAGCTAATTCAGAAGCATGTAGAAAATGTATTAACATTACAAATAGCTGTACAAGGTTTCAATAAAGGTTACGTGTGTGTGTGTGTGTGTGTGTGTGTTTTCTTACGCTCTAAGCAGCTCAGCGATACCCTCCTTGATGGCGCAGTCAGTGTATGTTCCCTTGCCAATGTATTTAATGTCATCTATGGCTCTTTTAAGCTCATTGCGCCTCGTGTTCAGGTCCACCAGGCCTTTGATCAGCTGTATCTCGTCACTGTAGTGCAGAGCTCCAGAGTTCCATGTCACAAATCGATCACATGGCTGGCGCCTAGCAAATTAAATCAAAGTAGAGTTCATACACAGTTATATCCAATTAGAACCTGAAGAACAAAATAATGTGCTATATGAACTATATGGCAATTTCGCCAGGAGTGAAGTGCTACGTTAGGTTCATCTGATCCACTTACAAATCCTTCAGTTCATCAATGAAATTTTTAGTGAAGGTCTTAATTTGGTTGATGTAAAACTCTGGTGGCTTGGCTCTGAGGGCCACACTCTCAGATGTGTCCAGCACGAAGAACAGGTCCACAGGACATTCTACAAAGAAAGGAACATTCATCCATCAACATTCATTCATAAGTCACCTTAGTCATCTTTTCTTATAGTCAACAAATTCACTGATCAAAAATATAGTGTCTAACACGAGATATCAGGATCTAGATAGAAAATATGAGACCGAAACATTTGTTGAAGAAAACACTTAATAACCTGTTCCACTTCCCAGCACATTTAGTGGATTCCCTTCTCCCAGCACACATCATTCAGTTAATCTGATAATTAACAAGCCAAGCTGCAAGGGGGTGTTAATGCAGGGATTCCACTTAAATGTGCAGGGAAGGGGGCACCAGGACAGAGATTGCAAATTCCTGTCCTAAAGAATAACCTGGGATACCATCTTGGCCCACCTGGTGATGGGCGTGCATCATGTGATCTCGTGATCACATGACTTTGGGGTGCAGAAAAAGGCTTGAACAGTTATCAATGAAAAGGTGGGCTTCAGTGTGGACCCTTTCAGTCACTTTCATTTTCCTTATCACGACAGCTCAAGAGATTGAAAGCGTTTTTGAAAGATTTCCATTCAAAGCCAATCAGAGGCCTGTTAGGCCCTCATCAGATTAACACGCTCCAATACTGGACTCTTCCTGGCACCACCAAGTGGATGAATCCAGATCTCCCTGAACCACACTCAAAGTTAACCAAGAACACCCCATCTCCTGACAGGTTCTACAACCTCTTTATGAACCTTAATGAACCATCCTCTTTATGAATCACTGAGAAGTAAAGCAAAACTTTACTCCACTGCTGAGTGGCTGCAGCAGAAAACTGAGCTCAAGCCCATCACCATCTCAGAATATGGGATCTGTGCCCTAGGCTTTCTCCAGAACCTCATAATCCCACACCCAGGCATCTGCCCCAGCCCTGGAGCCTGTGCTCCTCACTGGAAAACCCCTCGACTACAGAAGTTCTAGATCAGCTTGTTCGGGGGTGATAGGGTAGCTGCAGTGGATCAAGAGCTGGATGTATCTCAGCATCTATAAGGACCTGCATCACCTGTTACATAGGTCACACCACCAGCTGTTACAACGTCATAAAACTCCAACTGCCCGAGCAGCTGCGTGACAGAGCATCCCGAGCGGAGCTTCTTACCTCTGAACCTGTTCCTGATTACATCCTGAGCCTGCAGTCCTGATCCCAGCGCGCAGAGCGAGAGCGCCGTCAGAAGTCCTCTCAGCTCCATGCTCCTTTGCTGAGCTCCTGAGCAGAACCAACCGGGGCTGTGGGGCAGCAGGGAGGGCAGAAACCTACGTCCAAAGCGTTCAATCCCCCCCTTCCTCCTGCGCGAGCGCACCGAGTGGGAGAAGACTCCGTGGTCACAGAACAGCCGTTGCGCTTCACACCTGTATTCAGACAGGCCCCGCCCCCTGTGACAGGATTGGCTCGTCCACCCGTCAGTCTGAGGGGGTGTGGCTCCTCTAGGCCCGTGGGGCTCCACCGGCCTGCTCTGGGATTGGCGCGCCTATATTCCGATTAGCCAATCAAATGGGGGTATTAACCAGTCCTCACGCAGGGGGCGGGGCTGTCGGATACGGGTGGAGAATCAGAGACGAGCGCAGCAGCGTTTAGAGACTGATCTGAGATCAGACCCTTTATACACGACTGATCTGAGATCAGACTCTTATATTAGTGGATATAAATGTCAATAGTGCCAGTAAGCCAGGCCACATCCCCTGTACCCCTCCCCCTGTACCTCACCCCTGTACCCCACTCCCTGTACCTCACCCCTGTGCCCCACCCCCTGTACCCCTTCCCCTGTACCTCACCCCTGTATCCCACCCGCTGTGCTTCACCCCCTGTACCCCAGCTCCTGGTATTGGTCAGGAGGTCAGGAGAGTGGACGGCACTGAGGGGCAGTTTATGAAGAAGGGTCCAAGGTGCTGAGGAATAAACGGAGCAGAGGAGAGACAGAAGTTGTAGAAAGAAGGGGGGGGGTTGGGGGCAGAGGAGCTCTCCAAACATCTGCATCTCTTCAGCATCAGCTCAGTAACTTGACCCCAGCCTCAGCCGAAAGAGGCGGACATATGGGAGGCAGAGATGAAGCCGCCCCTGACTGTCTCCACTCGTAGAGGAAGAGCGCCCCCAATGGGAAGAGTCACTCACTACACCATCATTACATAAAGGCTGAGGAGCTGCAAGAGCCTGACCCAGAATCAGTTCTGAAATCAGAAGAAAGGCCTTTAACTTGAGTTCCAGAAATTCAACCTGAAACAGTTTCCGAATTTAATTCAATGAAAAAATATTCTTCAGTTAATTACATTTTTAACAATTATAATATATTATTATTATATTATTGTTGTTGTTAATGTTATTATAATTGCATTATTATATTTTGACTTGTAACAATTCTTGTTTAATGTGTAAATGAATATTATTGTTATTACTGTATTACTGTTGTTAATAATAATAACAATAACATTCATTTACACATTAAACAAGAAGTTAAAATGTTTACAAGTCAAAATATTTGAAACTGATTTGTTATAGGTAAGAAAACCTATTTTTAATTTGTAAATACAGTTTTCACTTTATATCTATTAGAATAATTCAGTTGTTTATATCACTTTATTTTTTTTACTTGTGGAAACATTCCTTGGAAACATTTAACAATTGGAAGCCCTGTCATGAGAGGCAACACCAGAAGTTGGAGTAGTATCACTCCAGAGGATTGCAGGATTAAATATCTTATCATAAGTCCTCCATTACAAAACTGACTGCCGTCACTGGATTCATCCACACGGTATGGATTCCAGTCCAGTGTACACTACCCAAAAGTAGTCTCTCAGCTGTTTTATACAAAGACAGGGCACTTTATATAATACAGTGCACATAAGTATTCACAGCTTTTGCTTGAAGCACCTGTGCTTAAGGTCATTGTCCTGTTGGAAGATAAACCTTCATCCCAGTCTTAGGTCCATAGTGGAGGTCCAGAGTGGAAGTCTTAGGTCTCAGGAGCAGGTTATTCAAGGATGTCTCTGTACCTCGCTGCAGTTGTCTTTCCCTTAACCTGAATAGTTTCCCAGTTCCTGCTGCAGAAAAAAACATTTCAACAGCATGATGCTGCCACCACCATGCTTCACTGTAAGAATGGCATTGACTAGGTGATGAGCAGTGCCTGGTTTCCTCCAGGCATGATGCTTGGCCTTCAATCCATAAAGGTTAAATCGTTTTGCTTGTCATGGTCTGAGAGTCCTTTAGGTGCCTTTTGACAAACTCCAGATGGGCTGTCCTTGCACTGTACCTGCCTGAGACAGAGCTGCATACTGAGTTTTGCAGCAGTTCTATCTGGGTAAGTTTTTATTTGTCATAAATAATGTGTAATAATGTTACTGGCATTGTTTACTAGTATTAGTGTCATTTTAACTTTAAATTGAATTCTCATATCAATCAGCTGCTTTAAAAGCTCAAACAGCCCATCATACAGCCTGTCCTTCTGTCTGGAACATGATTACACACATATAGCTGATCTAATTTGAGCTACTAATTGCAGCTGGATTCAAATACATGCTTGGTTGTTAATTAGATATTAAAGATAATTTGCTTAACACCCACTCTACGAGTAATCTGTCATTTTGTGTGATTTTATACTATCACTTTAGTTCTACTTTTCCTCTGAGCTCTAATTGTCTCCTATTTCATGTTAGACATTAAATCTCCATGGTTGATGACTAACACATTGGGTTTGGGATCATTTCAATCCTTCCAGCCACAGTAAATTCATGATGAAACCCTTGAAACCTCATGACAGGAGTGCCACCCACTATGCTGTGGGTTTCAACCACCATCACCCTTGACCTCCTACACAAACACACAGACACACTTCATGATGACAATAAGAATGAAAGACCCTCGGGGGAGGCTGAACGAAAGAAGATGTCAAAGACATAAAACTGTGTAAGTGGACAAAGGCATAAGGAAAGTGAGAGTGAAAAGTGAGGTTCGAGACACTGGTCCCTTTGTAAATGCAGTGGTTTTAGTGTTGAGGAAGGCCAAAGGAAAAAGCAGGCAAAGGGGTTCTGGAGGAGAGGAATATTTTCCCTGCCCGAAACAGTCATGTTGACTCTGAGATTTGGCTCTGATGAGGGCTATATGAGTTGGCGGGAAGAAAGATGAGGTAGAGTGGAAGCTGGGTGGGTGGAAGTGGGGGGTGTACCGTGAGGAAACAGGAAAATGTGGAAGGCAGTCAGTGGCCTGTGTGTGAAACCTGTCTAGGGTGGGGTGTGCTGTCTTTCTCTGTATGGCAATATTGCTGCATATACAGTCATACACACAAAGACACCCCTAGTCACATGACATGTTCATGTTCAAAGTGAATTTTATTAAAGAGTGCAAATCCTGTACAGAGAACACACTTCTGCACACTGTAGGGCACAAGTAGTTACTTGCTCACATATTTGAAGTGAAACATAGGTAATATGTGGAAGTTATGACATTTTTATATAATGTTGATATGTTTCATTTCTCCAAATATGTTAAATTCAGTAAATTAATAGAGATTATGTGTATGTGACAAGGGACAATATATATTCAATGTATACTGTTTCAGTTTCAGTAACTGTGTATCCATTCACAGTGTTCATTATTCTGTTGGGTTTAATAAAATGGTGTTTCGGTTTGATACATTGCATAATTCAGCAAAAAGGAATGGCTGAAGTGTGCATAAGGTTAATGGTTACAGTTTATTTGCTAGTATGGACCATGCCCATAGCAGGAGACAAACTCGAGTGTTCTGGATGGCTCTTAAGTGGGCACATGTAGCTGAGCTCCCCCACAGGCAAGATGAGAAGACAGATTTGTCCATTCATCATTTTATCTTCTTCTTCCTGGTCTGGACTGTGAGGGGTTCAGATCCTACCTGGAATCACTGAGCATTAGACAAAATACCCCCAGTTATAGAGTTTGTTTGTAAAGTCAGGGTCCAGTCACTAAAGTGTCTAGTGATGTAAACACAATTAATTCAGTTATTTGGTTTTTCAAAGTCAAACTAGTGTTTTAACCACCTACCCATCTTCTTATTTGCAGTAAATCCAGACCCAACCTGGAATCATTGGGCACAAGGCAAGAACACCCCCTGTACAGGGTGCCTCTGCTGGAAGTCGCTTTGATGGGTATTTTAAGCAATTTATTCACCTCCTCCAGCATTTGGACAGGTGGTAAGATGGCATCACAAAATGTTTAGGGTTACTTTTAGGTTTTATTTGGATGCACTCCATTGCAAGATGTTTGTGTTGGGCTTGTGTAGAATTATATGCCGTTACAGTTACATGTCTATATTTAATGTATTTCAGTCTTTAGTAGTGTATTTGTAAGACAGTGAAAGTGTATTCATTAGCATATCTAAGTGCATATGTGTATATAGATGTATATGAGTTTGTCAGTTTATTGGAGTTTTAATGTTTTTGTTTTGGGAAAAATCAGTTGCCTGGTGGCGAGTGGAGAGGAAATGGGCGTGTGTTTCTCCCCTAAAGCAAGGATTCATTTCTGTTTTAAAATTCTATTACAGGAGAGTGACTTTTGGCTCAAGCTCAGCGGGCTTTTTCCACTGATCTCATACTTCTGCCGTTTTCTCCTCTTTTTTTCAGCACAAGGAAGCATAAAAAAAGAAATCTTTTCAAACCCTGGGACTGAGAGCAGAATGGGTCGAGGGAAAGACATCTGGTACTAATCAGTGTTTAATAGACGAGGCTCACTGTAAATCTGGGGAGATTCTGGCAGCTGCAAACCTTCATTCAACCTGGGCTGTGGGGCGTGCATCTGTGTTTAAAGGGATGTGATGAGAGGCCAGAGCCAGAGGCCTGTAAGACAGTTAAGCATGCTATCATGCAATGCTAAATAAGAGTGATAAATTCAGCATAAAAGAGGGAGCACTGCCTTTATGGCACTTTAAAAGCAGTCAGAGATCACCGGCCATAAAGGCAGAAGAGAATGTTAAGGGTCAGACAGCAGGGTCAGAAGTCAGACTCTGAAAATAGAGGGTCAAGCTGACAGGGTAATTGTAGGGGAAGATCGTCACAGTGTTCCAGTGAAAGTTGAGTGTTAGACTCTGCAGGAACACTCTCTGCTCTTTTTTGGATGTAGTTGGTTACAGGACAGTAATGTAAACTGTTAGAATTTCACTTCCAGGGGGAGAGAAAAGCAAACCATAAATTGTTGACTCATGGCTGACTAGTATAAACCTCTCAACAGTGTCACTGTTCGCTTCTCCAGAGCGCTGTACTTCAGCAGTACCAAGACAGTATATACAAATACATGGAATATATACATTGTCTTCTAGTACAAATACATACCATATAATGTATGAGCTGCAGTATGCAGGTGCTCAGGGTTGCGGATTGACTCTTAGCATACTGATTGTGAACATACTGCTGTGGTTCACTGGACCCAAGCTTGTGATAAACTTGATATTTATAATAATATGTTCTTCTAAACACTTGACAGTGTTCCAAAAATAGACACAACAGAGCAAATAAAATAGAGCAAACTGACCCTATATGTATGAAATAAGTATGTGCAAATTGTGGGGTGATGTTGTGGGGATGTTCTGAGATTCTGAATTCTTCTTAGGATACATGTGATCACATCGTCAGGGTCATGGTGGTTTATAGCCTATCTGGAATCAGTGGGTGCAAGACAGGAAAACTCCCTGGACAGGATGTCAGTCTGTTGAAGGATGCCACACACACTGAAGGAAAATTGGGCATGTTGCAGCAGTCCCAAACAAACCAGTTTTGACCTAAATCAGCAAATCAGTGCCATACCATTATACCCCCTTCACCATGCTTCACAGTTCAGATGAAGCAGTGTTGCTACGAACAAGTATTTATTCATCTATTTATTCATTTATTTCATCTGTTCACCATACATTGACTGAGTGGAACATCCAAATGATCTTCAGCATGCTGGATATTGGGCAGCAGTATTCTTATTTATTTGGTTGGAGTGCAGCAGTTTCATTTTTGGCGACTTTTATAAAACTTGTTTTTGTTCAGTATTTATTGAAGAAGTGTAAGATATACACTTATGTGTTACTCTAGAGTTCTTTCACACTTATTTGAGACTTATTTCTCACTTGCTTGAGACCAATTCCTGAATGAGGCTCTGTCAGAGACTTTTATAGAGGTTCCATTATTAAGCATGGCAGTGAATGAAGGGCTAAATCAAAGGACATCAGTGTCCATAGTTTAAAATAGCCAGTCTGACTAAAAGCTCTTGAATGATCTGAAGTGACTCATTCAAGCAAGACATTCAAAGCCTACTAATATCATTTAATATTAATCCACTTGATGTTTAGAGATGTTACATAATATATGAGATGTCCAAATGTTTGTGGACACCCCTTCTAATGAACGTATTCATCCACTTTAAGTTGCACCCATTGCTGACACAGATGTGCAAATGCACTCACAGCTTGCAGATATACATGAACCTATTGGTACTATGTCTGATGTCAGGTGTGGGCCAGAGGGGTACAAAGCCATCCATCCAGTACTTTTGGGATGGGTTGGAGAATTGGGGATGAGGTGGGGTGGCAATCATTTAACATCCTGACCTCACTAACGCTCATCACTGAATGTAATCAAATACTCACAGCAATTCTCCAGAATCTAAGAAGACAGACAGTTACTCTAAAGATGCTCCAATAAAAGCTGTGTAAAATCGTTCCAGCTAACATGATCACGGCTCACATGGGTGAGATAGGTGGGTTTGTACAAGTGTTGTTACTGGGATACAAATTAAGACAAAAGGATTTAAATAGTCCATTTGATTATAAAATAAACAAACAAACCAAAGAAACCCAATATAATATGAAATATACTAGAATATTATTTGCAGAACCCTTGCTCATACTTTGCAATAGCTGATTATTTGATCACCTAGTGTGCTTTGCTTTTCAAAATAAATTAGAAGAAATGGGGGAAAATATGACTTCTTTTTTTTTTCCATCTCCAGGGTTTCAAGATGGTATTTCATGAATCAATGTGACACTATTTAGGACAAAACTATATGCATAGAAAATGACTGATAAACCTAGATGTTCGACATTGATGGGAAATATACAAGTAGTTACTGTCTCTATTTTAATGTAATGTGAATAATTCATGAACCAGTGTGACATTCAAGGCTTCTGGAAAAGTCCCACAGCCAATAAACATGCTAAATCTGTTCCAAGTGGGAAAGTCAAATACGTTTCCATGAAATCATTTGGAAAAAAGTTGCTGGGAATTGCAAAAAGTGCTTATGAGTTCTGAAAACTGTTCATCTGTCTCATGAGTCATGGTCATGTTTCATAAGAATATCATGGATCTGTTTGTGAGGCTGTTACAAGATTTACAATTATAGAGAATGATGGTGCACACATGCCTCAACCCCCTCAAACATATGTAAGTATAAATGTGGTCATACATGGAATTGTTGAGGAGCAGATGCATTGTGTATGGTGGATAAACAAAACAACAGACATGTTCACACAACAGTGAGATACTGGAATATTGATGGTGAAAAACTATGCAACATGGCATGGACATCAAGAGCGGTGCCTCTGGATTGGAAGATGGGGTTGTGGTTCCACTTTTAAGAAAGGGGACCAGAGGGTGTGCTGCAACAGTAGGGAGATTGCCCTCCTCAGCCTCAAGACAAGACCTATGCAGGGTTACTGGAGAAGAGAGTCTGGATGATGGTCAAACCTCATATACAAGAGGAACAATTCAGGTTCCACCCTGGCCATGGAACACTGGACCAGCTCTTTAAACATGTAAGGGTCCTTTAGGGGGCATGGGAGTTTGCTCAACAAGTCCACATATGTTTCCGGGACCTGGAGAAGGTATTCAACCATGTCCCTCATGGCATCCTGTGGGCGGTGCTCTGGGAGTATGGGTTAATGGGCTCACTGCTACAAGCCATCCAGTCCCTGTGCAAATGGAGCAGGAGGTTGGTTCACATGGTAGGCAGACTGGTTCCCAGTTGGAGTTTGAGTTCATCAGGGCTGCCCTGTATATTATATATAGACAGAATTTCTTGGCATTGCCAAATGGCGGAAGGTGTGTGATTCGGTAGCCTCAGGATTACACATCTGTTTTTTGTGGATGATGTCATCCTGTTGGCTTTATTGAGCCAGGACCTCCAGCTCTCGCAAGATCAGTTTGTAGGTAAATGGGAAGCAGCTGGGATGAGAATCAGCACCTCTGCAGTACCTGAGACCATAGTACTCAGTCAGAAAAGGCCTCTTTAGGTTGGGAATGAGTTCCTGTCTCAAGTGGGGGAACCTGTGGATTTTGTTCACGAGTGAGGAAAAGTGCAGGAGGTTGACAGACAAATCCGTGCAGAGTCGGCAGTGGACTCTGAGCCAGTCTGTTGTGGTGAAGAGGGAGCTGAGCCAAAAGGCAAGGCTCTCAATTTACTGGCTAATCTACATTCTGACTCTCACCTGTGGCCACGAGCTTTGGGTGACAGAAAGACTGTACTGAGATCCATTTTCAGTGGCTGAAATGAGCTTTCTCTGCAAGGTTGCTGGACTGTCCCTTAGAGATAGAGAGAGGAGTTCAGTCTCCCGGGAAGGGCTTGGAGTAGACCCACTGGTCCTCCATATTGAGGAAGGCCAGCTGAGGTGGTTTGGGCATCTGGTTCAGATGCCTCCTGGTCGCCTCCCTTGTAAGGTGTCCTGCGCATGTCCAACTGGAAGGAGGCCCTGGGGAAGACCCAGGACATGCTGGAGGGTATATATCTCTCAGCTGGCCTAGGAACACCTTGCAAACCCCCAGAGGAGCTTGAAGGGGTGGCTGGAGAGAAAGAGGTCTGGGCCTCTTTGCTTAGGCTACTGCTGCCACAACCCGAACTCTGGATAAATCTCAGCAGTGGTGCACCTGCAAAAAGAAACAGCTAATATGTCAGGCTCTGTGAAAAGTGCAATTACAGGAGGAAGCTGGGGTCAAACTTGGTAAAATGCATTAAAAACATGAATTCATTTTTCCAGTTTACTCACATACATTAACATGTTAACATTGACAGTACTACTTATATACTTCCATACTGTTAACCTCCACTTTGATTCAATGATTTGTGTACTTTGCTCACTGTAATTTGTTCAGCCACTAACCATGGCCTTCATAGTTAAAAAAGGGTTTTGGGTGCCAACTGCCAAGAACCACATTTGCTTCCTTTCAATCAATTGTGCATTTAAAAATACACCTTTTGAAGGTGGGAGGTAAAGGAGGTTCTTCTATGACGCTGCTCCAGAAGCTCTTTTTGGTATTAGTTTTAAGTGTGTACGTCTATGGCAAAAGGGACAGTGACGTCGCCTCTGGCTCTTTGTGCTATAATGACTCCACCAGGCAGGAACAGGAGTCCTCGTCTTAATCTCGGCTCTTATTCAGTGGAAGTGGAACTGAATCATGAATGATTTGCCAGCAGCATCTGAATTCACTACCAGCATTAAATTACAACTAAAGCTGAGAACTCAACTTTGTTTTCAGCTCAGGAGTTTGTTTTTTAGCTCCTGGGTTCAGGCCATGCTTGTTAAATTGAGGTGTGATTGCTGGAGAGTAATGGAAAATGGTGCCGTGTAAGGTCTGAAGCTGTGGTTTCTTAATGAGCACCTGAGCATGCAGTGTTGGACGGGTAGACCAGAGTGAAAAGAGAGTGTGAGAGAAAAAGCACATGTGTTCCTCTAAGAGAGGTACAGAGTTGGAAAAGAAGGGAAGAAAAGAGAAGATGGAACAATAAACAGCAGAATGCTAGAAAAAAAAATACAAAAAGGGAGAGATGCCAGTCACTATGTAAGTATCCCACTGAGGACATGTTTAAGGCAGTAATCTGGGCCATACTCTTCAAAAACTCCAGCTAATCAGAGACAGACTTGGTCAGCATTCATGAGTCTATGAGCATAGTGACAGATCCATTAATCTAAAACTGCAATCTGCCAACCAGATGGGGAGAAGAAGGGGTGAAACATCACTCTTTTCCCCTCAGCTCCCTCCTACCCTGATCTGGGAACATGCTTACAAGCCTCTGGCCTAACAAGCCCTGCTGTGGAGTTCTGGTGAAAGCAAAGTGTTTTTCACAGGAACTTTAACAAACACTCGGTGCCAAAACAGTCTGAAAGTAGATCCAGAGTTGCAAAGCAGCAGAACTCTGCTGGGGCATCTGTCGAAGTTGGACTTGTGATTTGTACTTTTCCAGAGAAGTGTCACACCATCGCCAACAACTGCTAAACCAGAAAAGTATTAAAACCATTGTTTATGAATAATGCATTATTCACAGGAACATGCTGACTTTCATAAGAAACCGGCGTGCAGAGCCAGTCTCAGAAAGATTATTTTGGCAGTGGACATCCACTCTCAGGCCTGATGTTTTGGCTCAGCTGTGTTTTCTCCTCTCCAGTGTCAGTGGCTGCTTTTTGTGTTGACTTCGTCCGATTGGAGATAACCACAGGAAATGGGAATGGGAGGGTGCCAATTAGCTTTCAAATGAAGTCTAAAGGGACTGAGTGAAAGACTCAGAGGAGACAGACTTCCTCCAGATAGGGCTTAGCCCTGATCAAATATGCCCCCCACCCCCATCATCATTCAGTCTAGCAGTGCTGCTGTGCTCAACAGCTCCCCCACCTCTGAACATCCATCCATTCACAGGCCCATGCATGAACAAACAGCACTAATGTACTCTCTCTGCCCTCTAGTGGTAGACTGTGTAAGTGTGAATGGATAAATTGGGTGGAGGGAATCTGAGAGACATGTCCACTCATTCTAAATAATTCAGCTACTTTAAGGTGTTCAGATGAACAGACACACACAGTATAATCTCAGAAGAAAAGCACTGCCAACTAAATGGGATAATTTGGAGCAGAATTGGTCTGTGAAGCAGTGGAACTCTTTCTGGAGTGACAGTGGTCGTGATCCAGATCTGATCAATCAACATCAGTACCTGACCTCATTAATGTTCTCACTATTTGTCCAGGCCTGAAAGTAGTATATAGATAAAGCAACACCCATGTTATCATACGTCAGGAACAGGATGAGTGAGAAAATGTGAGAAAGAATGGCCTGTTAGCCGATACTATCAGCATTAATGAAGCACAGGTTTAATTATCAGAGATGTGTGGGCATCCAGGGGGCAGAAAGCAACAGAAAACAGTCCTCTTCACATTAGAGAGCTGCAGTGAAAAGGAGTGGTTCTGCAGTGAAACCACACCACCTGCAGTAAGATGGAAGGAAAACAAGTAATATCCTGAGAGGATCACATCCCTTTGCCAACATTCACAGAGCATAACCTGGGGGGCATCACCTGGCTTTCCCAAATATTTTGTAATGAGATTTGAACTTTATAACATGCCACTCTTTTTGGTCAAAACAGACAAATGTGCATTAGTCTGTGGTCAAACAAAATGGATAAGGGTGCAAACTAAATGATGACCCCCCCCAACACACACACACACACACCCTCAAATGAAACCAACCATTGCTGCCCCCCACAGTCAATAGTCTTGGGGTGACCCCTGGGTCTCTGTGCAGGGCCCTGATCCAGAGCTGAGAACTCAATTTATTAAGGTAATCAGCGCAGACCAAGCTACTGAGGCTTCCAAGGTAATGTATTCAAGACATTTCTTATGTCATGTACAGAAAGTACAGAGGGTTGCCTCCTTTTCAGGAAGCCAAAGCAGACACTGTTTCCACCAGTATGTGCCAGTACTGTACAACTGACTAGCATTTCATTCACATTTTCAGTGCTTTAACATTTTGCACACTGGCTGTGTGCACTCTGTAATGTTTGTAAACAGGGAACCTGTCTATGCTGAGTGAATTATATAATACAGTGCTGTTGTAATGGACACGGTGCCCCTGTGTGATGCAGTAGACAGACGACCTGAGGTTAACCAAACTCACATCAGCATGACTCAGCCTGCACGGAGGTGACTGTAAGAGGTCAAAGTGTAAATCAGAGTAAACAGTCAGCTGATATAAACAGGATCAAATATCCATGTGTTTAGTGTTTTACCTGAAAGTATTGTATATATATCTGACACGGTAAAACACTAAAAGGTAATGATGCAGTCCGATACAAGTGCATTAAGTGAATTAATATTGAATCCTATCTTATTGTGTTGTAGACTTATTACATTATTTCAAAAGAGACATAATAGTTTGTTTCTAAATTTGTGATAAAATTGTCTAATATTAACTGATCATTTAGTTTATCATTAAAAATGCTCAAACCCTGTAGCTGCTCTGTACTGTTGAAATAATTATGGGTGAATAGACCAATAGAAATGCTTTAAAATGACTTTTACTCATCATTCATTAACATTAAGAACATCATTCTCCTGTAAAATCAACATTTTGGAAATGTTTTCCATTGGACAGTTACGATATAAAAGTAAACTTGAGGCCATCATTTTGTATCTAGAGGTCCTTAAAAATTTCTAAGTGGCCAAGAAAACCTTTTGGATGTTTCTGCAACACACACCAACACACAAACACACCACTACCATGTTAGTGTCTCAGCTGTGCTGAGAATGATCCACCACCTAAAGTGGTTTGCAGGGTCCTGACCATTGAAGAACATGGTAAATGGTGGTTAAGGAGTATGCAGAAGAACTGATGGACTACTGTCTGCAATTATAGATCTACTGCGGTTCTGTAGGGTTAAACGAGCTTATGAAATGCACAGTGAGTGTATGGTGTTAAAAGTACAAGCTCACTGAAGAAGTTCTTCAGGTTGAAACTGTGGAGGAACTTCTTAAGGTGCTTCAAAGAACGTTCAGGACAAGGGTTTCTTGACACTCCTTCAGAGGTTCCTCTCAAACTGAAGAACTTCCAAAAGTTCCTCAAGGATCTTGTACTTTTAACAGTGTATAAACAAGATGGTAGTGTTACTATTATGCTGTTAAGGCACAGCTGGCCCAGACCTATGTCTGAGACCTTTAACAGCGCATTATAAATAGGCTGACAATAATAAGTGTTTCATGCCTTTTCCAGAGCTTCAGTCATGCCTCATGCACTCTTAGGCCTATCTGCCTATTCTATCAGCAGCAGATCATTTTTTATTTTATTCATTTCCCTTGTGCTAGATCATCTAGATCACCAGTGCTGTTCTCACACAAACCCTTGACCACTAAAAGCCAGCTGGCAGCTGATCAGTGAGACCACAGACGAAGGTCACCAAACCCGAGCATTAACACATACACAAATATTTACGGTCAGCAAGTAACATGGATGACGGAGTGGTTTCAGGATAGACACAACACTGAGGAGGTTTGAAAACCTCCAGGAGAGGAGGAATGTTTATTCACAATATTACATATCAGCTGTACAAATTCAGCAGTTCTACTAAAATATATACTCTGATTTAACCATGCTAGGCAACCGCTATCTAAAATACTGTACATCATACTTACAAAACAATCAACTGCTAGTATAATAACACACTTTGGTTAAAGGCACTATTGGATGAATATCGGATTATAAATAGAAGCTATAAATACTATATACAAAAACTACTTTACTATTTATTTCTACAAACCCACACCATGATTAATCATTCATCAAAAAATAATCATCAGTTTTTAGTGTACACACGCACACACACACACACACACACACACATATATATATATATATATATATATATATATGAAGAGACCACTCCAGTTTTTTTCATTTCATCAGCTTCTGTAAGGTAAGGTGCAGGGGAATTTGGCCTCTGCATTTTACCCATCTACACACTACTGAATTCACACACTAGGGGCAATGAGCACACGTGCCTGGAGCAGTGGGCAGCCCTATCCATGGTATTGTTAGCATTTTATATGGAATTTGTATGAAATGTTGTCAAAGCTTAATAGAATAAAACAAAGTAAACATAGAGAGTAAAACAAGAGAATCTGGTAATGTGGAGTGGTCTCATTTTTTCCAAAGCTGTATATCACTGCTGATGTCTGGTGTTTACAAATTTGTGGTTATTTCCTCTGGTGGAAACAGGCCTATCTGAACATCAGGATCATGCCAGGGCACTTGGCTTGTTTAGTCTTCTTCGCTGCATGAGCCGCAGGAGCTGTATGAGCTGTCACTGCACTCGGCCGTGTACGGAAACTTGTGGATGCTGGGATTCAGTTTGGGGACCCAGGACCGTGGGACCAGAAACGTTGCGAGGTTGAACAGATCAACAAACACTTTATAACGGTCACTGTACAAGAGAAGAAGCTCAGTTTCAGCATCGACTCTCATTCCTTTCAAACAAACTGCAAATAAACTTAATTATGAATCAGTTATAAGAATAATACAAGAATAATAATAATAAAACAAGAAAAACATGGGGCTCAAAATTGGACTAAAAAGAGAAATGTCGATAAACCTTAAAGTATTAAGATATTAAAGCATCAGTATTTAGTTGTATCACCAAAACACAACATGCTATTATTTTAAACAGTAACTGTTAATTGTGATGTTTCTACGGCAAAATTTGAACAAGACCGAACCAAACCCCACAAACGACCCACTCAGGTCTTTTTTGGACTTAAATTGTACAGAGATGGTAACCTATGTAACAGATGCACTATTACAAACTGGTCATTTTTAATATCTTGTAATATCTTTAATATATTAATGTTTATAATATATGAATTTTAAATGGTTCTTTACACTCTCTGTTACATTTAGAACCAAAGACTCTTTCTAATCTTTATTTGTGTTTTCTTTTGTGCCATGAACGTCATGGAGTGTGGAAAACTAGGTCTGCTGACATAAGAAGTCATACTGACCTGACAGTAGAGCGCAGGTAATGGTAACCTGAGGAGCCTCCTGTGCCTGCTTTGCTGCCAATCATTCTGTGTGCCATGCACACATGATTATCTGGTGAAAGTAAATATATCAGTCATGTTATCTTGCAAAAATGCTGTAAAGTAAGAGATAATCCTGCATGTGGATTATTTTGGACAAGTTAATTTGTGTTCAAAATTTAATTTAAAAAGATTTAAAGTGAAATATTTCAAGTCTTTGTATTTTACTTTTAAAAAGTGTCTTATTGCTCAGAATCTTAAATTATTCAAATATTTAATCTCAAGTGAAAAAAAATGAATACATTTCTCATCAGACAGCATAACTATTAAAACTTGAAAGGTTTGAAATGTCACTTTAAATACTATGAATATAAAATATGACATTTATTTAAATTATGAACAAAAATAATGTTCTGAGTACTTGGAGGTAACTGACTGTTCACAGTCTTACTTACATCTCCATTTGGTCATAAGTGCATCAACCTCCATCAGATAAGTCAAAAGCTGGAATGGCACTTGAAAACGAGGCTCCTCCCTGAAAAGACACAAAACAACAGCTCAGTTTATAAGTTCTATTTTATGTTATGTTAACTTCCCCCAAAAGTGGGACTTTTGTCGGACTTCATATCTGGTATATATTGGACTGTAATGCAGCACCTATATCTACATCTACAAACATTTCAACAATGTCGATCACAGCAAACAATAATATCAAGAGAGATTTCTCACCTGTAAAAGTAAATCATCAGCGCTCCCTGAAGAGCCCTGTAGGAGAACCGTCGCTCGCCTGTCCGGAAAAAGATATAAAGTGAAGATTCTTTTAAACAAAACTCTGTTCTTGATAAATAATGCTGCTCATCTAATCTAACCTAACCTAACCTAACCTAACCTAATATAATATAATATAATATAATATAATATAATATAATATAATATAATATAGCACATTTTTAAACTTTAGTAGACTTTCCATCAGTGTCAAAACAACCCAAATTGTATGCAAATTACTGCTATTTTACCATGGTAACAAAAATTGTTCACAAGAAATAAAGGACAGCTGGCTCATTCAAATTACAGTACAATTAAAAATATTAAAAAGCATAAAAAGGGAGAAGAAATCCGTGATATTATCATCAGCCCAGGAACAGCAAATATTGGATCAGTGCCCACCTTTGCTTAAAAGGTGATCATGACGTTTGGAGTCAAACAGGGAGGTGAACAATTCAATCTGTTTGTTGAGATCCTCCAGCAAGTCTTGCTTTGTCTCACAATTTGCCATTTTCTGCAAGCAGACAATAACTTTTGTAAACTCGGCCTTGTGTCAAAATTACATTGGCATAAAGAAAAAAAAAAAACATGCAATCTGACACCACAGCCAAACTAACCTCAAGCTTCAGCTTCTCCACTCTGAAACCCTCCTCAATGTTGGACTGAAGTTTCCCCCAGAAGTTAAAGCCATCTTTTTCAAGGCCTGGTGTTCTCTCCAGCCATTGCTAGAATAGTACACGATTACAGATTTAGTGTCTGATTTGGGCCACTACTACTCTTTGGGGAAGTTTGTCTCAGTGACTTTGAACATAATCAGTCAAAGAATATTGTCCAACCAAACAGTCAAACGTTTGCAAATCATGGTTTTGAAATAAGGGCTTTTACCTCTACAAGCTGCAGTAGAGTGGGCTCCTGCTCTGTTTGGAGCACAGCTTCATTCTCCTGGCCATGAAAATTGTCCCGGTAGTGGCGGCGGTTGTATGGAACTCTCAGATTTTCTGAGACACCAATTTTATTTTCGAGAAGGCGAAACTGAAGACTCTGGAAGCCAGAAGCTGAGGACAAATATTCCCTGTAACACACAGATAAAATGTGTTTTTAAACAAATAACCAACAGAATCGAATCAGCAAAATACAGTTTTGATTTTACCTTTCAGACTATTCTAATTATTTTTAGGCTCCAATAAAGAAGAAGTGTAATGAGTCAAGGTAAGAACCTCCAGGCAAAAAGATTAAATGTATCTGCCTCAAACTATTATCAATGTAAAAGGTCTGCTGCACATGTTTATAAAATTTACACTTAAAATATAGGTTAAAAAATTTGGTGCACATTGGTACAATTCTAGAAAAACAAAAATTGCTAGAGAAAAAAAAGATTCCACAAACTGTACTTCACTTTGTAATGGCTTTTCAATTAAACAAGAGTAGAGTAACTACTTGTTTCATGGCTGGACTTCCTTGACCTTCTTGTCTGGTTACCTAAAGTCATAGAAGTCCAGGGCTGTCATGGTCTCCAGCACAGCAAACTGGTCCACCAGCAGTCTAAAGATAATGGTGATTCTGTGGATCCGACTGACTACATTCAGCATGTTCCTCTCGTCCCGAACCTAAGAAGAAGACTTTCTTTAGTGCACTGGTGCTGGTGAGGGTTCATGTTTACTTCAGACAAGCCTAGTGAGCTGAAGCGATATGTAATGACCATTGACTCACATGATTAAGAATGAAAATTTTCCGCACAGAATCAAGTTCCCAGAGAATCTGCTTAAACCATAACTCATAAGCTGGAAGAAGAGAGAGGGGGGTATAATTATGAGATAAGTGGAAGCAAATGTTTTATAATACATGAACATACGAAGCGAGTAAGTACACATGAATTACCTTGGTGGGTGACGATAAAGAGGTGCTCATCATGGATTTTATTGCCTCTCATTTCACTTTGCAGCACCTGAGCATTAACAATCTTATCCAGCTACATGGAGGATGAAAAACAGGTTACTTATGCATTGGAATTGATGAGTCTTTTTTTAACCATCAATGAAAACACATTGTTTATGCTACAAAAAAAATGAAAATAATCATACTTTTTAAAGGTCTGTTTTTCCTAGAGTAAAAACACTATAAAACATTTTTTGGAAATGCATGTAATGTCATTTACCTGTGGGCAGACTTCATTCATTTTGGTCATTTAAATGATGTACTTGCATGTTGCCGTTATCTTATTTATTTATTTGTTTGTTTGTTTGTTTGTTTGTTTGTTTGTTTGTTAATGCATATTACCTGCAAGTAGTCTCCATAGGAGATTCCTCCTTTGCTGGCTTTGTTGGTGCCCTTTTGAGAGTCATCCTCTTCGTCTACATCTACATGTTTGGTTTTCAGTCTAATAATAAGAAAAATAACAGAACCAGGAATAAAAGATTACAGTGAAAATACAAAGATAAAATGATAGAAATTTAAGATATAAAAATATCAAAAATGATACGCACCGATGCTGTTTGGTAAAAAATGGACATCCACTCATGTTTTTCCACAAAAGACCTTCCACTGAATTTAGCCTTCCTTTAAAAGATTCTGGATGTTTGGCGTGCTCCTCAGCTATTTAACGGATTGGTGTGTCCAATCAAAGGTCTGCCACCAACCCCTGCCCATCTACTGAGCATGACTATAAACACTGAATGTTTGTATACACTACTATTTACAAATGAAGTGGCCTTTGCTGTTCTTATCAAAGGAAAAACTTGTGATAGTTGTGTTTTTTTGGGTGGTCATACCCAGTCTTAATATCCCACATGAGCAGAGTCCCTCAATGGTATAGTTCTTCCCTGATGGTGATACATGATCTAATACTTCTACATTTTTCAAACTGCAGCTATCAGCAGCAAAGAAAGAACATTTCATAGAAAAAGAGCTAAACGTTTCTCAGGATAATCAATATTAGGGTGACCCAAACTCAACAAATCGGACGTTTAAATGTTATCATCACCAGGTCAATATTTACTATCAAATGAAAACAGCAGCAGTGACAATGACACTGGGCGACAGACTTGCACGATGAAGCCAGGCAAAGAGCAAGGCAAAGACGTGCTGGCTGAATTTTCCTTTTCTCCAGATTGAGAAATATGTATGAACAGTATACATTTTTATGATCAATCTCTAACACAAATCGGAATACCAAATAGGTTGTGTGGCTCAGTATAAAAAGAATTATTCCAGTCAGTTACTAGTAACTGAGTAACTGATAAAACAAGAACTGCTTATGTAAAAGTGTTTGTTTGCTATTTTGCTAGTCCCCACACTGGCACAGGGCATGTGACCTTCTGGGACTTTCTTCAAGAGAAGAGCCCATTCCACAAAAGTGTGACCTCATAAACTCAGCAGCCCAATCGATATCTTGCTACCCCTGGCAGTGCCTCAGACCAAAGGTTGCACAACGTTGGGTTTTTATGGCTGCTGCAGTTGAGTTAAAGTGTACATGTATGACAAGCAAAAACTGAAGAACAAACAAAGGATATGTGCACGTGCGCTACATTACGAAGGGACATAGCCTATACTGGTTATTTGCACAGACCTCTACATCAGGGTCAAAGGATACATGTACAGTTAGAGCTAGAGTAAACAAGCACAATAACACAAAGAACAATGTCCCCCAACAGTCACCATTATAGGAATTAGTTGTGTGGTATATCTGGTAACTTGCTTCCAGCATAACCACGGAAAATAACGTGCTCATCATTCTCAGGAGTTCCCTTGTAGAGAATGTGTCAGTTGTAATAACCTGCAAAACAGAACTCACAACACAGGACAAAAAGGAAAAAAAAGCTTTTTGGAAAAAGTGAATAAAAGTCTAAATAAAAGTTTGGTACACCATAGTCTCTCTCTGTGTTTGCACAGTAACACTTCCCACACTTCTGCACAGTACTGTGGAAGATTCTCGCTAACCTACCAGGATTTGAAGGCAAAAAACACACAAACAGTGGTGGTCACACAAACAGTTTGAATGGACAGAGGAATAAATGACAATGACACCAGATTATATTTAGCATTTGAGCTGGAAGTATTTCATTATTTAAATTTAAATACCGAGCTCCTGTTACCACAGGGGACGATGTGGGAAAGCCCACATCTGTGTAAGTTATAAGGTGTGAGTTAAATGAGTGAGGTTAAATAAAGGCCAGTGTGCTCATGGCGAAATGAATCATCAAATTCAAGCATTTTCTGTATTCCTCAATGCAGTGTCATGTGTACAGAGAATATCACTGAAAGGCTTTACCACAGTGCCTCACCTGGGCTTGTGAAGTTGGAAGTGGCAACATGTGTCATGTCACAGTATTAACTGCATCAGCTCATGACAGGGTTTGGTGTGGCACAGTCCCCATGAATCCATGGACCACAGTTATCAACAAGGCTGGTAATGCTGGTAATGGTTCCATACTAGTGTGGGTATATTCCCAAGACATGGGTAAAGGCCCACTGATCATATTAAAGATGTCATTGACTCGTGCCCACTACATTTAACTGTTTAGTGACTATTTGCAGCCTTTCAAGGACTTCATGTACCGCTACAAAGATGGGATATTCTAGCAAAATAAAGTCACTGGGCCTGTGGTGTATGGGTGTATAAGGTGTATATTCACATTTGGTTTTCCCTTGACTATCCAATGACTACACATTAGTGTATTTGAAATGTTTTCAAAACATTGTGACAATGATGTCTTTATGTTTTCTATAGACTTTACCTTTAAAAAACAGAAACAGGTGAATTTCTATAAGAGCCACAAAGTCACAAAATTGATCAGCTCATCTAAACTAGTATCTCCCCAAGATCATTAAATCCATATATATATATATATATATATATATTTATATATTAATTTTTTTTTGCATGTTCTTTCAGGCTTGTACTAATCTGCAGATCTGCTCAAAGTTCCTGCTTTTTCTCCAATTTTGGTTTTCCAGCCTCCTTAATTTGCATAAACACTTTTTGAATCTCACTCTGACAGTTCCCATGAACAACTTTGAAATATTCAACAACTGGAAATTCTAGACCTTAAACGTTAATTTGTCATGAAATAAAGGAGGCAGGCCACAGCTGGTTGTGTAATCAGCTGATTGTTCAGTTACTGGCTGCTTATCTGAAATAGTGAATACCCATAATATTTTTGTCAAACCCTTTGAATTAAAGCAAAGTGTTTACACTTTAAGCACGGGGCATAATGAAGTTGACAATGGCCATTTTCATTTTATTTTTATTTTTTTAGCAGGAAAGATGCCTGATGACAAACTAGATTGACTTGAGGTTAGCTTTAAACATGTATCTTTAGTCAAACAAACCCACAAACATTACAAAGATGATGAATCAATGATAAAGCAATTGGGCAACCAATGGGTTGGTTTTAATAACTGCTTCTCAACATCTGTACCAGTAAACAAATTTCAGCAATCTGCTGGGATCATATTTTTTAAAAATACAGGAAAAACAGTCATGTAACAAAACGATTTTTCCAATTTAAGTTAAATTTATTTCAATATAAAATTTGTAGGGAAAAATAAATACATACTGACATCAAAAATAATTAACTGAATGTGTTTGAGGAAAATACATTTACTAACTGGAGTTGCCAGATTATTCAGAGTATTCTACCTGGTACCTTCAAAGCAAGCAAAAGAATGACAGAACATAAAAGTGTAAACAAAATTGATCTTTATATTTTTTAATTTATTAAAAACAAAAAATAAAGAACAAAGAAAACAAAAACAAAATCAAGGTGAAATTTACAATCATCTTCAACGAAAAAGAGCTCAAAAATAAATGCAAATAAAAAATAAATATAAAATAAATTACATATGATAAAAAGGTGTCATTTACAATTTTCTACAAAAAGGGGATTTTTAAAATAAACGTTGGGTTGATTTCTTTCCACTGTAAATGGATCTTAAATGCATTGTTTTTTACACAGATGATGCCCAAGATGCTGACCCACAAAGATTTTCACTCATTTATTTATTAAATCAATTTATTTATAACAAAAAAGATTTTTTTCCCTGAGGAAATTAAACAATTTGATCTTAAAAAAAAAAAAAAAACAAAACAAAAAAAAAAAACTTTTCTTGTAAGCACATCCAAATGTACATGTACAGTACAAAGGAAAAAAAAAACAACTATCAGGAGTCAATGTGTGCTGTACACAGATCTGTGACGATTTGCAGATTCTCAAATCAAGAATTTCCCAAAAACTTTTGACATGTAGATTTTAAGATCTGGTCAAGCACACTCTAATGTATGTCTGTAGCCATATGCAGAAGAAGAGGACAACGCTTGACTGAAGACAGCTGCCATCGATATAAGCATTTCTATGTACGTCTATGCGCATTAATTTTTAATAACATCTCAACCTGCCTACTGCAGGACAGAAAAAAGAACAAAAATGACCCCACTGTCCAAGAGAGCATTTCTGTACCTTTTGACAGAGCTAGGTATGTCGACATACAACTGACTGCAAGGCAAGTTTAAAAGGACCCCCAAAATATTGATTTTGCAGGTATGCCAGTCATAACATTTGAAAGAGCTTTAAGGTGCAGGTTTGTAAAAGGGAAATCAACCCCTTGATCAGTAGTTCTTAAAACAGTTCTCATTGGCCCCCTTCCAGACAATGGATATTACCCGTCTCTGTGTTGGGTTTAGTTGGGGGGGGGCTCAGAGTACTGTTTTTGCGAGCCACTGCTCTAGCACGTGTACAGGTGGAGAGGTTATGTCCACACATGATGGTAAAATAGCCTTTAACAGCAACTCAATTAAATAAAAAATAAAAGTCAGGAAAAAACAAAAAATCAAGTGCTTTCCCTCTGCCAATCCCAAAAGCATTGTATGAGAGGTGTGTATTAGACAAAGCACCCAAGGGATTGTCATATTTGCAGGCCAGATCCAGTGTATGATGACCTTAGACTTTGCAGAATCCCTTTTGCGTCTGTTCTCTTTTTTCTTTTTTTTAAGAGTCTCATGGACATTACATGCTGAAGACACATTGAGATGACGTGGCTGGACTTTGCGTGTTGCTTAACATCCTGATGCTGTAGCCGATTGGTTCATATCATCTACAACAACTACAGTAATAATCTTAAATTAATGGTTGAGGAAATGCCCAGCATACTCTGCATGATTTAAGAACATGGACAATCTGCGGCAGGACAATCAAGGACAGGTTCACGGACATCACAGACAGGTAAATACAGTTGAACATTGTCACGTACAATGTGAAACAGTACCAAAGGATAAGAATGAGGGGAATCTTATCTACAGCCCTTATTTAGAGAAACAGAAAAAAAAAACAATAATTAAGGCCTCAAACATAGAAGACAGACAGCTTATTCTGAAGGTTTCAGCAAGCATTAATAAAAGTACATTGTCACTAAAAGCCTACAATAGTTACTGTTTAAGTAAAAAACAATCTTTCAGAGTTTTGAGTGTGCATCGTTTGTAGCAAACACATCTACTATTCAGATTTTCTGTTAGGTCAGTTTACTTTGTCCAGAGCTCAATACCAACATTGCATCAAGAGCCGAGGGGGAGCTGAACAATGGACACTTCGCTAAGTGATGTCCCTTCAACTTAGTTAATGTCCAATTGATTTGTATGCACAATTGCTTCAAATTAGATTGCTGCAGATCAAGTACAGAGCAGAGGAGATGACAAATTAGTTTTGTCTATCCTATTGAAAGTAAACAGAGAATGTATCATTACTGAAACTGCACTACACATGCAGTACAAATGCAACACGTAAAATACAGTTTTCTGGTGACATTGCTTAGTACTGAATGTAAAAAGCAGCACTTGCATTCTGAAATTACTGTCAACATTTACATCTCATCACTATTCATGGACTTTGGTTCTGTATCGGTCAATTCTTTGACTTTCTGGGAAGAACACACAAGACAAACTCTATTAAATTAAACCGAATACTCGTTATGTCCAATTCACTACAATGAAAAAAGAGCACACCTAGATAACATGCTGATGTGGAGCCTGTATACGTAGCCTAACTATGAACCAGAATGTTTTGTCCATGGATTCCACGTTGGCCCCACGTATAGATGCTAAACTGCATAAGGGTCCTAGATGGGAACCATTTAAAATGAAAGTGGGCTGTAATGATAACAATCACATGCACAAACCCGCTCAGAGTCAATGTCCACCTGGAACCCACCCAGCCCACATTCCACCCATTTGAGCCCCACATAAGTATGTTGGCCTGGCAGATGTTCGAACAGTTAGAAATTTAAACAATACTGCACGTTGATGGCAGAGCAGGAAAGAGATTGTTGCATGCCTATATATTGAAATGTAGAATAAGGAGGCAAGTCAGAGGTAGCCTTGATTTCAGTTGAATTTGCTGCACCATTGAGAAATATCAAGAAAAGAAATGTAAAGAAATAGTTGCATGCATCAGTTTGGACACCCCCTGTTCAACTGGACATATTTTGTCCATTTGTAGGAAAACCGAATAAAAAAAATAAAAATGATAATTTCAGCATATTTTAGAGCACATGTTCTATTTATTTGCTGAACTGAAAGTAAGAGCTAGTGTGTTTGTGTGTGTCAGTCAATGGCAACAATACAACAAGAAATGAAGCTTGACCAGCAATGTCCAAACTTTTACATACAACTATATCACTAACTTCCTTACCGTTGAAGTATAATGATTTATGATTTTGCTTTATGGACTTATTTATAATGATATCTTTGCTAACAGTTCTGCTTAGTCAAGGTGAAAGAGCTACATTTAATAACAGAGCATATATTCTGTCTAGCTTTTATTGATATAGCTGGAAAGGTGTGGATCCCAGAATCAGTCACAATGCTTTTGATTTAGTCCAATTTCTCCAAACTCAGATGTAGCAACAACAGATGGCAATATGGAACTTACAGATTATGCTGAAACAGTTCTATAGCCTTAGTATTTCTGTTTAACGGAAATGAATGAACAGTGTTTTCTTAAAAATGTCACCTCTGATGCTTCGCAGGAACAATACTTTTTCAGTGTCTACTGGCCATCTTTGTCTAACCACTGTGCTGTGTGCTGTTGGAGATTACCATATGTGAATGTGTAGTATTCAAATCAATATATAATCGCTGAGTGAGAACCACATTCATACGTGTCATCTCTCATGACTGGCACTTACGCTAGCAATGCTAACAGCTTGACCAACTGGCGCAGCCCATAGTTTCAACTGTGCCCTTTTAAGAGAGTACACATGGCATTTCACTACTAAATCACAACTCTATTCTTCCATGGGAAGAAATACGAAAAAGAAAAGGATCTTGCAAGTATATGGGTTTTGTTTTTTTTTTTCTTTAAATTGCTGCAAATACTGTCTGCTGAAGCTGTTACAGTTTTGGGTTGGCTCCACATGCAGATTTCTGACAATGCTTTTCCAAGGCTTTAGCATGCAACCCCTGACCACAACAGTACAATGCATCAAGTTCAGGTCTGGACTACCCAGCTCTACTATCAAATCAGTTTCAATATCTGTGCGCAGGTCAGTTCATTGGAATAACAAGACAACAGTTTCAACCATATCTTGTGAATAAAGTAAATAGTAAATTAACTACTGTTGACAGTTGTGTCCCAATGCTGGTCTCATGTGTATAAGACCACGCCCCATGAGACATCCACAGTTCCCAGCCCATGGTGCCCATTCACCTAAAGGGGGGGTGGGGTGGAATGGAATTGAAGCAGCAAAAAAAGGGGACAGCGGGCTCATACTGACACTGTTCTTGCACCTACTCCTCCAAACAGAGAAAAATGCAGTTTATTTTGTAGTTCATCAGCAAAGTCTTCCCCCAGTTTGTGTGGGTCATCTCTCATCAAACTGTCCTTTTAGTGACATCCCCCACCAGTGGTGATCCCAGTTTAATATGACAATATGAGGTTGTAGGGTTTGGGGGGTGCTAGGAAGCAGACATTAATTGGTAGGTGCCATTTTCTGGCAGAGAAGATGGTTTGGCTTCTGTGGTGGTTTTGGGTTTGGGTGGCCAGTCTGGGTCCACACTCAGTTCCTGGGCTAGATGCATGTAACGTGCTTTGGGCACCCTTCTCTGTCGGCAGCACAGCCAGGAGAAGTACTTGGATCCACACCAGTCTAGTCCTCCCTACAGAAACAGATGCCATAAAATGGGGAAGAAAAAAAAAAGAGAAGGAAGAGAAGAAAGGAAGAAAGAAATTTGTTTTCATCTGCCCTGTTTGGAATACCAACTATTCAAAGCTGAGAAGGCTAAAGCTAAAGATGACAGCAAAATAGCAATGCTCACCTACATCATATACCTCTGATGTTATTCTGGGCTATACTTCTTGCATTACTCTAGTATTTAAAAGTGAATGACCAGTTTGACAGAAAGGCTATATATTCTACTGTACACTACAGAGTATTCCAAGGGAAGAACTTTAAGAATTTTAAGCCACACAAAAATCCAGCACTGATCCAAGGATTAGACAGGCATAAATCCATACAGGGAAAACCCTTTAAAACCCTTTTCTTTAGTCTCTGGTGGAAACATAACCGGACCGTTATACCCACAAACGAAGTTCTAACAGAGAGAGAAAGCGTTCAAGATGCATGCAGAAGTTTGCTTAGAGTAGCCACTACACAAGGAGCATTAGAGGTACTAGAGGAAGGAAGAAGTGTGGGGTAATCGTAACCTCCGCAGCATGATGTACAAGAGGTGCCCACTAGGGGGCCCCCAAGTAGCGTTCAGAGAAATCATGTGTGCACATGCATAAGTCAAACGTTACAGTAGGGTGCGGAGTCACACAGAGTGCAGAAAAGAGGAGAGCAAAAATAGTGAGAGAAAGACAGATAGAGCAGCAGAGATAAAAAATAAAAGAAAAACAGAGAGAGAAAGAGAGAGAGATAGAGAGAGAGGAGAAGAAGAAGAAGAAGAAGAAGAAGAAGAAGAAGAAGAAGAAGAAGAAGAAGGGAAGAAGGGGGGGAAGGAGATTGTGAAAACGGCAACGATGAACAGAAGTGTCAGATTTCCCAACCTGTGGTGGCGGGGTGGCTGGGAGGACGCCATAGCTGCCCTGCTTGTCTCGGCTGAACACAAGCTTCCATAAGACGACGTCAAGGACGAGGGTCTATGGAATATTGCAGTGGGGCGGAAAGAATGAAGAGAGCTACTGATCACATCGCTTTCATAAGATCTCAAATGCTTCAGCAGTTTCATTTGAGCAGCAAAACTATATAACACCTATTGAGAAGGGCTGTGATTTCAGACTGTGCGTTAGTCATGGAGAGAGACAGGGAGAGAGCCAAGGAGTTGTTATGGACAAGAAAAAAACCCCAGTAAAAATAGTCAGCAGTTCATCTGTTCATCTAGGAAACAAAACAGGTCCCACTGGTCCCACTGTAGCCTCTAATCACATGATTGGTTGCTATTGGTCTGATCTTTCCTGTTGATTGGCTGAAACATGGCAGTTTCATTGGGTAGCGACGGAGACGGCGTCACCTGCGCTCAGTAGCAGGCAGCTCATTGGCTTAGGAGACTCTAGGGGAGGGGAGCTCACTGATAATGCCACTACAGAGCAGTACGAAGCTGAGAGACGACAGCTGTCAATCAATCATTGATGTTTCACACCCAGAGGCATAGGTGTAGAGTTGGAGAGGCAGGGACATTTTCTCAGGGTTTCTACGTCTTGGGGTTTCAAAGCCAGTCAGAGGGAGCTGGAGGTGGACATGATCACACTAAACACATTCATAGCTCAGCTGCAATTGTCAAAATAGCATGAGTGTGCAGACAGAATTTATTATGTTTCAGCATGTTTGCATGTATGTGTGTGTGCATGAAATAAATAAATATATACATGTAACCAGAAGACTGGGAGGTTTTCATTGGGTTACAGCAGGTGGAAACATACTGCATAGGTTTAGACCCTACATTTGATGGAGTGGCACAGGTTACTGAACATGTTCAAAAAGGTTATCCTTCAAAGAAAGATATTAAACATAATACTGCACAGTCCTGAGCATATAAGCTATTATTGCAAAAAATAAATAAATAAATAAATAAAATCCTAATCAAAGGAGGAAACAGCTAGTGTGTACCTGTTACATGAATAAGTATGAGAGCTCTTGATTAATAAAATAAAATTGGAAATGTTAGTGACGTCTCTACATGCTAAAAATGTCCACATATATATGATAAACACAACTATATCATGTCCCACTTACCTCCACTAGGACAGACACAATAGCATTGGCCAACACTATGTACACCATAGTCAGGCGCCACTTGAAAGGTACACACACAATCTAGAAAAGAACAAGAACACAAACTAGATTTCATGATTTTTTTCACTCTACCTCCAACACTAGCACTTGGTTCAAACACGGGAAGAAAGCAACTTTCCAGGACACTTTAGCAAGGAAAAGGAAGAAGTAGCTGGACATACCTCTAAAACCTCATCAATAGCAGGGACAGGGAAAAGCATAACGGAGAGCAGGAACACGTAGAGGCTGAGCACAGACAACATAAAAGGCCCTGGGAACAGACACACACACATATATAACAAAGACAAAAACACAAAGTGTTAAGTAGGTCTGTGTCAACTGATGTTAATTGCTCTGAATATGCATTGAAATGACTCTTTACAATGAAATGATACAATATACTGTTTACAAGAACTATATATTTTAGCAAGAAGAAAACAGTGCACATTGTAAAAAGGCTCTCACAGTTTTTGTAGCTGGGCTGGCGGAAAGGTTTGCCTTTGGAGAAAACGATGGCCACAATGAGGTATTGGAAAGAGGACACATAGAACAGGGTAGTGTTCTCATAGTTCTTTATGTTGTGTTCATCGGTTCCTGTGAAGTTCTCTGAGATGTTGGTATGGATGGAGGTATTATTGCAGGCACTGAAATTCAAAAGAAAATCAACAATCCGCAACAATCTCCAATAATAACTGGTAACCTTACGTATTTTTAGATGCAGAGATTTGGGTGAATTATGCTAGTTAGTTGACTCACTCTGTCTGTGGGTTCCAGGTCTCATACCAGGCCTCATGCCGGACCAAAAGGAAAGCAAGGCTCTGGAAGCCCAGGCAGATGAGTATCTGAGTCATGACAGAGAAGAGCAATGGCCCAGAGATCAGACCAGAAGGGGGCCGCTGAGGGACCAGTTCCTTCCATGCTGAATTCAGACTCACTGAGAGAGACAGAGACAGAGACACAGAGAGAGAGAGAGAGAGAGAGAGAGAGAGAGAGATCTGGTGAGTTGGATTCTAATGTGAAGCTAAACTAATCAGTTAAACGTATTACTGATACTCACTGGTAAACACAATAAGAAGGATGATGGCAATGTCAATGAAGAGGAACTGAAAGTCTCCCAGGTTGCTGGAAATCTGAAACGGTCATTTTCAATGAGTCAGGTTTCACTCTGAGAAGAAACTGGACCTCAATTCAATTATAACAAATTACCGTATTTTACAGACTATAAGCCGCAACTTTTTTCCATGCTTTAAACCATGCGGCTTATATTCCGGTGTAGTCTGGAAAATATGGTAATAAAAGCAAGAGCAAATTGGAAAGTCTCCAGTGTCAGAATAATGAACAGAACAGGAACTACTCTAACTATATATTGTGATTCTCTTGCAAAATATATTTATCTATGTGCGTGTGAATTACTCTTTACAAGGTGAACTGAATTATTATGGCATTATATTATCAAGATATCAATGAATGGTGTAAAATTGTTTATTGCAATTAGCAATTATTTTTGAGACAGTGAGACATCAAATATTTTGTAATTGTAACATGCCTGGTTGGGTTGCAAAGAGAAAGCTGATGCTCTCAAAAAAGAATGTTGCTGCTCCTCTTTTGAACATTCTAAAAAGTTTCCAAACTTTTAAGCACCACATATAAAGAGGAGAGTCAAATATAACAAGACTCTTGTTGACCAGCTGTGAAGACGTGGAACTATGTTCTCTGCAAAGATGGTGCCCTTTTCAGCACTTTTCCTTGATTTCGTTGATATATGAACAGATGTCCCAAAACATTTGTCCACCTTATATGCATTTGTTGTTGCAAAAAAAATTGTATATAATTACATCACTTCATATCCAAAATGAGGTGGAATGAAATATTTTATACTTATTTCCATTGAAAGTGAAGGTTTTTGCCTGAAAGTGATCTATAGAACATGGTTTAGAAGATAATTCAGGCAGGGCCTTTAAATACCAAATGTATTAAAATCTGTAAGGAGACTGGAGGAAGGAAAACACTCACATAGTAGAGCAAGGTGACGCTGATGTACTGGATGATGCTGTACAGGGCCATGAACTTGAAAACACAGAAGGAAGTGATGAGAGCAGCTCGGCCTTCTCTGCAAAGAAACATCAAATATTTCAGAAAGCTGTAGTTGTTTGTTCTCTGATCAGGTGTGTTCACTTAAATGTAAAAGGTGAGATCATCAGGGGAAGCAGACAAGCAATGTTCTCTAATTAGGTGGATATGTTCATAGAGGTAGATATGTTAAGATAAGTTGGGAACTAAATGTTGTAGCGTGATCAGGCAGATCTTTAGAAGTATGATTGTGCATCCCTGATTTTTGCAGAGGAAAATGAGAGGATCAGTGTTTATTTAAGACACTGTATGCTTTGAAAATCACACACACACACACACACACACACACACACACGCACACACACGCACACACACGCACACACACGCACACACACACACTATATTTAACTACAATAAAAAGTGTATTTAAAAGGGTGTCTTATTTTTTCATATTGTATTTTGCACATCATATATTGCCATTCAATTAAAATATATTCAGGATATAATTTGTTGTACCACCCTACTATTTTATAACACATTTCAGAAATAATAAACCTTATAATGTGAAAAAATGCCAGAACACATCTTCAAAAGGATCTTATTAGATTCAGATCAGACAGAATGCCATTTGGTAATTGTTTGGTATCTTGCCAATGCATCCCTTGCCACTGATTTGGAAATGACTTGATATAAGTTGAGTGTGTATTAGCTGGTCTTGCCTGATGAGGTTGGGCACACAAGAGATGTTGGGAGTTCTGGAGGTGAAAGGAGAGGCCACTGAGGCCTCCAACTCTGACAGAGAGATGCCACTGTGAGCTCTCTTCAGTGCCTGAGGAAGAAAGAAGGAACAGGCAGTTAGAAAATATTGCAGCTGCCTCAGAGTATGTATGTGCATATATACTCCTCAAATGCAACTGACTCATAACATAAAAATAAGTGAGGGGAAATACTGTATATCAAAGACAGACTTACACCACAGTCGTTGGCACCATCTCCACACATTCCAACAAAGTAACTAGACAAGAGAAAGAGGCACATATAAAAACATGTATTTGTATACTCCCAAGTGTTTATGAAAATGTTAGACAGTGTCACTGTGCATGTATGCTTTGTCACTCACTCAACACTCTGTAGTGTCTCCACCAGTTGAGTTTTTTGGTCTGGAGCCATTCTTGCAAAGACTGTCCCACGCAAAACCAGCTACACCAAAGCCCAAAAGAACAACGAGGGAGACAAATATTTAGGTATGTATTGGTAAGATATCTGTACACTAAGTATTTTTGTGACAGGCTACATAATATAAATAAATCCTGACCTTCTGAAGCAGGTCCTGGAAGTGTTCAATGATAACCGCAAATGACTTGCCGCTCATAGCAAAATGGTACTGCTCCAGAGATTTCTCTTCTTCAGGCTTGTCATCTATGCTGATCTCCACATCCTATATCAGAGCATAGAAAATATTCTATTACAAATGAAGCTTCAGTAATTTCCAATTGTCAGAAATGAAAGTTTCCAGCTCCTAAATGAGTTCCCTTTTGTACACATTTATGCCGAAATATGCAATTTTTACATTTGATATCAAATACTAAATTGTGGCATCATTTTAATGCCAAAAGTGGAGAGCGATTTTTCTCATTTGAGCACAATTCATGCAGCATTTTTGGATTTACACTGACTTAAAACAAAGATTTCTTCCTCCTTTCCTGTAAAGCTGGCATTTTGAAGTACAAGTTTTTTTGTGTGACACTACCATGCACTTGTAATAAATCCAGGGTTTGTTCCAGGGTACAGGACACTGCCAGTTTTGAAGAACAATCTGCACATTCATTTATTCACCCAATTCCTATGACCTAAACATATTGATACCTTTCAAGTCACGTTTAGCTTTCTCCTTTTGGAAGCAAAATAACAGCCTAGGCTTCAGATAAAGGTGCTTGCCAACAAATTAGGGTAAGGCTGGATTATAGGTTTATGGTCTCTAGAGAGCTCTTGCATGTGCAGTAGCAGTGGCTGTCCAGCAGATGGCACAAACTGACCTCGAGTGTAGCAGCCTTGCGGGAGTGCTTGCTGGGGTTGTCGGCATAGCGCCAATTTATCTTGGCCGCTTGGCCATCTTTGGGAGGTAGGGCGTCTGCAATGATGACTCTGTCCTGTGGCAGGATCATGCCGCAATCCCGTGCCACAGAAATGGCCGTCAGCATATTGTCACCTGTGCAAAAGAGAGACATGACTGCATGCAAACCTCAATAACAACACAAGCTTACATGTAAAGGCCAGACCCTGCTGGCAAGCCCCCGTGCATCCCTCATGACACACTGTGAGTAATGGACAGGTTGGGACATACAACTCAATCTAATAGTGTGATTACACTCACAATGGCGCTTTGAGCCCTGCCTGAACTTTGGAGCTCTTTGCTGCTAAGCCAGAGAGCTGAGACCTTTATTAGTCAGGATTCCAGGAATACCTAATGAAGCGGTGTGAGTGGTATTAAGCTGTGCAATCTAGACAGTCTGTCAACTCACAGCTTGCACAAGGTCACATATGGATAGTGGCAAGAGATGAGATGTGATGCTATTGTTTAGTATTCTTGCTGTACCTGTCACCATCACTGTGCGTATGTTGGCTCGTCTGAGGTCCTCTAGAACACCCGGAGTCTCAGCCTTCAGCTTGTTCTGCATAATAATCAATCCAAGGAACTCCATGTTGGATTCTATATGATCCCTATGGGTTCAGAGAATCACTCATCAATACAATGGAAAAGCAAATTGTATTATTTTATTAATTAATTATTGTATTAATTTATTTTTAAATGTTTCTATCAAATGTAAATTGGTGTCTCTTTATGTACCTAATGTTTAATTAGCTGTAACCACTCAGTACTAAATATGACCTTTATGAGCTCAATAATCCGGAGAACCACCAAAGTCTAAGATCCTGAACACACTCAAAACAATTATTCTATTCTGATAGTCTAATAGCAAAAATGTGGTGGGAAGAGGTGTATAAGCAACAGGGATGACCACTTGAGGAGAACTTCACAAGGAGTGAATGGACTAGCATTTCTATAATCAAGCCACTCCTGAAACAGAGACAGTGTCAAAAGCCCCTTATCAGGCAAAGGAGAAAAACAACTGGACTGTTGCTGAGTGCTCTAAAGTCCTATTTTCAGATAAAAGTAAATTCTGCATTTCATTTGGAAATCCTAGAGTCCAGTCTAGTATTAGTCCTAAGAGTCTCATGTCAGGCTCATAGAGTCTGGAGGAAGAGTGAAGCACAGAATCCAAGCCGTCTAAAGTGTAGTCTGACGTTTCTGCAGTGTGTGATGGTTTATGGTGGCATTTCATCTGCTGGTGCTGGTCCAGTGTGTTTTATTAAGTCCAAAGTGAAAGCAGCATCTACTAGAAGATTTTACAGCACTTCATGCTATCATCTGCTGATAAGCTTTTGAAAACGTTTGGAGACTTCCTTTTCCAGGCAGACTTGGCCCTTGCCCACAGTGCCAAAACTTCTAAATAGTTTGCTGACCATGATACTAGGGTTTGCTTGGCCAGCCAACTCTCTAGACCTGAAGACCTTAGAGAATGTATAGTGTACTCTCAAGAGGAAGTTGAAGAAAAACCTGACCCAGCAATACAGATGAGCTGAAGGCTACTATCAAAGAACCTGAGCTTCAAGAACATCTCAGCAGTGCCACAAGCGGACTGCCTCTATGCCATACTACAATGATGCAGTCATTTGTGGTAAAAGAGCCCCAGTGTATAAGTGTATACAAGTGTTTACCTTTTTAAATTTAAATTATCAACAAAAACTAACTTTTTCAACAGTATTAGGAAATCTCTGGTACCTGTTAACATTCTGTACTTTATGCCAGGTAAGCTTGGACTCCAGACGTCTGTGGGCTAGGGCAATAACACGTAAACCTTGCTTCGTGTAGTCTTCCAGTACCTCTGCAAAGTCCTGTGGCACTGGACAGCATTGTGGGAGATTGTTAAGCAGAGCACAGTGTCTTGGACTTAAATATAAAATTGTACTGCTGTCAACTCTATAACCAACCAGTCTCTTTCTTGCACAGACTTGCCACCACTTCTGGCGCTCCCTTCAGGTAGGCATCCATCCTCTTCTCTCCAAGCAGGCGGGCCACAACACTCATCCGTTGCAAGGCAGAGGAGAAGGGGAACTGTCGTACAATTCCAATCTCATAGGATGCCTGGAAAGCACAAAAGTAAGACAAGCACTTCCAAGCCTTGTCCAGTTGCAGAATGTAAAGACGGTGACTCACTTACCGAGAGTTCGTACAGTTCCTGTAAAATGATCCCAAAGAGAAAGGAAATGGAATGAATGTCAGTAAACACTTCTAAAAATGAAGTAGTTATGAGAATGGCCTCAAAAAATTCTCTCAGTCAAACGAACCATGTCCTGCTCTGGTGACATTACTGGTTCTGGAAGAAGCTGCTTGGGCGGACGCACTACAGTGGGCATGATGCGGTTATGGAGAGAAGTCTCCTCCTCTGTGGCCTCCTCCAAAATCTGAAGCACAGACAGAGTAAAATTAAGACGATAAAATTTGCATCGTTGAAACTAAGCTGAAAGAGAGATTCAAGTTACAGCAACGCATCACAGAATGCCTTGGGTTTCAAACATGCCAGTTTTTCTGGTTTGCTTACATTGTTTCTTTATGAAAATACTTATAATTATGTAATTTCCTAAAAATATAACCAGTCATTTGGAACAACGTGCAGCATGCCAGTGATGTGACTAAGACCAAAAATTATACATGGGCTGGTCCAGGCTCTTAACATGTCCAGAACTGCTGCTGTATCTGTAGTATCTGAATTAGATTGCTTGTAGCAACAAGAGACAGGAGTGGTGAGGTACAAACCCAGCCAGTGGCCTCGAACATCTTCAGGTCAAGAGGGTCTCCAGAGAGCTGGCCCTCAATTTTGGTGAGGGAGTGACAGGTGGCCATGCAAGCCACAAAGTGAGTCTTCACCAGGCTTTCTTTGTAGGCATTTTCCTCCGTGTGATGAAAGCTAGAGGTTGTACAGTTCAGCATCATTAAAACAGTACAAGGAGCACATCAGCAGGCCAAAGTCCATATTCTAAGCATACATGTACAACAGAGTCCTAAACACACACTTACAGTCACAGGAACTAAAGCTTATGATTGAAATGACCTAACAAAAAGTACTTCTAATGAAAATTACAATGCCCACCTTCCATTCTCCACTCGCTGCACCCCCCACAGATCGAGACCATCCTCTGTGAGTGTGCCCGTCTGCAAGAGAAGGATGTAAGGGTTGCATATACTCCATCAGAGGGGAGAAGCTGAGGTTGTACTTGATAAGGCTGTTGTACAAAATCACTGCACTCTGGGAGTGTGAGCAAACAGCTCTGCTATTAAAGTAAATTAGGCATATGGCTTAGGAGGATGAAGAATGTCAGCAGAAATTTGGCTCCCACATTGTAGAGAAGTTGCAGGCGAATGTGTGTGAAAAATGCTAGAGAACCGTAATTGCAACTTACAGAGGAGAGAAACGGCAGAAAGCTTAGCAGACTGTGTACGTTAGCATGTCTGAGCCTAGCTTAGAAAAGTCATTTAGAAAAAACCTACTGGATTTTTTTTATCTTAAAACAAATTAATATAATAATTATGACCTTACAAAATGTATGCAAATGAAACCAAACAGTAGCATTCAAGATTTTGGGTAACCAGGGGAAATTTCTTGTCATTGTAAATAGTTGAGTGAATAAAAGATGGCCTCCGTTTCCATAAAGCATTCAATTAAAGACAAAACATTCCTTTAATATTGTAAGCAACCATCTTATGCAGTTTTGAAATAACAAAACAAGACTAGTGCATGAAGCACGTTTTTGAGTACACTGCATGGTCATTTAAAACCCCTCTGGCAAATATCACAGCCTGCAAACACGTTCTGTAGGCAGCTAAAGACTTTCAATTTCTGTTTGGGGGATTTTTATCCCAAACTTTCTTGCAAAATGCTTCTACTTCTGTGAAATTCTTGGGCTGCCTTGCATATAATAATCTTTTTGAGATCTTTCCACATATTTTTGTAAACTGTGAGGACCATGGCAAAACATTCAGCTTGCACTTTTTGAGGTTGTGCTTTGTGGGTTTTGAGATGTATTAAGGAGAGCCATACTGTTTGTCTTCAACTTTTTTTAGACAGTTTGCTTTGAGAATTTGCTAGTATTTACTTGAATCCAATTTCACCTTTTCCAGCAAAAATGTTCAATTTTAAATCAATCAAACTGCAGTAATAAATTCAACAGGCTTCTTTTGAAAACTATAAACCATGAACTGTTTAGTAAGGTTTTCATCTGATGATTCTTACACAAAGGTCATTTGTGGAGATGCTGCACAGTAGAATAGTGTTAAATGTATATTCACTTTATGCCATTTGGAGACCAATTAATCTTCTTGTCACTTAATTTTTGACAATAACAGAAGGTGGTGCCCAAACTTTTGCATGCCAGTGTATGTACATACACACACACACAAGTTGGTCCAGCTTACCTTGTCAAAGCATATAAGGTTAAGTTGACCACAGATGTTGATCCTCTGTGGACTGATGCAGAAGATGCCAAGACGTTTGAGCCGCCGCTGGGCATACACAATACCTGCTGTCATGGCTGCAGGTAGTGCAGGTGGCACCGTGATGGTGATGATGTCCAGAGACTCGATGATGATAGTCTTAGCTGGAACCTGTGGGACATGAAATTTGAGATAAAGTGAATGTTTTTACTGACAATTTTCACAACTAAAAAAACAAACAAAAAACCCCCCAAAAAAAACAGTAACTACATTGACATTCACTAAATATTCCAACCAAGTTCATAGTGAGCCATGACTGCAGCAGAATGTGGATTAAAACACTAGTTAATTTCTTACATTGTACATGCATGGCAATGCACTGACAAAGGGAAATGCCTCCTTCATGACACACATTTATCAGTGTGAGATAACTATTTTTTCCATCCATTTAAACATTTAACATTATCCAATACCATCATTTATACCATATCATATCTGATGCATCTGAAATGTACTGCTCACAGCAGGGATTTTATAAACAAACTAAAATGTACAGAGCAAAATGTTTAACCACTTACCCAAGTATTTTGTAGTCTGCTTGTATTTTATGTAATTAACATTTTATTTTATTGTATATTATTAGTATTGTGTATGTATCAGTTATTGTGCAATATAATTAATTATTTAAATTTCACAATTGCAGAGGCCATTAATATATGTATTACATATGATACACTTTAAATGGCTGAATGAGTTGGAACTGATGAGAAGCACCAATAGTTTCCTCGTAGTATATCCACAATATACACAGAAAGCACATTAATAAAGAATTTTCATATTGGCCAGTTATATAAAAAGACCTTGTACCTTGTTCATAACGCTCAGGACAATTGAGTAGACAAAGCCGATGCCAGCCACTCCCACCAGACAGAGCAGAAACATATAGGCATCTCTGTACAGCTTAAAGTCGGTGGGCTTTGGATACAATATGGACCGAACCAACTGGCCTTTAGCTGTACTGAACCCTGGAAAGAAATGAAACAGCATGTAGAATACAGGGTTTCATACCCAACAACATAAACAAACAAGTATTTAGGCATAAGGTTTTCTCACTATTAAACTGTACTAGAATTACTATCAAACTGCTAGTTTTACACTGATCATGGAACACTAACACAATGCACAGCTCAAAACTGGCTAAATGAGTGTTTTAATATTGGGAATTCAGAAAAACACTGAAATATCTAGAGCAATATTTGAACCTCACTCTGCAGGATTGGTCACAGTAGGCAAAAGAACAGCAATCTGAGTCTGGGTTGTAATAACATAGCTAGTGGATGAAACTGCTGGAGCTGTAACTGATGAAAGATACAATGCATTCCTTTGTTAGACAAATAGAGAATTGAGAAAATAAGCTGAATGCAATGATCACTCATTATGTAGAGTGTATAAAGCACTTATAAGCACTACTCAGCTGACATAACATTGAAAATATATTCATTACATTTTACAGCCACTGGTTCCCATAGTTTGTCCATTTTCACAGGTTCAAATATAATTATATACAGTGCATCTGGAAAGCATTCAGAGACTTTCTACACATTTTGTTATGTTACAGGCTTATTCCAAAATGAATTAAACTCTTTTTCCCCCTAAATTCTACACACAATATCCCACAGTGACAACGTGAGAAGTTTGTTTGAAATCTTTGTAAATTTACTAAAAATTAGACACAAAATATAACATGCACATAAGTGTTCATAACCTTTGCCAAGACACTTAAAATTTATCTCAGCTGGATGCTTCCACAGACCATCCCCCAGATGTGTCTACAGCTTGATTGGACAAAAATGAATTTACTCCAATTTGGAATAAGAGAATAACAAAACAAAATGCGGAGAAAGTGAAGCACAGTGAACACTTTCTGGATGCACTGTAAAATGTGCAAGTCAAATCTTTACAGACAATGACTGCCTGAAGAATGAAAACCAGAGGCATCATCAAATTCTGAGGTTCAATTCGTTGAGATGCTTTGCCAGGCCTTTCTGCTGCTTGTTCATGGGTCCTAATTGGGCTGAAGTCAGGAGACTAACTATTTCTTTGCATTAAGAAGCTCTGGGGTTGCTTTAATGGTGTGATTTCGGTCATTAACTACCTCTACTGTGAAGCACCATCCTGACAGTTTTGCAGCATTTAACTGAATCTGAGAAGAAAGTAGAATTATTCTACTTCTGTTAGCAGTCATATCAACAAATTCCAATGTCCTAGTTACACCATGCATCAATGCCATAACTATATGTACTGAATCAAGAGGCCTTTCTACTTCTCCTCCATGCTCTACCCATTTCAAAATTCTGGTAGAAGTTTTCATTTTGCATATCTAATCTCTTTATACATCTGATCAGGCCTGTCTGCTTTTGTGCGTTACCATTTTCAGGTAATGCTTCTGTATTAAAGATGTATGAAGGTATATTGACTTTACCCTTTGCCAATTTTATGGCTGCCTATTATAGAGTGTGATTTGACAGGGTTTTTTTCCACTGTGGAAAAATGATGAGATTATCCACTTTTTTATTTGATTTATTGTTTATGCCATTTTTCCAATTTTCACCCCTAGTAATTTAGACATGCCAATTACCCATCCCCCTAAGTTGTCAGACACATCAATTGTCTGCTTTTGGTGCCAGGGGGGAGAAATCGTCCATGTTTCCTCAGAGTCATATGACGGGATGCCTACTACCTCTTTTCGAACTGCCGCCATTCGTTGCCGGGCAGCCATCGCACTTGGAGGAGAATGCTGGATCCCTAGTTCTGATACAGTGGACGGCAGACTCCTGCACCAACTACCCACCCCCCGAGGGAGAGCAATTTCTCTCCCTCTGGACCCCGGCTGCCGATGGTGAGCAACATGAACCTGGATCATAGTGGTAGCGCTTTAGCCCACTATGCCACTCGGTTGGCTTTGCTGTTTTAGCCTATTGAAGGCCTCCTTTACTTGCATTGACATTTACATTTACTGAGGACCACCTATTAAAGAGTTCCAATGAACTTCTAAATGCAAATTCACTTATCTTCTCAACCAGTCATGAAGGGAAGGCAATAGGGCACACCTGCCCTGACTGTATGCGTGTTTACCCATTCATATGTTGTACTAAGCTAAAAAAGCAGACTTGGTGCAAGATATTTACTTGTCCTGTTAGTTTCCATAGCCCCTTACCAGTCCTGACCACCACAGCCTTGACCAGTTCTCCTGAGTAGAAACGAGTCTGGATGACATTGGTGCCACAGAAGAGAGTGTGTCTCTTATGTTCATCCATGCTGTACACCTGGTCATCCTCTGCCCCTTTCTCACCATGTGATGGGTTTGGCAGATTTGTCTTAGTGACAGGCACACTCTCACCTAGGACAGAACAGAAATAAAAAACAAATAACCTGACACATCTGGACTTTGACACGAGTAAATCGGTGCACATAAAGGATGTATGATTCAGCATAGCTGTTGAGGTCATGTAAAGATGTGGCTTATAACCTGTAAGCATGCTCTCATTGACGATGCAGGTTCCACTAATCAGAACTGCGTCACAGGGCATGATGGTGCCATTGCTGGGAATAACCATGACGTCACCAGGCACCAGGTCTGTAGACATCGCTTCTTCAATCTCTTTAAGAGAGCAGATGAGAGGGAAAAGAAGAAGGAGGGCATGGAGACAGGGAAAAGAGGGGGTGGGGGCCAGTGAAAGAGGGGGGAGTAAGTGCATCAGTACCCAGACTGGCTCAGCAGTTCCCTCATTACCCACGCTCTTGAGCACAGCAGACAGAATGCTGACTAATCATGGTAGGGACCACTGCACAAGCCGCCCTTCAGGCAGGTAATCCAGCCTTGCAGCACTACCCTTTGGGCTCCAAACGTACACACACTTTAAATAATAGAGTTTCTGTTTTTATGGTCCAAGTTTAAAATTAAGGCACATGTTAAAAGGAATTCTTGGAACTAAAGGACAAACATGCAGTTTAAACGTACCGTTATTAGCTCTGCAGACTGATACACGAACAATACTGTGGGTAGCCACCATGTCGTGTAACATGACGTATTGCTACAAAAAAGAAACATATTTGAAACAAATGACAGTTATAATCTTCACTAACATAGTGTTGGATGGTGACTAATAAAAAAAAAAACAAAAAACAACTTTTAAAATACAGATAAAAAGTGCTTGTTGCTAACAGGTATATTTTAGAGCCTGTTTACACCTGGCATTAAAATGCATTTTTGGTGATTAGATTTCACTTGTCAGCATGAAATGGTGTAAATCGTCCCGATTTGCATTGTGCTCAGATTACAATTAGATCACACAAACCACATTCAGTGGTGGTTAAAAATAAGGAATACTGTAGATCTTGGCTTGTCTCTCTCTCTCTGAGCTTATTGTGCACTTGAGTGTGCACACTCATGCTTATTTATTGGTAGATCACAGCAGTATTACAGACCGAGTGCCATTTGTTTAAACAGTACATTGCATTTTCTGACTGAGCCGTTACGGGAACTGTTCACAGGCTCCCAGAAAGTGAAATTGGATCTCACCTATTTACGTTGGGGATGTGTTCGAATGTTTAAGTGTAAACAGTCAAAGTATTTCCAGATACTATTAGGATACAAAATGCATGTTAATGCCAGGTGTAAACAGGTCCTAAAATCATCCTCAGCAATACTACCAGCAAAAATGGTCCTGTTCACCTTTTTGATGGTGTAGAGAGAGGTAGCTATTGATATGACCGACATTAACACTATGGCCATAGCGTAGTAGTAGTATTCGTCTGCACTCCATAGGATAACACTGAAGAGCTGGAAGATGTAAAAGGGGTTGAGGACCTGAGAGGACAAAAAAAGATAAATGGCAAGTGTGTAATATAACAAAAATATAACAAAAATATAACAAAAATATAACAAAAATATAACAACAAAATGTTGTACATTGTTTTTTCTGCTTCTGAACTAAATATATACTGTGTTTAATATATATATATATATATATATATATATATATATATATATATATATATATATATATATATACATACATATATATACATACATACATACATATATATATATATACATACATATATATACATACATACATACACACACACACAGAGAGAGAGAGAAAACATGAAAAATATATGCTCCAGCTTTCTACACAACTCCATTGTATAAGACAAAAATTCAAGCTTGTTTGGATTAAACATTAAACTATTATAACAAAACATGTCTGTCTTACCTCCTTGATTAGCAGCTTGAAAAGGGAAGGCACTTTCACAGCAATTTCATTCACTCCAAAAAATAATTTCCTGAAAAAGACAGAAGGTGATTATATACCATCTTCTGTCTGGTTTCATGTATGTGGAATGCTGTCTGACACGCTCTATCTATCAGCCAAGCATTCCCACAAGTATGGTTTAGTTCAATGTATTGAGGCAGGTCTGGGTTTATGTGGGTTGGATTAAGGTGATTCTACACAAGCCCTCACAAATCTTTAATTGGTTAAAAGGATCCATCAGAACAAGAACATGTGCACCAACATCAAGTTTTATATGCTTTACTAAGAATAGTGACCTATGGGAAACGTGACGGCACCTTTTTTGTACACTTGTGCTTGTTTCTGCTCCCACCCTACACAAGTCTGACCAATAAGCATAGAATATGTGGTCACGTTTTGTCGTGACGCATTTTGGTGCACTTAAGATTTTTCCTTGTGTGAAAACAATCCGAACTACCTACGGAAGATCAAAGCAAACAATTACTGTGGATGTGTCTAAATCTGTGAAAGAAGTGAAGATCTAAGCTTAAAAATGTTGCAATTCAAAAATGTTCAAGGGTAAAATTTCTTGCTTCATTTCATATCCATCGTATTGGATCTCAGAGGAAAAATGACAAAAATTGTGTCACACTCTAAATACTTGTGGACCAGGCTGTATGACATATATACAGAACAATATGTCTGTAACCCTGGTTGTATTGCTCTCGTTCTTCTTCATTGAGCCCATTGAGTGAAGTTCTACTCTATGTAAATAGGTATTAACAATGCAGTTGTCTAAACTAATTCTCTCTGGGAAACAAAACTTGCCTTTTAATAAAAATACTGTACAGATCATTTAGGGCAGTTGCTTTTAGCCATGGTCAAACAATATCCCCAACCTACATATTTTGCCCTGCTCATTAACAAACCTATTCAGTACTGAACTGAGTATGCTAAACGAAGCACTAAAATGATTCAGCATTGTGAACAACAACTGTAGGACCAAATCTATTGCTCACAGGAATCTGGGGTTTTAAACCGTACCAGTGTGAGAAATACATATATGGTAAAATGTGCAGTGCTTCAAAACTGAACAGACTGGTTTATGGTGTGCGTATGTGGGTGGGAGGGGGGTTGTTAGTCATACAACAATTGGATTGTAGAAATTAGTGCCTGACTAGTACATGACTATACTCATGTGCCACTGACAGTCGTAGCCAGTTACCTGTACTCTTGCTTGTCTCGGCTAAGGCCGCCGCTGTGCTCCGAGTGGATGCCAGAATATCTCACACCAAGATCCTCTAGACCCCTGCTCTCAGCATAACACAGTAATATTAATACAGGACAAACACTGCAGCTTCCCCAGGGGATACATTCAACCCCCCAAGAGATAAGTGAACAGGAGGAAATAATAATAGGTTGCTTACGTTAATATTTCAAAGTTCTGGATAGCATCATTCCAGTAGTACTTTGTGCTATGGAGTGTAAAATACCGGATCTGAGCAGAAAGAGGGGAAAAAAACACTGAAAACCAAAATTCAGCAAAGCAGCAGAACTAAGGAGATTTTGCAGTTTTACAACTGCTCTAATCCTAGTAGTCATGTTCAAGCATGGGGGACAGGTGTTGTGCATATATCTAATACTTTGCTCAGACTGCATAACAGAATGTGACATACAGACTCATACTTTCTGTATTTCCTACTGATCAGGACACTATGTGAGATATATGTGAGAGAATGTAAAACCTTTGGCTGTGCATACCTGTACAGGCTGATACTCCGCATATTTCCTGATGAACCCCTCAGCTGGGGTGCCAGAGGGGTGGGGTGTGTGGCCATTGGCCATGGGGGTGGTGGTCTGAGAGTCCAGGCTAATGTAAGGGTTCCTTCCTGGGGCCAGCATCACACGCACCTTGGCTCGGAACCAGCGCTTGAACTCATCCTGGGTCATGTGAACAGGTGTACACTTGTGTAGTTACATATTATTTACTTCATCAACACTAGATTTCCATTTGCAAATAAGAATTGCATAGTTGAATGTTTGTTTCATCTTTGTGTGAGTAGAGTTCCACATTAAAAGAAAACGCAGTTGTAGTTTATGGGAATGGGAAGTCATTCAGAGTGCTTTGAAGAAAAATCAGAAATGAATCCGGGTTCACGATGTCCCACCCATTTTATCTGCTAGGCTGATGTTGGCAATAGTAAAATAGAGATAACCACTGAAATAATAACTTCTTGTTAGGGATTATTTTACTGTACCTCACCTCTGGAATGCTGTTTATGGAATCAATTTATCATACAATATATGGACCTGAAACAACATTAATATTACACGTTGTGTTAACCTGTCTGTTGGCTGGTATTTTGTCAGCTATCTGTTGTGTAGTACAGGGTTTCTTAATCCTGGTCCTGGAGGCATCCCACACATTTTCCCAATATCTGTGCTCCTAACACATGATTGGGAACTAATTAGGTCATTAACAAGCCCTTTCAGATTTGCAGGAGTGTGTTTTAAAGTGTATACTGAAAAAAAAAATGCAAACAATTATTCATTATATTAAATGTTTATTGCTCTAAAATGTTGTAATTATCATATTATCCTTATAGTAGTGGCATACAGCCATTAAAAATTACTATATCACATTTTTTCTGGGACAATGTGTGTGTGTGTGTGTGTGTGTGTGTGTGTGTGTGTGTGTGTGTGTGTGTGTGTGTGTGTGTGTGTGTTTACTTTCAATCGTAAGAATATCAGCAGCATCAGGCAGCTTCTTCATAAGCATTTATTGCAATGATGTTCTGTGAGGTTTGCTGTCTGGTTTCATTGTTGCCGTGAACAATTACGACTAAGTCTCTTTAGAACAGAGCATTTCACATTAAAACCCTCTGAATGACTCCGTTTACATCTTAACGGTTTAATTTTGAAACATGAGTGGAATTTCCCAGTAATATTCAATGATAAAATGTCATCTCCCCCCAAGCATTTAATGTCCCTGGCTGCACTTGGTTTCAAGAACTTATCACAGACATGTAGATGAATAAATTGTGACAACACAAGCCATCAGTAATTAGTGTAAAAGTTGTTCTATACAATTATTATATCTTATTTATAATAATAATTATTATCTTATTGATTATTATTATTATTATTATTATTATTATTATTATTATTATTATTATTATTAGGCATTGATCAGTACATACAGTGCTCTGGAGCAGCACCACCTGTGCGTCCCGAACAGTGGTACGGGTACAGGTGGCCTTCACGCACCACTCAGGCATCCAGTAGAGCAGCAGCAGCAGAAAGCCTCCTGTACACAACACCCCCACAGTCACCATGGCCAGCTTCCAGCGGCACAGTCGGTACCCACTCAGCTCCTGTGTATGTGAGACAGTGTATGTGAGCAACAGTTCATTACCGAAACATTAATTGTTCAGATTTATGTTCAAAACCACATATATAAAAAGATCATCAATGGCAAGCATCTCAAATCCCTCTCCACATGAAGCACCATAAACGAATATAAAAAGCTGCATCACCTTACCACATGTCAATTTAGCAGTTGGGTGATTTGCCTTGAACAAACAGTATTCAAATCTGAAACTCTATATGGGAATGGCCATGCTCCCATCGCTGCCATATGGACTGTGGTTATGTGAACATCATTAGACTCTGCACGAAACTGTGACTCAGCCATACTGAGATGCTAATATTACTCAACAAAAGCAGGTAGGGTGCCAGGACACTAGGTCACTGAGGAACAAGCACACCTGCTGGAGTAAAGATTGTTTGACACTGAATGAGTTTTGTGAGAAATGGCTGTGAGGCAAATTCACTATAATGGCCATTTGACTATCATCTATACTGAATATGTACTACACACTGATGAACTTTAACATCATGGCCACCTCCTTCTCACTACACTCACTACCTATTGTATCAGCTCCTCTTACCATACAGGAGCCTTCTGTAGTTCTATAATTACAGATTGGAGTCAGTCTTTCTCTACATACTTTGTTAGTCTCCTTTCAACCTGATCTTCAATGGTCACAAACCCTCAGGGCCACCACAGAGCATGTGTGGAGTGTTATCAGTACTGTAGTGACACGTATGTGGTGATGTTGTGTTTAAACCCATCAGTGTCACTGCAAGACTGAGTACAGTCCTGTGGGCACTGATGACTAACTGCGTCTGCAAGATGGACCGTCTAAGTAGGAGTGTCTAATAGAGAGGACAGTGAGTGGACAGTATTTAAACACTTCAGCAACACTGCTGCATCTCATTCTACCATGTGTCACTGCACTGCTGAGAATGACCCACCACTCACATAATACCTGCTCTGTGGTGGTCCTGTGGGTCCTAACTATTGAAGATCAGGGTGAAAGGAGGCTAAACAAGAAACAGATGGAATACAGTCTATAATTATAGATCGATAAAGTGCTCCTGCAGAGTCAATAGAGCTAATACAGTAGAGCTAACACCCAGAGAACACACTTCTACAGACTTTACATAAAGATGTGGCATCTAGCATTTCATATTAAAATGAGCAAATGTAATAATTGTAAATAAGAATATAAAACAAACAAAATTAAAAATAAATAAAATGTATGCTCGCAAATGTGCAGAAAATTATATTTGCAAATATTTCTTTCTGTAGAGGATATTAGAATATCAAAAAGAATCTGAACAGGGGTGTCCAAATGTTTGCATTTGGCTGTATGCCGAAGTTCTCACCATCTCATCCTCCAGTCCCTTATTAACAATCTTCAGCTCTTCCATTGTGCTCTCCTGTTCCACCTCCACTGCACTGGGCACTGCTGCTTACCTGCAACCATACATAAAGCAATTAAACATGTTGTTTGTGAGAGAATGATGTTTCAGAAAATGTGGAACACCTCGTAACAGCTGTCATATCATTGTGCTACACAGACAGGCTTCTGACCTCAGATCACAGTCACACAGTTGCACACACACACACACACACACACACACACACACACACACACACACACACACACACACACACACACACACACACCTTCCTGTCCGTCCCTACCCTGACCTCTACAGCTGTATGGCATGCTGAGAGCGATTTTGGCCAGTTTTTAAAAGGTACAAACACACTGCACAAATTCGTTCCCACTAAAGCATTTGCAGATTTCACGGTAAGGTCAACACATGGTCATCTAATGATGTCCTCAAACACACAGCCACACTTATGGCAGTTTGAGCTAAACCGAGAGGATAAAATGACAAATATATGATGACTTGCTGCTGCTTGGTCTTGCAACTTTCTTGATTGGGAATGGCAATATGACCTCAGCAGCCTCAGCGTGCTGAGCCTCTCGTCTTATAATTCAGCTTCACATAGAGGACAAGAGAAGGCAGAGGGAAACAAACCAAAATAGATGACTTCATATATAATTCCTGTCTACCACAATTGTGTCGCCTTATCATTTTAGAATTAACAGTAATAAAGTACTGACCTGTGGAGGTTAGACCTGCACTGGTAGTAACATGTTCAACACTAGACTCCCTCACTCTGGAATAACCACAACCCTGACAGTCTCTCATATAGCCATTAAAGCACAGCAGGTGTTCATTCCAAACCATTACATCCACCCATAAATGATAAAGCCTCAGCAAATGGTGGTTGCTTACTGCCTCCTTGTCACTGGAGAAGCTGAATGCCAGAGCTGCAGGGCAGCTGAATCACACCACGCGATCATACATGCTCTATGTGGAAGCACAATGTGCCCACAGTGCTTAGTGGTCATGAAAACACCCAAAATAATAATAATTGTGGCCGCAGGAAGATCGCATTCATTTACTGGCAATGTATACTGTTTTGGCCCATGATGATTCAGGTACATGTGCTTCTAAGTGAAACAAATTGTTTCTCAACAACACTGAAGAATATACTCACATACACTATATGTGCAAACGTTTGTGGACAACTCTTCTACATAATGCATTCCGCTACTTTAGCTGGCACCCATTGATGACTCAGATGTGCAAAGGTACACAAAGCTTGTCTAGTCCCTGTAGAGAAGTATTGCCAACAGGACTCTCTTGAGCAGATAAACCTGAATCTATTGGCTCCATGCCTAATGCCAGGCATGCGCTTCAGGGGTATGAAGCCCCCAAGTACTGAACTGTGGAGAAGTGGAACTGTGTTTTCTCAAATGCTCTATACAATACTTCTGGGATAAGTTCAAAAGTTGAGGATGAGGTAAAAGTGGTGCTCATCAAATCCTACACTCTAAAGACAGTTTCTAACTAATGCAGGATAACCCATTTAGTACCCTTGAATTTAGAATTGTAGACTGTAAAAATACAGTATATATTATGCAAGCTTTAAAATTAGGGATACCGCAGTAAAGCAGCCATAGGACGTCAATTTATATATTTTCCAATTTTTATAAAATTTTCCATGTTCATCTTCTTCAGATGCTGATAAACTAGGTTGGTAAGTATATTTGTCCTCAACCGTAATGATACATGTTTTTTTGTTATTACGTACATGAATCAGTGTAAATTTAAACCACTGTCAGTTATCATCTGAACTGCACAACTTATTATTTTAAACTCAGAAATGCTTTCTTAATCAGTGAATGTAATAATATTAATGTAACAAGTGCTCTGATACCACCTATTGTTCTCTCAATATAATTTTATTGACAGTTTTCAGTCTCAGTTGTTGGCCAGAATCAACCCTACAGAGAGCTACATGTACAAGGCCAGCCGTAGCCTAAAGGTTTGAAAACTAGGTCTGGGACTGGAAGGTCATGAGTTCAATCCTGTGGACCAGAAGGAAGTAGAGGCAGGGGGGATAAAGGCACAACACTTTCTCCTCCCTCAACATTCATGGTGACCTTAAGGAAGGCACATAACCACTAAATGCTCTCGTTTTGCTGTCCATCATCTTCCAAATTGTCCGATTTACCTAAATAAGAAAGGTTTGCTTAATTGAAAATGAATGAAACACAATTAACAGACTGTTTGCAGTCACTGATAAAGCACACAACACAACAGAGACCACGTTTGGCAAATGTTTCCAGTGTCTGGTAAAGTCCCAGGCAGGGAGTTGGCTAAGAACTCAGTAAGTCACCCTATGCTGGTTCACTGTCCTCTAGAGAATGTCCAACCACAAAACAGAGTCTGTGTGTGTGAGATTGTGAGTGAGCGAAGACTGTGAGCGAGTCAAGAAGACAGAGAGAGAAAGGGGTGTTGAAAAAAGAAAAGCAGTAGAGGTTCCTGGCAGGGCACGGTGCCCGGCCACCTCAACAATAGGGCAGTAGGGAGGCAGCATGGCGGCAGCGCGGCCCTGCTCCCTGCACTCTGCCTCTGGCCCTGATCTTATCTGGCCCCTGCACCCGCTCAACACACCACGGAAAGGGGAAATTTAGCTTAGGACCGTGCCCTTCCTACTATTTTAAACCAGCCGACAAGGCACTGCACAGCCACGTTCCAGTGTCAGACACAATTTATATGAATATTGAGAAGAGCTGACTTGCATGCTCTGGAATTTTTTCCTCACTCTTTTTTGTGTCGTACGGGATGAATGCAAGGAAATAAAGCAATTGTACGTTTGTCAAGTTGCTTTCTAGTTATTCCAGATTAGAGCTAAACACTCCAAGGCATCGTAAGTAAAAGAGCATTTATCGTACCAGTGACAGTAACATTTCAAATCTGACAGTCTGCACAAAAACTCAAAAATCAACACGAAATCCCTAAATCCTCTGAGCTGCACGTTCTCCTATGTGTTCATTACAATGGGTCTCAATATCAGTTGAAATGATCAGGCAGCAAATACATTACTTGGACCCAGATCAAAATGCAGACTTATGGTTTTAAATACCTCAAGGCCTTGTGGAGGCTGTGCCCAAAGACATCAACTTATACTAAGGATCCTCCCTGCCATAGTTCTAGCAGGCCTGTGCTGCAGTCATTCCGGCAGCTCCAAGGCCTTTATCGGATTTAGATCAGATGACTGACCTGATCGAGAACAGCCCACTTCTTGGCCGTGAGCAGCTCCTTGTTTGCTAGGGCAGTGCATTTTGTGACGCTATTCCTCTGCTCAATAAGGATTCGAGGAATCTGGTAGAAAGTGAGCAGACAAATCCGGGGTTCATTTTGCTGCTACAATCAGCAGCTATGCCAGTCAGTGAAGAGAGATCAGCTTGTTCCCGTCACACCAACACAGCACCAAAACAAAACAATCTCTCCATGCTTCAATAATGAAGTGGCCTGCGTTGGATCTGCAGTTGTCCATCTCTCTGGTGTTTTCTTCCCCTCATATGACCCACAGGTTTGAGTTAGTACCTTCTATTAAACACTTGTCAGCATGCTACAAATAGACTGCCCTGTTCTTGGTACTTGGTGTTCTGCTTCCTGCAGTGTACCATTTGAGGTTCAGCAGCTTGTAGATGTTTTCAAAGTCCTAGGCAGTGCTTTGAATCTTTAAGTATTGACATCAGTATCATCTAGTACAATACTAGATCTTACACAGCACTTGTTGGTGAGATCATCCTTCTTCTTAATCATAAAATAAAGGGGAGCAGACATGCCCAATTTGCATATACCTTATGTCAGGAGTCAATGGGAGAGTTTCAGAAACTGCATGAGGGAGCACTGTTCAAAGCCCAAGTGCAAGACTGAGGTGCCCTGTAGCACTCTGTGTGTGCCATAGTTTACATGTGCAAAAGCTTAATTAATCACAATTTGCAATAAAAAACAGCTTGTTCAAGCAACACAGAATCTTGTTGGCAAAATATCAGGGTTAAATCTATTGGCCTGATGTCTCTTGCTTGTTCAATTTCCTTATGTCGGATCCAAAACAGACAAACGAAATGCAGATGCCCTTCTTACAGTGCACAGACTGTTCTCCAGTCCCGTACCCCATAATTGGATCACACTTGTGGCTTTGACTGTGACTGCAAATGCAAAATCTGGACCCACCTGACAAATAAGAAGACTTTAGAAACAGCTATCTAAAAGAAGACAATGACATAGAGAACCTGCCACAATCTCAGATTCCACTATCCCATTAAAATCCCAGTGCGATTTCATATAATAACTGTTCAGTAAATTCAGTTCTCCCTTTTTACTGACCTAACTAAATAACACAAAAGCAAAAGTCTGCTGAGGAAACTAGAGGGACGGGGGATGTATCTTCCAGCTTCATATTCACCCAAAAAAAGGTTCTGCACAAGTGACTTTTACCAGACTGACCTATAGTGCCAGCTTCATAGAGTCCTGTTATCTTTTCACATGCCTTCCTGCACCACTTGACTTGCACTTGGAAAATGCACTGGCTAATTTTCTTGAGCTGTCCAAGAGAAGGAAACACCTGCGACCCCTGCCACAAGCATTTCATTTTGGCTACAATATTTGTCTTCCATTCCTACCGTGCTTGACCAACCATGCATGTTTCATACACAGAGCAAGGACAGAATGATATTGTGAGAATGACCTACATTACAATGAACGAAAGACGGCACCTGAAATGCCTTTCACACATACTGTCTTACTGAGCTACTTGACCCATATGTCCCCCAACCTCATCAGAAGTCAGAAGCCTTGAGCATGACGGAAAAATAATGGAGTGTCCCTTAAACAGTGCCTTGGTATAAAGTCACTCCCAGCAATAATGTAGTCTTACTTTAGAACCTGGGGCACCAATGCCCAAGGCAGCTCCTTCCTCTGTCAGAGCTCGTGCGCACTTTCACGATGCAGACCTGGACCCCTGCAAGACAAAGAGAAAGCATTTTAATTACAAACCACAAATTCTAAGCTCTCAGTCTTCTGTAACCTTTACTTCCATAGGCTTCATGACAAGCATGCCTTAATGAGACAGCCCGGTAAATGAGCTTTCATATTTACTATGTCTTAATTACCAGTCCAAAATGAATGAAATCGACAATGATTGCTGATTAATGGAACAAATTCTTGGAAGAAGGTCTGCGTTTCCCTGCGTGACCAGACCTCAGAAATCTATCTGGCAGAACAGTGAAAGTACAGTATAGCATCCCTATATTCAAACACATTCAAAAATGGTTCAAAAAGGCCACATAACGGTTAAAAAAAATCCTTTATCAGTTCTGTATAGAACCCTTTTTACCAAAGAATGTAGAAATATATAAAGTCATGGCCTAAAGTTTTGAGAATGACACACGTTTTATTTTTAACAAAGTTTGCTGACTCAAGATATTTATTTATTATGGAACATTTTGCCAGGTATTTATATGATAATAAAGAAGTACAATTATATGCATTCCATACTTTATCTTTGTAACTTTTCATTGATAAATACATCCAGTTTGAGCAAAAACTTAATACTTACAGTCTTAACCCTTCTTTAAAACTTACATAGATTCTGTGCAAAATCCTGAGTGATGGCATCCCATCCTTTCCCAGGTGGTGCTTACGAGTTAATCAGAGTTTCTGTGTTTTCGTTTGTCCATCCTCTTTTTGAGGTTTCATCACAGGTTCTTAATTGAGATGTGATCAACATGTCAATGTTTCATTCACAGAGCCACTTGGTTATCATTTTGCCTTGAGACATGGTGCTCCATTACGCTGTAAAAAAACACTGTTCATCTTCAAATTGCTCCTGGCTTGTTGGCAGATGTTGCTCTTGGAGGATGTTTTGATACCATTCCTTATTCTCAGGATGCTTCACTACTGGCTTGACGCAGGACTCGTGGTAGCGCTCACCTTTTCTTCTCCGGACAATCATATTTCCAGTTGCCCCAGTCAGTCACCAGAGAAAATAACTTTAATCCCTATTAGTCCTGCAGAACGTAAGTCTGTCCTTGATGTTTTTGTGCAGTGGCACGTTTGCTGCCCTTCTTAACACTATCAGCCATCTTCTAAAAGCCTTGTGTTCAGATGCACTCACACCTGCCCTCTTGCCACTTCTGAGCAAGCTCTGCACTGGTGGTGACCCGATCTCGTAGAGATATCTCCTTTAGGAGACAGTTGTGATGCTTGCTTAACTTTCTTGGGTTCCACACAGCCATCCTTACTGCAATTGTCCAACTCTCCTTGAAGTTCTTGATTATTGAATAAATGGTTTTGGGGAATGTCCTTGCCGGTGAAATCCTTTTGATGTCATACAATGATGCCTTCATGTGTTTGCCCTTGAAGGTAACCATTTGTAAGAAAATTTAAAAGCACCACTACCCCTTTAAAGCAACCAGTCTGCTCTTCTAAACAGCATAACAGAGTGATATCAGCGGTCTTGTCCCCATTAACATTTTCTTCTGAGCTAATGAGATTATCACTGAAATTATACTAGCAGGCCATCTGTAGGGCTGAAATACAGTGACTGGATTTCAGTAATTTTTGTGATAAGGTCATTTTCATTGCAGGGAATGATTTAATTCAATTGATCATTTTTCACAATCTGAGGCAGTAAACTTTGTGAAAACCAAAATCTGTGTCATTCACAAAACCTTCGGCCATGACAATACAGCTATTTATCTACACACATGGATATATGCGCACACACACACACACACACACACACACACACACACACACACAGATCAGTCAGAACATAAATATGTTAAATATATAACAAGACAGAGTTTATTAACTTCTCTGTGATTGGAGTAGACGGACACATCAGTGACCCTTGGGTGCCCGTGACCCTGTTACTGGTTCACCAATTGTCCTTCCTTGAATCACACACCAACTTAAGAACTGACAGTACACTAGCTACCTAATATGTGCATGCCACACCTTGACAAGTGCCTCTGATTATACAGTTACAATGTAATTCACTTAACGTCAGAAGTTTTAAATACAGTATAATGCTTCATTGGCGTATGAATAAAATATACAGAACATTTCATTTTCTCAGAGGTCCAATTCCTGTAGGTGTTACAGTGTTTGATACCAACAACAGAATTAACCAAAATAAACACAGCAAAAAGTAACACATTTCTTAATATATGATATTCATATGCTGCTTAGAAAAACACAGGCTCCAACTTTTCTGTGCAGTCCAGACACTGTATGCAGACAGCATTGTCCACCTTCTCTTGTTTAGCTGTCTAGACATTACTGTACAGCCAAGTGACCCTAACAATCATTTATCCCCATTCAAGTTTGCCAGCAGCATGTGGTAGAAACAGCTCTCATCTCCTCAAATCACTCCTGAAGAGGAGAGTAAATGAGACAAGACCGTAAGGCCGAGCTCTTCTTCGAGAGAATTAAGGCAACCCACAAATAAGATTTCAGAATTATTCTTGTATGTAAACTGCATATAAGAACACCCTTAACCTTCACCTAGATATAAGCATTTGTAACATGAAATCCCACAGTATGAGCAGGTTCCAAAATCTAATGCCCTACTGCCTGTACAAAAAGTGGTGCTCTATACAACCACAGCAGACATTTAAGATCATGTGAGCTGATGTTAAAGACCACAGAAGAGGGGTTGGCATGCCAGATCCACGTGTTCAATTTAGGAAGTCAGACATCAGCCTGAAAGCAAAAACTAGATTGTTGTGCAAGGCAGTTTCAAAACAGCTTACACATCCATGCTATATCCCTCTGAGCATTCAATACCAGCAGGTTCAGCAGTTTGACAGACTCTGTTTCAGCTTCCAGAAAAAAGGGGAGCATTACAATAGTAGGTTTAGGAAATCACATTCACCAAAAAGAATGTAAGGACTAGACAGGTTGTTTGATCACAGGCTACACTGTGCACGGTGCAGCTCTACAACAAAAAACAACAGTTTCAGCACTTTGACAGACCCTGTCTCCTATTCCAGAAAAAAAAAAAAGAACACCCCACCCCTCCATATAACCCCTCCCTGCAACCGGCAGCAGCACAATTGTTAATAATAAGCAATGACCTAATGAAGGCGGTAATAATTCATGGAAGCATTAGGAGGAACAAATGTTTTGCAGCAATGGTGTTCTGGGCTCAAAATGCTTTCTTTATCACTTCCTCTCCTAATCACAGTCCATTAGAACAAGGCCTTTTGTTTAGGGCCATAGTGCCACAGAGCTGTATTCGGATCAGACTACGGCCTCGCTCCGGGATGTGGTTGACTACCCTCGCCTATTCGTCTTCTCCTCAATCCAGAAGACAATCATTAACATTTTCCAAATGTTATTGGCTGATATCGCCAGGTTTGTTATGGACCACCTTCTAAAAACGGCCTGCTTCATAAAGCAAAGATGGTATATGACTAGTATGGTAACTGTGTACTCTACTGTGTCTTTAGATTTATATTTCAGATAGCTTTGAAAATGGATATCCACACATGGATAGTCATATCTTAGCACCTAGTCATCGGATTGGCTTGCTATTATATGTAACAGTGTATGTAACATCAAGCACATGACATGTTTATGAAATGAAGGACCTGGATTATCTTTGCTCCATCTCTAGCTCCATCTATTGAATAAAAGGTTATTTTAGATAAGTCACTTTCAGAAGACAACAAAAAAGCACTTAACTCTTAGCACATTCATCCAGTCAACAATGGGGTGGTTTTCAAAATGTCACTGCTACAAAATATCGTAACTGTGCGCATCAGCACAGTGACAGTTGGATGGGTATTCATGAATTTGCTTTTACACCGCACATGTCCATGCATGAGTGAAACCGATACTGCAAAGCTGAGAATGACATTTATACCACCCAGTGAAAACATGCACTAACAGATGATTTTTAAGATGGCTTTATTTATTATTTATCTACATATGGCTGAACCAGAGAAGAACAAGTTCCACTCTGGCTGCCTTTTCACTTTGAGAGTCAAGTTCATAAGTTCACTCTGCTATAGTCTGCTGTTGCATTTGTGAATGAAGTTACTATCCTGTATTAATCATCATTATGCATCACCCTTCATAAACGTAGTGAATTTCACTCTGAGAAACTGATTCAGTTTGAGGCTACAGTACATTTTAAGGCAAACACTGACAACATGTCTGTTGTACATCTGTTGCGTAGTGTTTGATGGTTGAATTGCTTCATGCTTGAACTGCCTAATGGTTGAGTTGGTTGAGTTGGCTGCCAATGCTTCTACTCAGCCATGAATTCTGGATTTAATACCTTACATCTCAACAAAAATGAACACACACTCTTTTTAAATACTGACCATGATCAAGTTGTTTTAATTGTGGGGTCATGGATTGTTCAAGTGCAATTGAACAGCTTTTTGTATTGATAATGTGAAACTTTCTCCTAAAGTAGAGAAAAGAATTAAATACATGTTATCCAGTTTTTATTATACAATAACATGGTGAGCACTTGTTGGTATTTGACTGCTTCTTACAAAAAGCCAAAAACGGCAAAAGACTATCTTGAGTTTCTTCTCTCTCTGAGGCTTTGGGCTCTATTCCGTGGGCGTAACATGGATTGAATAGCCTCGTTCATAATGCTAAAGATTCTATCCTTCGCTGCAATTCAGAAATACGTGAGCTGTTTGCCAAGTATTTTGTTTATCAGATTTTTTTTCGCAGTCCACGCAAAGCTCCTAATCAGATTGTGCACAGTAACTTTGGTCAAGAATGTATGATTACAGTGGCTGAGGGGAGTAATACATGAGGTACACTGAATTTCGCATCTTTCCATTTCAACTTTCAAGTAGGGTTGGGTGATATCACAATATAAATACACAATATAAAGTCAATTTCACAATATACAATATGCATTAATATTCTGAAATGCAGGCAAAATGTATGTCAATTAAAAATCAGAAGGGTGTAAGAAAATAATACACTTGAGTGTTGCAATATTACTTTTCATGATACTGTATCCATCTCAAAAACAGGATGAGTGAATCAGGATTTGTTATTAACATCTTACCCAGGACACTTGCATGCTGCATTCTAGGGTTCACAACTAACCAGAGTAACCAGACATGATACACATAATATGTTTATGATTAAACGTTACAAGAAACAAGTCTAAGAAATTACAGGTATGAAGTTATTGTTTAATCAAAACACGGTCAAATTCCAACAATTGTCGACATTCTGTATTTAGGTCTCAAATCTGGATTTAGTTTAGGATCTTCTGAACACTGTCTATTTTTTAAGTGAAGAAAGGTTCATGAAACTATCAAAACAACCAACAAAATTGGCCTACAGTAAAATAATTTCAAAAATGCCTTGCTAACAGTATTGCAATATATCTAATTGCAAGCCCTGTATTGTGATACATATTGTATATGATTGTTACCAGTACCCAGCACTAAGAGTCAGTGGTGACAGATTCTGAAAAATCTGCTAATCAAATCCTCTCCTGTGCAGAGTGATTTTAAACAAAATGTTTATTCAAAACTTTAATTATACTCTCTTTAATGAAATGTGCCATGATTCTGTTATCTAAGCACTGCCAATATCCACAAGACCCAAATTTGTATCATGATAAACTTTATGGCGATTTTGATAAAATATCATCATCATCATCATCATCATCATCATCCACCATTACTTTCAAAATCAACCAAACAAAATCATTTAACAATGTTGCCTATTGAACTTCATTGTGTTTAAGGATTAATGAGGCTGTCAAATGACCTTTGCTAAGCCCTCTGAAGGGAAAAAAAATGAAACCCTTTCATATGACAGGCTACTCAACCAATCAACCCGAGTGGAACATATGTGGTTGGGTGTAAGGTGTACGTATCAGCTGCCCACAGGCATGTCCGTCAAGAATGGAACAGTGAGTGTGGCCCTGAGGTGAGAAGAAATAAACAAAAAAGATCAAATATAAAATGCAGACCTAAGTCAGTCCACATGATCTTGGATTAGTGGCTCCACGGGAACTACAGCATGGGAAAAAGTGCTGATTGACTGTGAAGAGATTATGCTATACTTTCACATAACCTTGACTGGTTTCAGGCTTTTCACTGCTCAATGTAATGTACCTCACAAAGCAGAGAGACGGATACGCCTATACTGATAAAGGTGTGTTTTTTATTACAGTTATAAAAAGGTGAACAGCAGAAAACACACAGAAAATGACAGCCTAATAAAGCTAGACTGTAATGACATGGAAAGGAATGAAGCTTCAATATGAATGAATCATAGTAATAGACAGAAATCATATCAAGCATTCAGAAGTACATTCTACTCCTACTGCTGTCACCTTCTGGTTTAATCATTTATAAGACTTAGACTAAGAAAGTTAAGGTTCACACATCACCCTGTCCCATATGTGCCTTTTATCTTTCTTAAAGAGTTCAAGTTCAAAGTAACATTCTCAGGTGTAATCTGAGGTTACCGGTTCGCACCTTAGTTCCAAATTTCACATTTGTTACTATTTTTAGTCCATGGCACTTCATTGCACCTCCCGTGAGGGGAGCCGGTTTACCTTGGAGTTGTTGGAGGTAAACCACGCACGACCAACTAGAAAGGGCCCGCTCTTTACACTCCTACCCCGGTTGTTCCAGGCAAACACTCACGACATTGCTCAAGAGACTTGCACCATGTCAGGATATTTCTCACCTCTGTACCGATTCAATACTGGCAGACTTTCTGTCATAAACGAATGCCTTAGACCAAGTCTGCGAAAAGTAAGCTCAGCTTCGCCTCAAAGCACTAGCGTATACAAGTGTAACACTTCTCTGGAAACCTTTAAAATTCCAAGTTGCCCAGTCACCCAGGCTTGGAGACAGCAGCAGGGTGCAGCAGGTTTGGGATAAATGATGGACTTTATAAGACTTAGTCATATGGCCTGGAGGTGAAGATTTACATGCTCTTGCCACTTGACACTCCTCTCACTGAATGCAATCAAGTCCTCACAGCAAGGTTCCAAATACTAGCAGAAAGACTTCCCTGGACAGTAGAGTTGCTCCAACAAAAGCAGGATAAAGTCTTTATTACCCTTGATTTCGGAAGAAACAACGAAGGAGCAGGCATCCCACTATTTTTGTCTATAAATTGCATGTGGAACACTCACAGCTCAGTGTCAAAACTATTAATGGGCAGATTTACAGTGACTCGAAAATCAGATTAACTTCTATGTGGGGTTACTGTATTGTGAATTTAATACATGCATATATGCCTCTCATCAGTTCTTCTCTCTTTTGAAAGGACTAATCTGAAGAGGCAGCCCCCCTTATTAACCATGGAAACCTACCATCTAAAGCCTCATTACCTGGGGAGGTGGAGTCAAGTCATTTTACTACAGCACACCTGTGAATATTTAGGACAGAATTGCATGGAATATGAAAGCTTGGTATAATCGACTAAGATAAGAGTGGCTGCTCAATTTTCACTGCTTTCAGAAATGTGAACAATTAATGACAACCACTGATAATAGATGAAAACTAATCATATAACTGACATCTGGGTCACGCTCAATAAAACTAAATGCCTCCACACCATCTCGGAAAATCCAGCTAAACACACTTTCCACAGGATTTGAGGGAATATTCACCCACATCTTGATTTGCATTGGACTAATATAACTTGGTTATTTTTACCACTCGTTTTACAGGAGGTAAAAGAGTCTGGGATTTTGCTGATGAATGCGCAGTCAGGAAAAATGACTGACATGGCACATTCAGACGGGACAAAAATCACGGAGAACCTCTGATAAAATGTACTTTACCTCTCCTCTTGTTAAACTAATCCCGTCCACAATAGGCTTTAGTCTAGTGAAGTCAATTTAGATTAGAAATATACTTGCTGCTTGGCCTCACATTAACATACACAGTCAGCTGTATGAAGAGTGTAGCAGTACAGATACTTGCTTATGTGCTACGTGTGTTATAGGAGGCTTCCACAAGATTGCAAACCAGAATCAGGTGTACATGCAATAACCATCAAATGAAGTCAGTTTATTTAAAAATTATAATATCACAGCTTCTTCTCTGTGTAATTCAATGTGATGATGACATTTTCTACAGTAACCCGAGCTGAGCTGAGCGTTTGACAGAGGAATAGGAACTAAGAGACTTCTTCAAAATTTAGTTGTTCATTTCAACAACAGGTTAATGCATGGTCTATCAAATCCCAGGAATTTTTTGTTTGAGTGGGCTCTGAATGTTTCGACCAATTTCAGATGTTCTTATCTGAGGGACTCTACAAGTTCTACAACAAAATCACAGGTGCTCACACACTGAAAAACACGGTGAGCTGTATCCATGTACTGAAATCAACCTACAATATAACGTACTGTTTTAGTGTAATTATTTTTGTCAAGGTGTGTTTCAGCTTGTGCCCAGGCATGATGCAGCACGAGAGACACTGAAGCTTCATTACTCACTGAGTAACACAAGTGTAAAATCTGAGTAACACAAGTGTATGAGACATGTTTCTCATTCTGTTTCTTTTGAGTCTAAATGAACTCCACCACCATGAAAGTCAGGACTCAGTACATTTCACACAAATTGAACAAAGTGAGTCTGAAAGGGTAATGCGCAGCACACACTCCTCAGATTCCACTGCAATGAAATTACATGTTCATGTCTGCCACTAAAGGCTGATGGTAAATTCACTTAGAATAAAATGTTTGTAGTTCTACACACAAAGGGAAATTAAATAAAAGCTTTATCTGAGATCAACATTCCTTTATTCCCTGCAATGAAGAGCAGTTTAACACTGGGAAGCATGATAAGGAATGTTTTAACAAGACACAAAAAAGAAGAAAAAAGTGACGACATCTGTTTTACTGTTGAATGGTTTCGTCTTCAAATTGCTGTGGATCGCGAGTAACATATCGAGAAGTATACTCTGTATTACAACACAATTTATCACAAAAACAACAGAGTCATACAGCCCTAGCCTAAAGAGTGCTCCAAACACTAACGAAGAAAACTGTTTGCTTTCATTAGGACATAGTATTCACTAGGTCTGTTTCTTGCTATCTCAGGTCACAGTCAGATTAGTGGTTATTAAATCAAAGAACCGACACTGGACAAACACTTGAGAGATGCCTTCAAGGAGCAAAAAGGAGCTCAGGGCTCAAATGCAATTAATTAAGCTCTCATTTACTGAAACAGTAAGCTTTGAAACTCCCAACTAAGAGCAAAAATTTGGTTATTGTACTTTGTTTTCAATCAACTTTGTTTATTAAATTTCAGACAATGTTCAATTGTAACATTAATGGTGACTCATGAAAAACAAAGAATGTCTTTCACAGAAACTGCAATAACTGACAATAAACATAAAGTCCAAATATTATTACAATTAATACCTGTAAATAAAGCCCAAATGGCCACTAAATAAAAAAACAACAATGTGCAAATCCAAACATATTTAAACCTCATCTCTTTCTGAGCTGACTAAACTCACATGCCAAAGGTTAGATATACACTCCGTTTCAAAAAAGTTGTTGTTAGAACTCAAGGAAATGTTGTGAATGTGTTAGTGCATCAATGCAAAATGATTACAATAAAAACTGTTCAATTGAAAGGAGGCTCTAGTACCTTATCGACCCACCGGTGGTACTGCCTGCAAATATCACTGAGCTCTTTGTGTTCCACGTATCACAACCAAGGGTGATTGTCATATGCAATGGCTCTTCAGACTGTCACACAAGCAGTTGAGGCAGTGTGTCGGTCCACAGCAAAGTGCTCACCATGAGGCCTCCATACAGACAGACCTCCAAACAGGACCTGGATTTGTCACTACTGAGATGGTTAGAATGGCTTAGATGGTGGGCAATTCGTCAGAACCTGCCTATCTCAGTCCAATGGTTCACCCCTTTCAAAGTCTGCCAACTGGGGAAAACGTCTGTGTTGTAGAGGTATGTCTAGTGGTCAATGATCTCTCACCAAGACGCACACTACCCAAAAGTAGCCTCCAAGAGGCTTTAAATAGTGCAGCAGGGGAAGCATTTTTACATCCACTTCTGCCAAGAGCCAGTTTCTAATCCAGTCACACCTGCAATTATATACATCTCACATATGTCTGATGACTGCAGGCTAAGGTCCATAATAATAATAATAATAATAATAATAATAATAATAATATTGCACGATTGTCAGTGAGTGTATAGGCTAATCTTTACTTCTTCATGACACAATATTACTATCAAACACAAAGAAAACCTCATGCAAAACCAATGAATGTTCACATCGTCTTATTAAATTATTAAGAGGCTTGTTAATGTCCTTGTCCTTAATTTCCCTGAAGGAAACAATAAAGTTCTATTCTATTCTAATGTTGCTCCAATGTTTTCAAGTGTTTACAAACAAAAACACAGTCCTTTGATTTCCCTAACAGGTTCAATGTTCATACCATTGTATGAAGTCCAGCTCTCACCCAACACTATGCCAGTGTGTAACATTAGCTAACATGTGGCTGGCTGGGCTGAGCGTGGCCGAGCTGAGCCGAGCCGAGTGTAGCTGAGCTGAGCTGAGCAAGGCTGAGCTGAGCATACTCGCAGAGTCTAGAGGTGCGCACACACACGATTTAGACCCACAAGCCACAGTATCTAGACCCTTCACACAGTTCACACAATTTAGACCCTTCACACAGGCCACAATATCTAGACCCTTCACACAGGCCACAATATCTAGACCCTTCACAGAGCTCACAGTATCTAGAAACTTCACACAGGCCACAGTATCTAGACCCTTTACAAAGGCCGTGCGATTTAGACCTTTCACACTGCATCTAGACCCTTCACACAACTCACTGCATCTAGACCCTTCACACAACTCACAGCATCTAGACCAACAGGCCAAAATATTTTGACCCTTCACACAGGCCACAGTATCTAGACCCACAGCCCACCCTTCACACAGTATTAAGACCCTTCACATGGCTCACAGTATCTAGACCCTTCACAGGGCTCACAGTACCTAGACCATTCAGACAGCCCAGAGCATCTAGACCAACAGGCCAAAATATTTTGACCCTTCACACAGGCCACAGTATCTAGACCCACAGACCACCCTTCACACAGTATTAAGACCCTTCACATGGCTCACAGTATCTAGACCCTTCACATGGCTCACATTATCTAGACCCTTCACAGGGCTCACATTATCTAGACCCTTCACAGGGCTCACATTATCTAGACCCTTCATGCAGTCCCATGTGATTTAGACCCTTAACATTGCTCACAGTACCTAGACCCTTCACACGGCTCACAGTACCTAGGCCCTTCACACAGTCCACCGTCTCTAGACCCTTCACACAGCTCACGGTATCCAGACCCTTCACACAGCTCACGGTATCCAGACCCTTCACAGAGTCCACGTGATTTAGACCCTTCTAGAGTCTAGAGCTCTTACAGAGGGCAGTCTGACAGGTCAGTGCAGCTCTGACTAACAGTTGAGGCAGATTAGTGAACACTGACTCTGACTGACCTGAACCGAGCAGCTCCAGCTATGATCAACAAGACCGTTACGGACACACGGGCTGACCGTTAGGCTAGATCCTGTAAACAGTAGACTGAGGTACATAATACGACTCACACACTCTCTCTCACACACTCACTTACTCTCTCTCTCTCTCTCACACACACACACACACACACACACACACACACACACACACACACACACACACACACACACACACACACACACACACACACCTGACACATGCGTACGGGTGTGCGCGCGTGCGCTCTTCAGCGTACGTACCCAGAACCACCCGGACTGAAGATCACCTTAAAGTCATAGTGGAGCCGCGGGTGGTGCTGAAGCAGAGGGTGGCTGGTCTCGGGGTGAAGCAGAAGGGTCTGTACTCCGCGCGGTCTGTGTCCAAGTTGCCCGGTAACGCCGTGATGACGGAGCGCGCGCGCCCTGCGGCCCCGACCGCCTCGAACTGGCTCCGAACGCCTCCGGAGGAAGTGAGGTACCGGAAATGAGGTCATCAGAGAAGCGTGTGAGGCGCGAGCGGAGTGAAGAGTAACACTGTAAGACGACAATTACTAAAGGCGCCTCACGTGTCGGGACTTTAATCGACAAAAAACGTCTTCGTGGGACAGGACTGATGTGGGATGTTCAGAAGATCCTCGGTTCCTCAAATGTGTCTCCATTTGAGATGCAAATATTAACAGTTAAAATAGTTGTATGAATTTGATGATAAAAACGTATTTTTTGCCCACAATGACTAAAAACACATGTTCACGTTTTTGCAACATTTTGATATTTATAAATTCTTCAAAATGATTATTTTTGTTTATGTACATATCAGCATTTTCCCTTCTCAGGACTTTTATTCTGAAATTTGAACACTGAGCAAAGAAAGAGAGCAAACAGCCCCTCCCCTCTCCTTCTATAAACCAATATGTGGGTTAGTGAAGTTAGTCCCACCCCCTTTCACTGAATAGTCAAGAGTCTGTATGCAGGTTGAGCGTGAACATGTGGACAGAGCAGTAAACATGCACTGGAAGACTTTAAACAGGGATTTACTTAAGTTGGACAAAAGCAAATTTTGTTTTCCATGCTCAGTTACTCGCTGACAGTCCACACAATGATGATCAGGATTAGATAGATGCCTGTAGGTTACTCTGATCCAGAGTTATAAAACCTAGAAAAGCCTAGGGAAAGTGACTTCCAGCAAAGTTCAGATCTCGGGTTCTAAGAGTGAAGGCATATTATGCATTACTTTAAATGTTTCCCAAAGCACTCCCTGATGTTCAGGTACACAAGGGGTTCAGATGTAAGGCACATCAACCAATATGGCAGTAATGTGGGGCCATGTTTTTGGAGGCCATATCTGAACAATGAATACACTGTCCTACAAGCAAAGGACAGATTGTGAAGAAACACATTCATTCACAATACATCTAGATTACAGTCATAGACACAGTGTCCTAGATTAAGACACATAGGAAAGATTCTGCTGTTGTATGTTTTTTTTACTTTTGCTGTTTATAGTACATTGATAACAGTTTCAGACCATAAAAAGTTCCGAAATGAAGGATAATAATTTAGGCCATGACAATGAATATATATATATATATATATATATATATATATATATATATATATATATATATACTGCTAAGAGGTTGCTAGGGTGTTGCTAAGTGGTTGCTAGATTTGTGCTATAGTGTTATGAGGTTTCTATGCTGTTGCTTTGGTATTACAGTTAGTTGCTATAGTGCTTTGTGTGGTTGCTGTGGTACCCCTAAGTTGGTTGGGTGTTATTACTATATTTGTATCATCATAACAGAAGAAGAAGGCTTTAACTTTTGCACCTGGAACAGTACTGTTAGATGTCTATAACTAGAAATGAGTTAGTTAACAAAGATAGTGCAGAGAAATAGAAGAAACAGAAGATAATATAACACAGATAACAACATGCTATATTTGGTGATCTCACTTTAGTAGTCTAAAATAATACATATTCTCCAAATAATTTTCTCATATTTTTTTTTGCTGCAATAGTTATTTCTTAAACTTTTGCTTGTGTGCTATGTGATGTTCAGTTGTGTATAACAATAAACATATTGTGACACTGACAGATACACCCACACACATACACTTTCATAATTACTTGATTACGTATGTATGTAGTATGTCACATGTACAAGGAATTTATCTGCAGGTGCACAGAGTTAGGATGTAACAAATAAACAGACACAAATGCAGAAAAAAGAACTTCAATGCAAATACCAGACAATAAAGTATACACACATCTGCTGAGACAAAGTGTGTTAATATTAACATACATGCAGATTTGAGGAAACTTAAAATCTACTTCTAATATTATCAATCATTACTGGTGAACATGTCCAACATATGTCTCTTTGTAGCTCTCATTAGAAACTAAGTGAGGAAGATTCAGCATAGGGTTTAACTGTATTTGGAGGTACAGGACAGAGGCTGAAATTCTGCTTTTACATTTATCTATCTGTAATTATGCTTGGCTGTGTTTCAGTCAAAGTACGTCTTTGACTTGAATGAATGTATTCAGGCTGGTGGCAATTACCACATGAATTTCCCTATTTTTTGTTTAATCACTGAAAAAAATGTACGTTTCAGCTGAAACTGCCATTTTCACAGAATCTCTTAAATGTTCTCTCTATTACGTGCCCCATATCAACAGGTAAATACTGAAACAGAACTGAACTGGAAGCTAGAAATGAGCAGACTTTTGGGCTTAAGCTCATTCCAAATGGTTCAGTGCGACAGGGAGGTGGGGGTGACGTACTTATTAATCCAAAAGAAAAACAAGAACGCTGTTCACTACTGTGGCTTTAGATGTTCTAATCCTGCTCCCAGTCCATTGTGCAAACAGAATTCCACCTATTTATACAGGCTGGGCTGTTTGTTTTTATTTCTCCAAGTCTCAAAGGGGGAACGAATAGACTTCAAGCAGTGGCCCCTGTGACAAGCTGCTCAGTGAAGCCCAGCCAACGTTCAGATGAAAGAAGAGCATATAGTATGGCTGTTTTACGTCAGAAGCTAAAGTTCAATTTTAATTGCCGGAGGACTGATGGCTCAGCACTCTTCTGTACGTAGATCAAGAAGGTGAGCCGGGAGCAAATTCTAGGATTCTAGGAGCTTTAGAGACCTGTTTTGATCTAGATTCTAATCAGACACACTAATTTTAATAATCTGATAATAATATGAAGACCATTTACAGATTCTGAGGATATGATCAAGACACACCAGCTATGATGCACAGGGAACAGGTGTGTTATTCATTTTAAACATCTTTTCAGCAGATAAGAAGGTAGTAACTATGGATTAAAAGGCAACAAGAAATTGAGGTATCTTTAAAAGAGCATGCATAATTCAGACAGGGTGGATATTAAGCAACAGCTTTACATATCTGGTACATTGAATTATAGCTCCTTCCAATTTGGTTCCTTATCTGTCACGGGACATGTCCCAAGAGCAAAGCCACAAGGGGAGAGGAATGTGCTCACCAACCTCTAATCACTACATTGTTCCACAATCAGACTTTCAGGAAAGTCTCCTTGGTACTCATCTGTTAGACAAGACTGACTCGGGCACAATGAGCCCAAGCCCCCATGTCACAAAAAAAGAATGGCAGAGGCGGAAGAGCAGCAAAAAGGCTAAGATCCCCCTGGCCGTCTAGTCTGAGTCTTATCAGAGGTTGTTGGGCCTTGTTCAGTCCAGCTTAGATATAACTGTCCAACTATCAAAATACAGGAAATGACCTACTGAACTATTAGTCCTGCGAAAGGGCGATCCTGTTTTTATTAAGGCAGTTTATGTGACACCTCCCTCCATTTGTCTATGTTTTGGCTTGATACGGCTTTCAGTGTCATCACATTAATCAGTGGTGTGGCTTGTGAGGCTGACTACAATGCATGTGACTGAAAGAGAGGTGATGAAAATGTTACTCACTTTGCAGAAAGAATAGCCTATCACAGCCACCAGCCAAGCAGTAGCTATTCTGGTTTTTAAAGAAGCAACCATTTAAAGGCTCTTTATCAAAACAGAAGGTTCTTTCAGGGAGCACTTTTTGGCACCTTTCTGGATGAAGCCTAATTTCATTGATGAGGGCATGAATAATATATTTCCAAAAGATTGTCTGCCTATTATAATAAGCAGTGTGCATTTGCCTATGCTATTTTTATGTAAATTCTCAATGTACTGCCAAACAGGTTTGCTCCTCTGTTTAGTAGAAAATGAGAATATTAAAAATGATAGTATATTGATTCTGGTGTTGAATATCTGGTAATATAATGCACAGGCATTTACAGTAAGAGAATGAAATGGTAGTTTTGATGACACGGCACTCACAGCACAAGGCTGCGTCCTGACCATAGTAAAAATAGAGTTGACTGGTTTTCGAATATTGTTTTCACAAGATCAGTAAGAATATTTATGGGTAAAATGACCAGATAGACAAAGAATTATCTTCTATCTGGACACGGGGAGCCCTTGCAGCTGTGTATTTGAATATCTTATTAGATAGTCCTCATTTTCAATTCATTTCCAAGATTATTTGAACTGTGTCAGAAATGTTAACTACTTATAAAGTAGCTGAATTCATCCATAAGTAGGGGAGTCTGCATATTTTTGGACAGCATAGATGGAAGAACGTTTACCATCATGTTACAGATTAGGCTGCATTCTCCCTCCCAGGCAAGAATAAAAATGTTACACTGGGAATTTATCGGGAGAAATTATTTATCCTATTAAAAATGGTCTTAATGGTTTTGGATACACATCTTGGGCTAATTTTTGCTTCTGACAGATTTTAAGAAACATTTAGGCTGGCAGTCAGTCCAACCCATTCAGTCATAGTCAAGCAGGTTGGTCTTCTGATGCAGGCAAAAATTTACTTTAACTGAATGATTCTTGCATTTGACTTTTATTTTTATAATAAAAATGATTAATAAAAATAAATAATTGTATTGTTATTTAAATCAAATGCTTGATTTCAATGGCATTATAATTTCTCTCAAATATATTGTTTCTTGGGCCCATGACTTTGAACCTTTGACTGTATTCAGCCTCAAGAGCATCAAAGAGATGCATTTGATCCAAAATAGGGCCTCCTTTATAAAAGCTTTCCAGAATACCATTCTACATTTGTTCTCAGGATGTGAATTTAAAAGCTTTAACAGAAGATGTTTACACATGCTGATATAGAATTCTGGCACCATCACTATTAAATGATTGAATGTTGGTTTAGAAAGCTTGTGTACACACATTTTCACATTAAATTCATACAATTATTAAAAATTGCTTACGGGTGTGTGAATATTTCATAAATGAGGCCTCAATCACAAACGCCATTTCAACTCATCTTAAAGGAAGGTGACTGTGTGACTTTTTATAAGCATCCCATATGCATTCATTAATCTATTCACCTTATTATACATGTCTTCCTGTTCAGAGATGTTGTGGGCCCAGAGCCTACTTGGAATCATTGGGTACTAGACAGGCATGCCACCTTGGCAGGACAGCAGTCCAATGCAGGGTGCCACACACAACCGATCACTCAAACACTCATAAATATGGAGCATGTCCTAGCATGGCCAATTCACGTACATTTATTTTATGGTGGGTGAAACTGCAGTGGGCAGACACGGGGAGCCCCTGGAGGTGTGCAATACATACTACCTGCAGTGCAACTGCACTGTCCCATCCCATTACACAGTCATTATTTTGTGAGATTATTTGAGCTGTGTCAGTAATGTGTTAGAAATGACTGCATTATAAAGTAGCTGAATTCACCAATTAGACGGGGTGTCTGGATAATTTTGCACAATAAGATGGAAGATGTCGCAGACTGGGGTAAATTGCCCCTCCCAGGCAAGAATCAAAATGTTACATTTGCCGACACTTGCTCTGCCCAACAGCATCTGCCAAACGTAATAAACTAAATTAATCAGACATGTAATCACAGACATTTATCTTTGCTCTTTATTACACACCATATTTGAATAAATGTTGATGCTGAACCAGTTATGTAACTGGGTGTAACACTGGTGTGAAATCAATCATTTAAGTGAGTCTGAAAGCATCAGGTTAGCAGCAGGTGACATAGATACTGACTGCTCCTCAAGACCAGCACTGTGGCAGAAGCATCCATGCGAGCTTGACCTGCTATGGCACTCTGACCTCTGGTCCACTATCTTCTCCTGCAGGGGGAATGCCTTAGTGTTTTGTTGGTCCCCGTTCTGTGAACTCCACTGCGGAGGGGTCTGCTCAAAATCCCACTGTGTGAATGGAAAAACAAAGAGAAGTCTGGTTAGAGGAATGGCTTTAGACTCAAGCCCATTAACAAAGCATCTGAAACATGATGGTAGACTCCTAATGGAAAAACGTCAGACATTATCTGAACCTCATAAGTCTTAAAGTGTTAACACCAAGACGACCCTTGTCCTGCATCACATTTTTTAACCAATCAGGTCTTCAAAAGCAGCCATCGGATGCCATGTTTTCCAACACTGTGTTCCCTGGGCATTAAACAGACAACAGCTCCCAAAATAGCTGAGCAGGAGGCCAAATCCCCTGTAAACCTCACAGCCATTTTCCAACACTTCTGAAACAGCAGAGTCCAGTCCTAGGCTTTTATCACGTATCTTTCCAAATTGAATAATTAAGACACAAAGCAAAGTCTGAAGCACCCCACTGCCCTAGCCCAGCCTATGCGAGTGCTCAGCACAAATGTTCAACAGACACAATAGAGCAGGATTTAGAGGTGGGCTTATTGTGCTGTGGCCACGGCTTCATGGATCCACATAGATTCTAATACAAGTTAATGTATCTGAGAGTTCTAGATAAAAATCAGCAGATAAGAGATCATTCTTTGATGAAGCTTTAGGCCTGCTGATGATTACAGGTGGCTTAACGTTACTGAACATGGACTTTTGTCACCTTCCCTGAACTGTGTGACTTAGACACTGCTTACTTAAATGCCTTGAGGAACATCAGGAAAATATTCAACCAACATGGATCATTACTGGTGATCTACTGCTGACCCTTGTTCCTTCGTCTGCTTTGTATCAGCTGAACACATGCAATTTTAACACGTACAAAATGTGAAAGCAAACAAGTTAAATAAACCAAAACAAAACAGTACAAGTTCAAATCTTAACCCAGAGTTATGCAAGAACAGTTCACAAAAGTGTAAAGGGGGCCTTCTCACCCCAAGCACCATGTCTGATAGGAAAACAAAAAATCACTCAGGCCGACCTCAGGTTTATTGTTATAGGAGGAGCCACACAGAAACCCTGTTGCCAAAGATACAGCAGGAGCACTGAACACTGGACTATAGCCTACTTCATCGTCCACAGTGCTCTGAAGAGGTTCACATGGTTTGCTTTTTCCTGTTTAGTGAATAAAACAAAGTTCAATTGTTTTCACCCTGAGCAATTTGCCTTTGTTTCTGATTAAATTACATCCTCAATGACCTGGCATTCCTAAGAGCAATGGATAGGGCCAAGAAATGCTTGAGCCCAACACAACACAAGGCACTCTAACAAAGACTTCCCGTTTTCCTTAGGATGTGGGTTTATAAAGTGACTAAAAAAAAATCACAGTTATTGATATTAACATTTTTTCTTATTGCCATTAATAAATGCTTATAGAAACCAGTGCACTATATGTCCGAATGTTTGTAGATACCCCATCTAACGAATACATTCAGCTACTTTAGAATAGGTATTCTAAAGCCAATAGAATAGGACTAACAGATAAATATGAAACTTTTGGCACCATGCCTAATACCAGGCTTGGGCTTTAGAGGTATAAAGCCCCCAGCACTGAGCTGTGGAGCATGATGGAATGATGCTGAATGCAATCAAATTCTAATAGCAATGCTCCAGAATCTAATAGAAAGCCTTCCCTGGACAGTATAAACAAAAGCAGGATACACATTTTAATTGCCCTGATTTCTGAAGAAACAATGGCTGAACGGGTGTCCCAATTCTTTTGTCCATATAGAACTAGATTCAATTTACACACACACACTCACACACTCACACACTCACACACTCACACACTCACACACTCACACACTCACACACTCACTATTTACTTGAATTGAGTACATGTTACTAATGTTACTGCAGCGATATAGAAATAATGGGGCTTAAATTATATGGTAATATAGTTTTTTTTTAAATGCTCCAAATTTTGAACAGTGGAGGAGACGATGATTTGATACCCTACTTGCTAACACTTACTGCCATCTACTGGTAGACAATATTTTAACAGTTAAAAGGATAATTTATATTGAAAGCTTGTACAACCTGTACTTTAGATGACTAATACTATTTTAAAATGCTGATCATTTAAACCAAATAGAAAAACATGATATATATGAGATGAATATATATTTAGCTTATTGTTTCTCCTGCAATAGATAACAACATCAATAATAGAGATCAACCATTTGATGCTTGAACAAAAATGGTATGGATTTTTGTTTTATAATAAAGTACATTCATTGTCAAAAAATAGTTACACCCCAAATGAATCAACTGATTGTAATGGTGTTGTGCCAGACTGTCATAGAGTCACTTAGAATGGTAGTGGGTCATCCTCACTGACGCTTTTGTCTTAGTATAGGTGATCAGCACAGTGTGGAGGCACTGTGGTCAGCACCAAGATGAATGGTTTGTGGCCATGCCCACATGTCCTGAAAGCCTGGTGTTATGGTGTAATTTAATATGAATCCAGATCACCTTTGGTCTTGATTACAAGCACTCTGACAGCCCAACGGTACGTTAATGAGATCCTACAACCAGTGACATTACCTTTTTCTGAATACACACTCCAGTGCACTATTCCAACAGTGCAGTATTACAACAAATGTATTAACATTAACATAATCAATTATAAGAGACATTTTCAGCTACAGTACAGTTCTGATGCCCAAAAAGTTGCTAACCTCCAGTTCAGAGCTGATAGAAGATGAGTCCGTAGTGCTCCCTGATGAATAACACTCATCCACTCTGACCACCTTTACAGACCTCTTGAGAGGCTGACTATCTGCTGAGCCCTCCTGAGTGATTGTCACTTCTTTCAGACACACCTAGGGAACAAGAAAGATGCATTTTTGAAAGCATGCCTGTATACAGAGTATCATTACATCCTTTACAAACAAAGCATCCAAGTAATTCCCAAACAACATCTTTATAGGTCATACATATGTCTTAACAGTTCATGACTAATTTGGAGTAATTCTGGAGTACAAACCTTTCGAACAGGCTGTAAATGAACATCCATGTAACTTCCCATCTCAGACACTTTAGGGGAGCAGCTCTTCCTTGAGGTAAGATGCTTTCTAACAGATTTATCTTTAGGGTTGTGCTGGCCAGAGGAAAGCCTACTGCCCAAAAGGGACATGGTGTCTGAACCAAGTGGCTGAACAGAATGACACTTATAATGGATTCTGTAACAAGAGACAATCAGAATCTGGAAGGGCAAAGTTAAGGAAGACGGGACATTAGACAATACTCCCAGTGTTTCAAATTCCACCTCTGCACATTGTGATGCTCTCCTTCAGGTCACATCTAATTTACACCATTAAGAATATTAGCTCAATAAGTTACTCATATGCTGGGTAAGGTTTAGATTTCATTCACATGGCAAACTGTTCTTAAATTCAAGTGTTCAGATTGAAACTTACAGGTGACCAAATCTGTCCAAATACAAACTAGTTTGCAAATCTATGCAAACCTTTTTGAGAGTGCTCCGGCATCCCTAAAAATAATAATAATTTTTTTTTTAATATTGATGCCCAACTCCACACGTCCTGTGTTTGTAGCCAGCTATCCAGCCATGGATTGTTGTAGCTGCTACTGTGGGAGGATTTGAAGTACCTAAAAATGTTCTTTATTTGTGCAATCACTTATTAACGTCTTCTTATCTACTGAAAAGATGTTTAAAATGAAAGTAACATAACTCCCACCTGTGCGTAATAGTATGTCTCAATCATAACCTCGGAATCTAGAAATGGTCTCCATAACACTGATAAAAGATTATTAGAATTAGAGCGTCAGTTATTATCTTATCCTGAATAGGGTCACGGTGGATCCACAGGGCACAAGGCAGGAACATCCTGGACAGGATGCTAGTCCAACACAGGGTACCACACGCAGACACATCCCTAGTGCATTTTTTTTGGAAGTGGGAGGAAACCCGACAAACCAGAGGAAACCCACACAGCCACGGGAAATGACCAAAGTAGGGTTTGAACTCACAATTAGGTAATCTACAATTAGAGAATCTGATTTAAATCTAAATGTGTCTGATTAAGTGTTTCTAAACCCTAATCCTGGAAGCACCCTACTCCCAACACAGTTCATCCAACAGTAGGAAAGGGTGCCTCAAGGACCAGGGCTGAGGACCACTGGTTTAATTTTTCTGATATGACACAGTCACCCCAACTCTCCTGGACTAAATTTCATTCATTTTAATCCGGTCACCCAACCTCACAGCTGCTGAATATTCAAATGAGAAAAATGCCATGAATTGTGATGATCTATTTATTTTCTTATAATATACAAATACTGTTTGTTTGTTAAATTTGCCAACTGGTTGGGATAGTCCAAAATATTTTTTCATATTTATCTATTCTATTGGCAGTACTTCTCAGGACAAGTTTTTGTGTCAGGAAAAAAAAAATAAATAAATAAATAAACATATAATATTCATTAGGGGCTCAGCACCCCTGAAGCTCTGATCCTACAACTAGATCCTGATTGAAACCATTATTAAATAAAATTATCCAGCCAGAAGATAGCCATACAGCAGTGAAAATACAAAAAGAGTCCCCAGGACAGATTTAGGCAACTGCTGAAAAAATACTGCCTTCATATGCAAGTTGGAAGATCCTATTTTCCACTTGTGAAGTTGGAATTATAAACACTTCATGTTCAAATGCTTTGCTGTCAGAGCCACATCAATATTAGGGGACGTATGGTTTGTTCTCACCTGCTTCTATGTAAAAAGGCTCATCTCAGCTCGAGAATTTGTGTATGAAAAGACTTGAGGGGGTGCTCATGTGCAACTTTCAAATAGGGAACTCATATTTATCAAAATTCTAAAAGCGTGTGAATACGGCATAACAGGGAAGAAGGTACATGTAAGTTGTTTTAGTGTGGAAGGAAAAGGATACAGCCACATCCAGAATGGCACAGCAGCCTCCTGAGAGAATCCACGGCAAGGCCCTCACAATGGACTCTATCCGTGTGTCATACATCAGTATGGCAGAGGCATAAAGTGTGCCGGACAAAGCACTCAGACCCTTTGAGGATATGCACAGTGGATTACCCATCTCCACTCTACCCTGCAGGGTGCAAAGTACAAGGAGCACAGTCCTCTGAACAGTCTTACTGTAGATTTAAATTCAAATGAGGTGCTTATAATGTTTCATGCTGATGATTTTATAAGGCAAGATATGAAAATTTAAGCTTTAGGAGGACTGGATGTGCTCATCCAGGTTACTCACAACTTTGAGGAAGAAGGGTAACCTGGACGTCCAGCTGATTGCAAAGGACAGAAGACCAAGCACGTAACCAAGAAGCTCAATACGGTCCTGTTTTCACAAAGACAAATCCTCTTGTTTTACATGAGCCCTTCAAGTATTCCACATATCTGTGACACAAATATGGCTTCCAGTGGAAAACATACTGCTGCAGATGGAGCTTTCACTCACATGCAAAAAGACACTCAGCAGCTTCCTGCTGGTCAGAGATGTGCTGGTAAGTGACTGACTGTGGTGTGCAACTTGTGCTCTTCCAAGATAAACGTATCCTCCTATTCCAAACAGCAGGCACACAGCAAGAGAGTTCTGTCTCCTTCTCTTGCTCATCAGTCGTGCTCTCCTACCTTCAACGACACAGGACGTTTAGCTTTCAGACCCAAAATGTAAAAGCTTAAATCTGCAATGATGGAAATCAGACATAAATATCAGAGGAACAAACAGATTCATGCTCACCAGATTTTGAGTGGTGCCACCAACAAAATGGCAAAATGACTGAAGTTAAAAGTAGCACATCCAAAGTTGCCATAAAGAAAGCCATAATGATCTATAACACACAATCAACTTGAGCAGGTTCGAACATTTTTACCCAGCTTATGTTTATCAAGAAATTACAGAAAATGGGTCTCACCTGAAGAGGTAACTGATGAGAGAGAACTGATCCAGCAATGTTACAGAGGTCTCCAATTAAACAGTAAAGGCCACAGGATAGAGTGCTGCCAGCATTACAAGCTTTTAATTTACACCTGTGGCAGAAAAGCCTACAAAGACAACTTACCATTACTCAGATAATACCAGGACCAGATGTATGCAGAGTAGCTTAAATGCATCCTCAAGGAAACACAGTGTTTACATCAGTAAAAAATAACCACAAAAGCAGTATTCCAAATGAAATAAATAAACAAAACATTTCTTTCTTTTAAAGGGTAATTCATTAGTAAAATGTCCTTCAGAGTGGATTGTAGAGAATATTTATGATTGACTGCTTAAAATTGGTGGTGACAATATCTACAATGCAATCACATTTATAATATAGAAATATGTAAATAAAAACAGCTAATAATGTCAAAACTGATAAATATAGAAACAAAAACAAAATCAATTAGCATATTTCCTTTATTGTTTACACTCATTGTCCATTTGATCAGCTCCTCTTACCATACAGGAATGCTTTGTAGTTCAATCATTACTGATTGTAATCCATCTGTTTCTCTGCATACTTTTACACCCTCATTTTACCCAGTTCTTCAGTAGTCTGGTCCCCACAGGACCACCACAGAGCAGGTATTATTGAGGTGGTTGGTCATTCCCAGCACTGCAGTGACACTGACATGGTGATGGTGTATTACTGTGTGATGCGCTGGTACGAGGGGATCAGGCACAGCAATGCTGCTGGAGTGTTTAAAGACGGTATCCACTCTATTACACACTCCTACCTAATTGGTTCCCCTTTTAGATGTAAAGTTAGAGACATTACATCTGTTTCTGCAGTTTGTGTTGGTCATCTTCCAGTCCTTCATCAGCGCTCACAGGATGCTCTTGTGTGGATATTTTTGGTTGGTGGACTATTCTCAGGACCAGCAACACACACTAATAAACCATTGTGATGTCAGTGTAACTGCAGGTCTGAGAATGACCCACATAATACCTGCTCTGTAGTCCTGTGGAATCCTGATGATTGAAGTTAAGGGAGAAAGGAGGATAAGGATGTGTACAGAGAAAGAAATGAAGATCAAATTTCAATATGTTTAAACATAGTAAAGGCAAAAGGACTTCATGGGGTGTCATCATTTTTTGTATTTCACATCATATATCATATATGGCCATTCAGCTGAAATATATCAGTATTTGATCCCCCCCATATCGCCCAGCACTAGTGGGGTGGTCCAATATCCTGAACAAATACTCATAATGTAGTAGAAAGTAGTACTGGAAAGTAGAGGCAGTTTATTTAATAAAATCAGGAAAAACAATGTGAAAACTGAACAGAAAAAGCATGTGTCCCAATACTTTTGTCCACACAGTGTATTTTCATAAAAGAGCTAGATTAGGTTGGGACTGAATTATCAGACAAAGGGAAAACATTTTCAGCTTCTCTACTGAACTATCACTTTATGGGAAATGCAGGAGGCTTTTCTCTTTAAGAGTTACTTACATGAAGAAGGACATCAGCAGTGAAACCACAGACAAACCTCCCACAGCTCCAGACACACAGCTGCTGTGTCCAGTGGACAAGCAGCCCAGTACCTCTCTCCACCAGTACACAGGGTCCAACAGGCTCTGTTCATCTGTCATTATCCCAGAATAACACCAGCATGTGGGAGGAGGGAAGTTTAATCAGCTCAGTCACATAAACCATGTACAGACACACCTGAGTCACGTGACTCCGCAGGTAACTCACAGTAGACATTGAAAATCCACTCCGAGGTTTTGCTCCGACTGCCTGAGCGGCTCTGCTGCCGTGACTCTGTGACACAGCCGCCCGGGCAGCCGGAGCAAAATCCCGGAGTGGACTTTTTTCTGGACCTGGATTTTTCACTTCTAATTCCACCTGTAATTGAGAGCTGAGTCCTCTACTGTCCCTTTTCTCCATTCAGGAGACATCTGAGTTTGAGTCTAGAGACCTCGACTAATATACGTTAGACTATGATTTACAAACTAGACTAACATTAAGAGGATTAAAGGGCTTTTCATTAGTATAACAGTAAATAAATGACTATATAAATGGCTTTATGGAGAAAACGAGACCATTACAGATCATCACTCCATCTCATGGGGCTCTGGAAGGGGGGGAATGGTTGTTTCTGAGGCTATGTCCACATGTACACTGGTGTTTTTATTAATAGACATGTCCCTCCTTTTGTTTTCTCTCTTTGTGTCCCTCACTTCCATGTGCATTCTAACCCAGTAGGGGGCGATGTCCCCACAACCAGCATACACCCCTTTAGTGCTTAAGAACACCAGGTCTAAGAGTGGGACAGACTAGATCACTGTTTCTCAACCCTGGTCCTAGAGGCACCCCTGCCCTGCTGTTAGTCATATTCATTGCAACTCTGGGATTGTTAATAAGATGATTAGTTGAATCAGGTGTGTTTGAAGCAGGCAAATTTCTAAAATGTGCAGGGTAGGGGTGCCTCTGGGACCAGGGTTGAGAATCATTGAACTAGGCACTCACAGGTTTCTTCTGTTCACTAGAGGAAGTAAACAACACAATATACAACTAAACTGAAGTTTACTGCATTAATTAAAAGTGCATGTATAGAGTTTCCTCTGATTTTTTTTCCATTTTCACCGTTTGCCCATAAGCTCCTCCTGAAAAGCTGCAGCCATTCCTCATGAGGGGCACATCTAGCATGAAACAGACCATGTGAAACAGTGACTCCACTTTCCTGCTCCACTTCATTCATGTTTGTCTGTGATACTACTGGCTGCTTGCAAAGTAAAAAGACACTGACTCATGTAAACCTCATTACTCAAATGCATGTGAACAAATGTTTCTTACTGAGTGCATGTTGAGCCCTTGAGCTTGAGAGTAGTGAAGGATTAGTCACAAATGAGGTGTCGCGGACATGTCCTTGACCCCCAACTGCTCTCCAGGAACTAATGTGCAGAGCATATGGGTTCACTGCCAAGGACAAAGTAAAGCAAAGCTATGTAGTATTTTTTCATAAAATAACAGCTTGAAAATCATATTGATGCTCCACTGATTTGAGAAAAAGGCAGAGTAGTGTCTCCATTGTTCCTACTCTGGGCTCAGCACACTGCTAGCAGAAATTTCTAAGCAGGTAGGACAATACTCAAGAGATCATTGTGAAACCTGAGCCACATTTGTGTAAAATCCTGTAATATTACTTTATCACCAATATCACTGTGAGCAGATCCAGTATCTGTGTCATTATTTGAAAGACTCTTAGAAAAGGAAAGGACTCATGCAAAGCCACAAATTCTTTATCTAGAAAAATGCACTCAAAAACAATCAAGAAAAAATGCAAAATTAAAAAAAAAACCTTCTGAGCCCGTGTTTTTTCATTCTGTATGGCCTGACTGTAAGAAGCAAAGAAAATGATAAGAACTGGAAGTATCATAAAGACATGTGGCAAAATGTGACCACATATATCCTCCTGAGACCCAGGAAAAAGTTTGGGTGCCTTTTTTACATAAATAAAGTTTTGGGGGTAATAAAAAAAATACACATTGAAAAGAAAAATTGTTAAAACTTAATTTAATTCAGATTTTACACGTCCACTGTATTGATTCTGTGACGAGTCGTCTCAGCCCATCATACAGCAGTCCACTACAATTTGTGAAGCAAGTCTAAGCACATAATTGCTGCCGTCAACTACAGAGTACATTTATAAATGAATAGTAATTCATCATTATTGTGGTTCAAATCATCTTTATTAATGTTTTTAGAAAATCATATTAAAATAAAGGTTATATTTTGCATCAAAACATCACCGTCTCGCACCCAGACCCCCGACCACCCACCAGTGAGAGCATTGGTTGGATGGGAGTTTTAAAGACACCGTTTCTTGCTCTTCTGTTATTCTGCTGGTAAACACTAAGGCCTGCTTATCAGTGTCCAACAGGACAATTATAGAGTATTATTGGTGTTTTTACAAAAACATGCTCTTCTTATATATTAATAATGTATCAAGACTTTGTCTTTATATAACAGTTAAAGGAGAAGTCATGATGGTGGTGAACGGTGTGTTTCCCAAACCTGTAGGCCCTGCTTTTTACTGCCCAACTGAAAGCTCAAGGATCTGATCATGAGGACCAGGTGTGTTTAGATCAGTCATCTACTGAAAATACAGGGCAGGAGAAATGCTGGGTTAACTGATAGGAGAACCGGAGTCTGAGATGGAGGGCTTAGTTAGATACTTCAGGTTCTGTCTTTAATATTCATATTAATGCATTATGTTCACTGTAAAAAATAACTAACTGAACAAACCCTTTAAATATCCTTTCAGAGAGTACAGTGAACACAAAATGAGCCGATTAGTGTGAGCTCAGCGGCATTTTTTGGAAAATTTAGATTTTCTCATCTTTCAACCTCAGACCACACTGTCAAATATCTGATTATTATTCCATGTATATAGTCAGCTGCGTCAGGTTCACACTTGAGACACTGAAATCCTATTGTCTAGTAGAGTGGACATAAAATTAACGTTTAACATTTTTTCTTTGCAACGTGTTTACCATTCCAAAACTTAATTTATGTAAAAAAAAAAAAAAATCTAAATTCAAAAACATTATCCCCCTGGGTGTCAGGAGGATATAGTGACACTCAGTCATTGACAATCCAGTCAGACTAGGATGTACTGTATTATTTGATGAGTTTTTAAGGTAGGGGGAACAAAAGGAAATTGGATCTTACATTTATGAAATAAAAAAATCAAACAATGTAGGCATATGAAGAAGGCTTAATTTATTATCAAGATGGCCTAAATTCTGATCAACCAATCTACAATAAAGTTATATATATATAAAACAATTCAATACATTAGATTAATAATGTAGAAATTGTTTTCATGATGGAATGATCAGCAAAAAAGTTAGAGCTTTATGTTTGAAATGTAAAAGATTTCCCATTTCCACATTAGTAAAAGTGACTCAGAGGTGGCTAATGTCCCAAACTTTTGCTGGACATGACAGCATTCAGGCATCCAGGTGCTTAGTGAGTCTCCTCACTTTCTCTTTCTTGTTCTTATTGCCATGCTTTTTCCAGGGCTTCCCAGCTTGTTGTTCTGAGATGGCTTGTCCTTGTTTGGCAGGGCTGCTGACAGGCCTGTAGCCCATGACCATCTGCACTCCCTTGGTTAGAGCCCGTACATTTTCCTGGGAAACATGAAACATGCATCATTTAGTGAAGCATTAGGAATAAACAGTGGTTGCACCATCTGCCTCCATCAAAACTACCTGGTAACTGCTGTGCTCTGTTCAGAAATCTTTCATTTGCAACATCAGCTTAACAAAGTTACAGTAAACAGTGAGCAACTGACCTCCCCACCAAAAAAACAACAAAAAAAACCCCACAAAAACACAAACTGAATTACAATTCCAATTAAGTTGGGCTCTTGGGTAAAACAAATAGAAACAGATCTATTTTTTTTTATGTGAATCAAACTCATTATCAGTTCGTACAATATGTTAAAATGTGCCGAAGACTCATAAGAAAAATCAGAAGAGTCTCTCACCTGATTAAAGAAGTTTTTATCAACAGAGTTCTCAATCCGTTTCACTTTTGAAGAAGTGATGACACCAGTGGAAAGATTATTTTGAGCTGTGTTGCTAGAGAACTTCTTGTGCTGAGGCTGGAAGTCTTTAGGATCAATGTGGGGTGGCGGGTGACAATAGAGTAGCTTTCCCTGTGGATGAGCAGCAGATTTTCAATGTCAAACACCAAACGTACCTAATTATCATATTTTTCTGCTGAGTTTTAATTTAAAATGTAGGGTTTTTTTCATATGTAGCTGAAAAAGTAGCAACACTACATACTTACACTAACAAAATCTTTCAGAATATATCGGGCTGATCTGGACTGGTCTGGCTGGCCATGTGCAGTCATGAAGCCTCGCATACCTGAAAAAACATAATACATGGATTTAAATAATCATTTACACCTAGGTCCAGATCTTAGCATGAGCTTGGTAATAACAAGTGAAAGCTTACATCCATAAGCTGACAGCAACTCCTCAGAGGTGGGTGTGCGATCAGGGATTTCATCTTCTCTTGGTCTAATAATGTTGATACCATAAGTCCCCTCCAGCACAGCTCGTGGAATTGTCTGACAAACGTAATTATGTTAAGGTTGCATTGTAGTATAATTCACAAAGGTACCATTAAATTACCATTAATGACATTCCTCTATGAAAAAATAAAGACAATGCTTGTTGCCAAAACAAGTGAAATAGTGAGAGGATATGAGAGAAACAGCTGGGACGTGGTCTCGCATTTGGTCGATAGGAAGTATCCCACTGCAGATCATTTCAGCTTTGGTGGACACAAAGGAAGGCATGACCAGGCCAGGGCAGTCGCATAAACAGAGACTGGGTTCAACAAACAGAGTCTGCAACACATACATACAAATGATAGTGCTCAGCTGCAATGGATACAATCAGATTTGCAATAGAAATTATATATTTTGTTTTATAAAATAAATAGCTTTAATAAGTGAATAATACATTTTTAGAAAGAAATAATATTAAATTATTAACTATAAACATTTAAAATTAAAAGTTAAATTATTAACATCAGTGCGAGTTTGGGTGAGGCTTGCAGAGTAAAATTTGATTTTCAATGTAATTACATGAACAATTTGTATGCTTATTAAGATCCTTTAGAAATAAGTTAGTAACCTGAGAAAGAGAAGAGAGGAAATGCCTCACTGTGGGCTACCGTGTTTAATCTGGAACATTGAAGTCTTAACATCTGAACTGAGACAGAGATCAATGAAATTCCTACACATGTCTCTTTTTCCACCAGCAGTGCATCAACCTCATCACTAAATACATTGAAATAAAGGCTCAGTCTCATTATGAGATGGTTGTAAATGGCCCATTTTTACACAATTTTGATTAAATGTGCTGATTTATTAGTTTCTTATTTGGGAAATAATGTCACTAATGCCCTAATTTCTTGTGTTTGACTAAATATCAAAATAATGGCTTACTGTTATTGAGATTTAGATGTCAACAAAAAGCTCTCATAATAAACATAATTTATAAATAACTAACTTTAAAAAGAGTTCTGTGTGTTTCAGGTAGGATGAGCTTCCTCAAAATTATTCTTGAATTTATCAAATATAAAGGAACTGAAAAATTTAATAATTTTTGTTGTGTTTGTTTGTTAATGGTCCAGTGTCCAAACTTTTGAAAAATATCTGTACATTCAAAGATTAATTCACCACTACAACAGAGCTTGACTGATTTTCCAAACCTAAAAGTTCTAACTATTCAGACTCAAACCTATTTGAGATTTAGACATATTGATTAATACAGTCATCAAAAATTATAAATATCTGCCTATATTTTATCTTGTTATTTTTGTTTGATAATAGCAGTCACTTTTGCTACCTGGAATGTTAACTGACATTATCATTACTCTGTCATTAAGAAAGCGGAGATTTATTTTTTCTTCAAATTCAAAGCCAGCTGCTGTGGGGCAGGTTAAACTGGTCAGAATTCCCTGAGGCAACATGCACATTTGGATAAAGAGTTAAGGTCTGATTGAACTTTCTAAATACAGTCAGTAACAAACAAACAAACAAACAAACAAACAAACCAAAAAAACATACCTGGAAGTGCTTTGTGTGTCCAGGTGTAGCTGACACAGACACTTTCTTATTCCGGAAGATGGTGTTGATAGTGGAACTTTTGCCAACATTAGGATAACCCACCTTAAAAATAGATAAATAGAATCATCTCAGGCTGCCAAATAAAAAGAATTAATGGCTATGCACAGCTACCTAAAAATGAAGCTCACCAGTCCTACAGTAAGATGGCCCTCTTTGTAGCTGGTTCCAGAATGTACAGACTTAAACATTTCAAGCAGATTGTCTTTGTGCAGCAGACGGCTTGAATTATTAAAGGAAGAACAATGTGAAGAATCTGTGTGAGCCTCTCCTTCATCTCCTGATGCCTCTGAGCAGGTCTGCCAGTCTGCGTCTGAAGTACAGTCCTCAAAACTCTCTTCTATACTGTCTTCTTCATCATCATTCCCTTCTTCCTCTTTACTCTTCTCTTGTGAGCCTTCAGTTTCACTGTGGCTGCCAGAAGCTTCAGGATCACTCAGTTCATCCTTGTCACCCACATTTTCTCTCTTTATCAACAACAATCAGGAGGTTAATTGCAGTTAACACAGTCTTTATAATTAATAATACACTGGATGCTTTGTAAATCCACTTAATTACTTCAGCTAATGATCTTACCTTTTCTTCAGCTTCTAGTCGAAGTGCCTCAGCCAGAGCAGACCAGAAGACTGCTCTGATACCTTCTTTTTGAAAGTACTTGGCCCAGGCCTGTCGCTGCTCTCTAGTGAGTAGATCTGCTTTGTTTAAAAGCAGCATGTTCACCTTGTGACTGGACACCTCTTTTACATATTTCTCCTGGAAAGCAATTTTGGGTGATAAAAACAACAAAAGTTCTGAATGAATTCTAATGAACAAGTCTGTGGTTCATTATATTATATGTTCATTATACTATAAATGGTTATTTTTTCTTTACTTACCAGATCTGGACAGCGGAACAGCAAAGGGTTTCTGGCATCAACGATCTGAACCACGACATCACTAGAGCAAACACAGTGATGACATTTATTGTATTTCAATATTGGTCATCAAAGAAAGATCTAATAAAAAATAAAATATAGCCACAAGTGCCAATCATCGGAGTCCAGGCACATATTGGCCCAATCAGACAAAATATGTCAGCAGGTGAACCATTCCTGGAACAGATGCCTCATGTGATTGGCTTATATTGGTGATATATTTGAATATAACATCAGACTCATACATATCAGTCCAATATTGGTTTCACATAATTTTACAATTTCTGATGCAGGAGTTGTGGGCGGAGCTATAAAGTTGCAGTGTTGTTATTAACTTAACAAGATATATGTTCTTGCTACACTACTCTCTCTCAACTCAGAAAAAAACAGCCCAGCATTGGTGACTATGTTTTGAGATCTGCAGCTGTTCTCACTGATGGTATCCTGAATTTACTGTTTCCAGACATGAGGCCATTATCAATGATGAAGGATTCAAAAAAATGATAAAGACCTTCAACCCTGTTAGACTCTTCCCTCAAGGACTTATTTCACCAAAGTGATGGAGAAGAAATACCAGGAGACATTCCAGGGTGTGTAAAGTGCCACGAAGGCCACCAACAGCAAAATTGCTCTCATCACTGATATAGGGACAAGCGTAGCCACTGAAGCCGACCTCGGCATTACATGCCATTAGATAGGAGATGACTGGGACATGAAGTCATTCTACCTTACCGCCATGCCACTGGAGGCATCAAACATTGCAGAGTGGTTGGAGAAGGTAGCAGCCAGGTTTGAAACTTCTCTTAGCAATATTACCATTGTGTATGACAATGGGACCAATAGTGGCTGTGGCAAAAGCACTGGAGGAGAAGCATGGGTGGTCCTCTGTCTGCTGCACTGGCCACAACTTTCAACTGGTGATCAATTCTGCTTTGAAGCACTCATGCATTGACAAAGCTATTGGGGATGCAAGATGTCTCATGGAACACTCAAAGTGAGCCAACATCCAACAATCTAAGACAATAACAGCAACAAATGAGCACACAAACACAACCTGGTTCAGGATATAAACACGAGATGGGACAGCACATACTATATTGTTAGCCGACTGCTTGGGCAAAGGTGGCCTGTAACTGCAACACTGAGTCTCACAGAGGGACAAACGGTACCTTGACTTAAAAGCTGACCAGTGGGGCCTGCTTGAAGGGCTTTCCACAGCCCTTAAACCATTTGAATGTGCCAGTGTGTGTGGGGACACTACTTTCTTGGAGACTGCACCAAGCACAGTGATCCTCACCACTGCACTGAATCCAAGGTTCAGAAAACTGAAGTTTCTGACTCCTGAAGTCATTAATGTGTAAAACAAAATACAAAACACATGCACTCTGAATAAGTTGGGACATGGAACCTCATCAAGCATCAAGGCAGTGCCACCTCCACCATTACTAAAGCTACTTTAGGATCTACAACTCTTGATTAACTGCTTGATTCTGGAACCAGCAGTGAGGAAGAGCAGAGAGAGGGGGACATTAAGGAGCTCAACAGCCAACAACATGGAGAGATGACCCTTGACAAAGAAGAAAATCTATTATGTTGGTGGAAGGTTAATGATAATAGATACCCCACCTTGGCTAAGTTAGAAAAGTCCTACTTGTGCATCCCTCGCACCTCAACACCATTAGAACATGTCTTCTCTGCAGCAGTAACATAGCTTCCAAGAGGAGGCCAAGCCAGTCTCAGTTCAGAGCATGTGTACATGCTAACATATTTGCGAATTATTTGTGAATGATTGAAAGTGAGTGTATTCTTGCAGAACCATTCCCCTGTAGTTCTACTTCCATGAGTTTTATATAATTTATTTGTTAAATTAAGCTGTTCAGCTAATTTCAAGGTGGGGAAAAAATGCTCTCTGCACTGTATAAAAACAGATGGTCTTTGTTTTTCATTACATTTAAACTGTTCACATCTTAAAATTAAAGATTTCAATAGGATTTTGATCAAACAAAATAAACAATGCTGGTTGCACTTTATAAAAGAAAATATTTTTTGTTTATCTTTACATTGATTCACCTGCTATCATTTTTTAATTTATATTCAGTGTAGCATACCTTTTATTTTTTGTACAATGTTTAATAAATTAAAATCTAATTTGCCATGAAAGTTTTAGATTTTTGCAGATTTTTAGTACTATGCCAAAATATGTGAGTTCGAGCATCAGAAAAGCTTCAGAAATTAGTGGATTATATATATATATATATATATATATATAAATATAAACAATAGTGTTCTGCGGTGCTCGGCCCCTAATAAATAAACAAATACCTTGCTGGTGATTATTTTCATTATGTATTAATCTGCATTCATTATAGATTAATCAATTAATTGTTTGTTTTATTAACCCCCCCCCCCCCAATTAGTGGTCTTATACAATTCATGGCTTCTGAGAACCATCAAATGATTACCATGGAACACCTAAATATGGTTAGTGCTGCAACCCTGCTGGCCACAGATCTGGGTTGGGCATCACTTGGCACACAATATAATTTTTGTGGTCATCAACCAACAAAAAAGGATTGATCCTGTCAAACACATCATAGCTGTAATTTAATTCATGTATAGACATTCAAGCAAATATTTGACTACCATTGTTTTACCACGCCCCCAAATACAACAAACAGCAATCACTTAGCAACAGTACCTTCTCTCAATGACTCTCCAAAGCTGTCTCCAAAAATCCAGGTTACTCTCAAAAGGGGTAAGAATCAACTTCTGCTCTTCCTCCAGTCTTACGTGGCAAAACAGAAAAATATTCAGCCAGAACAGACATGAATAGGAATGTACTTTAGTGTATCACAAAAAGCAATATAGTTATAATATAGAGTCGTAGAAGAAGCTATTGATTTACTTGGCCAAATCTCTTCTCCATGTCAGGAAACTGTCTCTTTCAGTTTGCTGGAGCACCTCAGGACTTGTATTCTCATCCCACTGAGGTCTGACAAAAGTAAACACAAAAAACAGACTTTTAAAATGAATCAGAAGATAAAATATTATACACAATACATTGATCTATCATAGGCAATATTTGTAGATGTTTAGAATCAAAATCATGTCTAAAAATGCACACACATTCATACATGCTGTTCTGTTCCAGATGCAAGCTAAAACCTCAACATTGTATGAGCAACAGTATGGCTCAAAAAGCAATGCTAAACAACCATCAATGTGACAACATACCTTCGAGGGATTCGTAGGAACTGTCTGTTGTCTTCATGAAGTTTCTTGAGCCTTTTGGACTCTTCAGCTGTTAGTAAGCCAGTCCTGGCCTCAGGTGGTATAAACTTTATGTTCAATTTCTCTGTAAGATTTTGATACAAATGAGAGAAGGTGGTTCATTAAGAAATTTAACATGATCAAAATGTGTTTCTACATTTGAATCAAAATTGAATTATTGTATTATTTATTTAGAACTGTATCCCATTTTTCCCCTTCCCAATTTGGATGTGTCTATTACCCAAGCAAATTAGATCTCCCCCATCACATACAATGCTCCCAACACTAGGAGGATGAAGAGAAACCCATACCTCCACTGAGACATGATGCCATTGTATCACTGCTGGATAGCCAAAGCAATTAGAGAAAAGCACTGGGTGCCCAGCTCAGATACAACGGAGAACAAACACCTGTGCCAAAAAACACTGCACTGGGTGTGATGTGGGGAGAGAGTGCCATTCAGCCACCCAGAGATAGCACGTCCAATTTTGCTTTCACACTCATGCGATCCTTGGATCGTAGAACTAGCACAATAGAGCCAGCTGGAGTCCATCCAAATGATGTTTTTGAGTCTTCATTGTTCTACATAGAACTAATGCCTTGAATAAATCTGTATGTACCTGCAATAAATTCGGTTCCTGCAAGTTCAGCGGTGGCCAGGAAATCATCCAATGAGCTCTGCTCAGTCACAGACTGAAGATTCAGACGACCCCAGTCATACCCATCATTCAGTTCACTTGTGTGCAGCTGGTAGAAAAATAAAAATGTAAATAGAACATGTTTACTGTGAATCTGCTGAAAAAATTACACAATACAGTAAATGAAACTGTGCTGAGAGAGAACATCATAGCTAAAATGCTGCAATTATCTTGGGTGTGAATCTTCTACAGAGACTTGATAAACATAAAAGAGGACAAAAAGCAAATAAAATCTTTGAGTTGCTTAACAAACTTCATCCAACCTGACAGGGAATTATGAGTGTGTTTAAATGACAGAGAGAGAAAAATTCGGTGTCCGTCAGAGTCTCAGTCCGCGGTTCGGTGTCTGTGTTGTCGCTGTGGTGGTCGTTCATACCCAGGTGTCGCTTCTCCTGTTGCCCCGAGCGGCGCCCTGTCTCTCTTTAATCAGGGATCTGCCCAGGCCGGAGCTCTTCTTCTTGCCCATGCTAATCAGAGGTCTGCCGCCTCGCTTGACCCGCCTGGGTATCTGGAGTATCAGATCACTGCGCTCACATCAGCTTTATGTTAGTGTTCAGCGCCGAGTGAGACTTTAAAGTCGCTGTGATGAAGTAGAGACGCCTGCTGTTCTGTATCCGAGTTATAAACAGTACACAGAACCCACGCCGTGGACCAGTCTGGTGTTACATACTAAAGTGTCCGAACAAATCCTGTCCTGGAAGAAAGGTTCCGTCTGAGGGGGCAGTGTAGTAAAACAGAGTACTGTAGAGGAGAGTACTATAGAGTAGAATACAGTAGTATAGAGTGTGTGTGCCACCTTATCCGTATGACTTGAAAGAAAACTGGGGTTTGTCAGCTTTTATGGCCACCATGTTGGACTGGAGACACAGGACAAACTGAAGGCCTCAGGCTGAGCTCAGAGCAGGCACCCTTCCTGCGGAGACAGAGAGCAAGACAGATAATTATGAGTGTGTTTAAATGACAGAGACAGAAATATTTCTGGAAACACATTTCCTTGATAAATATTGTGGTTTGTCTGGGTACTGACTGGGTACTGGGTACTTAATACAGTCCAAACAAATCCCATGTACTTACATCAGTCTTACAGTGGAACAGAACCACAGATGTATTATAGAAATAACATCAATGATTGTATAGTGCCTTCACCCCCTTGGCTTTTAACACATTCTGCTCTATTATCTGTATTTATGTAAAAATGGTCTGAATTGTATGGATCCATCTGCACTAAATATTGGTGAAAATGAAATGAGGAAAAAAGAATTGAAATAAAAAACAAAATACTGGCATGTGAATATGTATTCACCCCATTTACCATGACGCCACTAAATAGTTCTGGTGCAACAAATTAACTTCAGAAGTCACATGAAGTCCACCTCTGCAAACTAAGTGTCACATGACAGTATCGCATGACTGGTTCGGTGTCCGCGAGAGTCGTCTCTGTTAGTAGTTCAGTGTCTGTGAGAGTTTCAGTTTGTCGTTCAGTTTCTCAAGCCTGGTCCTGCCCTGCACGTTTCAGCTTTAACACACCCCATTAATGTGCTGTTGCAGCAGGTGTGGTTGGAGCAGGGTAAACTCTAAAACACCACGTATCCAGGGCCAGGGTGGAGAAATATTGGTGTAAGCAGCGATCAGGGGCACTAAGGGTGAAGAAGCGAGCCCAGCTGCTCCAGCATAACAGCTGCAGCTGATCATTCACAGAGGAGCTGAATCAGGTGTGCAGGAGTCTCTGACTGCGCCTGTCTTTAACTGAGGGTGTTGATACCTTCATTAACCAGTAGATGGCAGCATAGATCACAGATTGCTTTTTGGTATTTCATTATTATAATTATGATGATGATGATGATCATCATCATCATCATTATAACTGGTTTAAAGCGGTATTATGACTAACATAAACGTGATGCAAATCATGTGTTAATTTAGCTCAAAATGTTTATAATGGGCTGTGGGCTGGCAGAGAAAGTTGTTAAAGTTGGACTGGTCTACTCGATGCTAACGTATCCAAAGTGATAGAACTGGATGAATAATAAAATAAAATTGTGTAAAAATACACCATGACATCCACAGACACTGCGAGCTTACGGCTGTACGTGTGAGTGGTACGTCCCACAGTCAGCGCTCCCCTCTGAGATAGCAGGTGGTTCAGTCCGGTATATAAATGCTCCCCCTCTGAGCGCGCAGATGGTTCAGTCCGGTATATAAGCGCTCTCTCGCGCTGCGCTCCTCTTAGTCCCACATACGATGCTGCGCGCGCTTCGGAACCCTATTCAGAAGTTCAGCTCATACAGCAGAGAAGAGTTTCAGGACTTAAGGAATGTCGTGGACGAGGCTCGTATGTGTGTAAGCAGTGTGTTTAGTTAGAGTTCGTGGACTGTCCTGTCCTGAGCGCACTTTATTTTATTTGCAGCGCGTCTATAATGTTGCCTTGGAAGAAGAACAAGTTTGAGCTGATCGAGGACGAAAAGCAGTCGAAGCAGAAGGGCTATGCCGTGAGTCTCAACTATTCAGCGCTCACCTCATTCGCCAGGTCCTGCCCGGAGAGTGCCCTGCACCGTGTGGGCAGCATGTTTAAGTCTAAGAGGAGGAAGGTGAAGATCACAGGTGAGGACCCCACCTACACGGTGCTGTACCTGGGTAATGCCACCACCATCCAGTCCAAAGGGGATGGCTGCACAGATGTGGCTGTCAGCAAGATCTGGGCCAAGAGCGAGATGGGCAAGAGTGGCACCAAGATGAAGCTGACTGTGAGCTCTCAGGGCATCCGTATGGTGCACTCCGACGAGAGGGCACGGCGACCAGGCCACCTGTACCTCCTGCACCGAATCACATACTGTGTGGCCGACCCACGCCTGCCCAAGATCTTCGCCTGGATATACCGGCACGAGCTGAAGCACAAGGCTGTCATGCTGCGCTGCCATGCTGTGCTGGTGTCCAAGCCGGAGAAAGCCAAGGCCATGGCACTGCTCCTGTACCAGACATCGGCGGCTGCCCTGGCTGAGTTTAAGAGGCTCAAGAGACGGGATGACGCCCGGCATCAGCAGCAGCAGTTGGTGGGCGAGCGCACTGTCCCTCTGGTGCCACTGCGCAAGCTCCTTAATGGTCAGTGCTGTTACAGACCACCAGTGGAACGCAGCCGCAGTGCTCCCAAGCTGGGCTCCATCACAGAGGACTCTCTGGGAGAGGAGGCAGAGGAGAAGGCCTCTGCCCGTTTCCAGGGAGACGAAGTTCTGACTGGTGCAGGGCAGGCTGAGCTGGCCCAGATCATCAGTGACCTGGGTGAGATGGCTATCGGGAATGACGTGCAGACACTGCGAGCAGACCTGAGGGTGACCCGGTTGTTGTCAGGTGAAAGCACAGGCAGTGAGTCATCCATTGAGAGCAGCCCGGAGACAGGGAACCCACCACACACTGAGCAAGATGGACACATGCAGGAGGTGGGCTGAGCACTGCTTGAAGTAGCCCTGAAATCCCCTCCTTCGTTTACTATCCAGTGCGATGGTTTACAATGACCCACTCTTTTGTCGTGGGCAGAGTTTGCCTGCCGGGGGTGGGTTTTGTGCCACCTTATCCGTATGACTTGAAAGAAAACTGGGGTTTGTCAGCTTTTATGGCCACCATGTTGGACTGGAGACACAGGACAAACTGAAGGCCTCAGGCTGAGTTCAGAGCACGCACCCTTCCTGCGGAGACAGAGAGCAAGAAGGAGCAAAAAAGAGGTGCTCTCCTCGGCTGCGCAGCCAAACCCTGAATGTGGATCTAACTCCTGCAGTCTGCACTGAAAACCTGCCGTGTTGATTTAACTCTGAGACAGTTCCAGCTCAACAATAATCTACACTGTAAGAGTAAACTCAACCCTGTGAGAGTTAGTTCAACACTATTAGATAATCTGACACTGTAAGAGTTAATACTGTAAGAGTTAATCCAACACTGTAAAGAGTTAATGCAACACTAGGGGCTTGGCTGTGTACGTTTTACATTGAACTTGTTTACCCAATCCATTTCCCTAAAGGAAATGTGGCTCTTTTCTTTTTTCTTTTTTTCTTTTTAAACAACGGCTCCCAATGATGTAACTCCAAGTTTTGTAGTTTGAGGAAAACTCACCTCGGTTGCCCTGACAATGCTAGCTACTTTCAGGATGTTCCACTTTCTGTTCTTTATTTTTGCACTGTGCTGTAATTATGTCACTCTGTAAATGAGTTTGTACATACTGTCCTCTCCTTTTCAACGTTATAAACATCAATGTTCTATCTTTGCTGTGCAAAAGAGAAAATAACATTGTAATGTACTGAGATGTAAATATCAAATGCATAATGTGTATTATTTTTTAAAGAGGTAAATGTGGTTTGTTTTTGTGAACCTCAACTAAATTACCAATAAAAAAAAAAGAATGGTACAGGTCATTGTTACATGTTTTTTTTCAGCCTATATGTTCAGTATAGTAAGCATACTATCATAGTCACCTTATTCGATTAAAATTCTACTGACCGAATGCATGTGCAAAAAACTGCTTGATGTAAAGAGGAAGCCAGCATGCTTGTATTCTTGAGAATTTGCTCATTATTTGACTCAATTTTCCATGAGCTCTCTGAGCTTTCCTACGCACAAGTCAGAAGAAAACATCAAATCTGTTCAACATAGTGTGGCTATGTAGGATTTCTGTTACTTATTATACTGATTGTAGTCTTCTTTCCCCTTTGGGGCTACTGAATTTGACATAAACACCAGGATTGTATCTATTAAGTAAGCTTTAAATGGGTACCCATAGATGTTCATTTTCAGTATGACTATACACTGTTTTACCACTTACAATCAGAGCAAGAGCTGTGGCATTTCTCCAGTCGTGATATGAAAGGGTTAAACAGAAATGGCAACAAATCTCAGCAGTGCAGAGTACTCATGTTTCAGACCTATCTCCTTTAAGATACTTTCTTTTTCCTCCGTGCACAGTAGGATAAGTGGCATTAGCCACGGTTAATGAAGTGAACTCACAGCATGGTGTGAAGCACTTGTTTCCTTATGTGAACACAGCTAATGCGGACACCTATCATTAGACTTCCTCATTCTAACCTCATCGGCACAGCAGTACAGTCTAATTATTGCAAGCCCCTATTTACCACTTCAACTCTAAGACCTTGCTAAAGTCCTCTCTCTCTCTTTATTGCTAGGTTCATAGTAGCAAATAAATGAATAATCTGATTAATATGACAAATTAATAAGACCTACAATTCACTAATAAGTACAGAATTTACAAAGTGATTTATTTTTTCTTTAGCTTAAGGCTATACCCACTGTATTTCCAACACTGCCAGTAGCTAACCCATTTTTCTTGCCCACTTCATGGGGAAACACTGCCTGATGGCAATGGTTACCCTGATGTGGGCATTGATATTCCAGGCATGGCTGTACCTCACCATGGTGGCGCTGGTTCAAACTCCAGACATATCTTGACACCAAGTGTTTTTTGGGAGTAACAGAGACATGGATCAGTTTGTTCAGTGTTTAAAGTGGCTGAAGATTTAAATGCAGTAGTTTAATACATGACAACCCAAGAATAATGATTTTTCAAACGGGTAAAAAAAAGTTAAGTTCCTGTTCCACTTTCCGTGGCTTCCAAATGCAAATAGATGGGAAAAGAAATGATATGTCTACTAGGCCACACATTCACACTGATTCAGTCTCTACTTATGCAGCATCTCAAAACTCACAAGAAGGAAATGACAGAAAAAAATCTATGTTTTGAAACTTTCCAGGTTTTTGAGCCACATTTTTCAGTTTTTTCAGTGTGTCACAACTTCACTACACACTCAAAAACAAAAGATAAAAATGATTTCAGTCATCATTTCTTTACCAGTCACTGACCAACAACAATTATTTTGCAGTAGTCAAATATGGGTATTTGTTTTAGAGAAATGTATAGGTTGCACTGCCATTAATAAATTACCATTACACACACACACAGACTAATGACTGCACTAACACTCACCTGGAGCAGTGGGCCCCCTTGAGCAGTCCCCTATCGCTCACCTGCCTGCAAAGGGCATTAAACAAGCAACTTTCTCATCCCAAGCCCAGTTCTTTAACCTGCAGGTCATGGCTAAGAGATGGGAACTGTTCAAAATAACCTTTAACATACTTTTATAAACTGTTTAATTGAATTCTTTAATCTTTTCCACAGATCATTCATAGATTCTTCTTCTCCGGTTCTTAATGGGAGATGCTAAGGTATTGCTGAATACATTACCTATATTTCCTTCTTCTTAAATCACTCCATCACTTGGTGAGCAGTGTGGCATCTTGCATTGCATTGTCTTAGCAAAATATCCTGCCATTTTTGTGGTTTTCATTTTTCAGGGAAGTCCAACACTCACAGGTTGCTTTCTTCTGCATGTGGTAAAACCTCACTTCTGACCTAAAATTTGCTCTGAGAAAATTAACAAGCTGTATTTGAAAAGTACTGTGCCAGCAGAATGTCCATGAATCAATCAGAAAAGCTACACTACACAGTGAAGTTATTATTCCATTTCTTCTGACAGGTTACTGTACAAAATTCTATTTAAATATTAAGTATGAAACCCTAAAATATGAATCTATGTCTAAAAAGTCAGAATCTATCTATCTATCTATCTATCTATCTATCTATCTATCTATCTATCTATCTATCTATCTATCTATCTATCTATCTATCTGTCTATCTGTCTGTCTGTCTGTCTGTCTGTCTGTCTAATCCATAACACACATATGTGGGTTCTCCTCATACATACTAATACATATGTATAGAATAAACAGTTAGTGGGAAATACAGATATACACAGTGGCACAGTGTTGCTATTGGGTCAGGTTCTATTGTTTAAAGAAACAATGATATACATACAAAATCACAGATGAACAAGGAATGAGGCTCAAAATGTTTCAATGTCTAAAAGGAAAAATTGAATGGAGTGGTTTATTTTACACCAGAACTGATTTTACCCTGAAATGCATAAGGTTATCTCCAAGCCAAGACAACATTACATGCTTGAATAATGCATGTTGTCGGTAAGAACACTGTGACCGTTCAGTCTCCTGTTTCACCAGTGTAAAGATGCACTCACTCATCCAAGTTCTTTGTCTCCCCATCTCTCTATTATACACATATGGTTTCATTCAATCTTTGTATAGCCTCTAAGAAAATGTCATAAAGGATCCTGTGGATACTTGTATATCCAATACTAATTAAAATGTAGACACCAAATGGCAATGCTTAGTTTACTATATAAAAAGACAAATATACCAGTCCTCTCATAGGTCTAGAGTGATATCACATCTAAAACTTACCTGTGCTACTAAAAGACCACACCAGCTACAGTGTACAAATATGCAACCCCAAATATGTGGATATGCACCCCCAAGCTACCTCACACAGATACAATCCAGACAGGCAGAAACAAAACAGCAACCAGTGTAATTTAATAACCTGAACCTACACCTCAATCTTAATCTAAACTTAACCTAACTCTTACTGTAACCTTAACCATAACCTAAACCTAATTATCCCTTACCCTAACCCTAACCATAATCTACACTTCACCTCATCCTTACCCCAACCATAATCTGAACCATACACTAAACCTAACCTAAACTAACCTATCTGTCTGTCTGTCTGTCTGTCTGTCTGTCTGTCTGTCTGTCTGTCCGTGTGCACACTTTAGTTGTATATAAGTCTTTCATGAAATATCATGAGTAGGTCATCACTGTAACTGAGTTGCCCTGGACTGACATTATATAATATATCTTGCTGTGGACAATTCTCTGTCTCCGTCCGTCTCCTCTCCTTCTTTAAGGCAGTTCCAGACATTTTCTGTCAGAAAGACACGTTTTACTTATTTTTTTGTGTAAAATGCCCCTCAGGTTAAATATACCCTTGATTGTAGGTTTTTTGTGCAACTTGTTGAGCTGGAAAAAGTGTAGCCTTCATCAACCTTCAATAGTCTTTGTCCAGATTTGTTTTTGGTGATGAATCTTAAGAGAGACTTTCAGTGACAGTCTGTAAATACGGAGAAGAGAATTGCATAGCATAGTGTATCCAAATGAAAGTTTGCTAGCTAATGTAAGCATCCTGAAAGAAACTAAAATTTGCAACACTCTTTACACTCTTTACACTCTTAATACTTATTAATGAGCAACTGATACATCTATTATCTGTAGTAATTTTAAACAGTTATGTGTATATATGTTTTATACATGTTATGTATATGTTGTGTTTTGTAATGTTTTGATGTTTAGGCCAAACCTGCATTGCATAAAAGCAAAACAAAATAAAACAAAAAGGTGCACTGCAAAAATTCAGGTGCCCTGAAACCAAACCCACCCCCATTAGATCCTATATCTGTTTGTTTTTTGTCTGTTGTGCAACAGAGAGACAGAAACAGCCCAACCTCCCACCCACATATACATTCTCGAGCTGCCTCAGAACTGATGTGCTTGGTAAGTCACCTGCAGAATTAAGATACCGTAGATCTACACTGATTGAATATCTTTGTTGTTCTTTAGAAGAATGGCTCTGTCTGGGACAGAACAAGCTTGGTCTAGCAACACTGCGGTAAGAGTTCATTTTAAGAATTAGTCTGATAAAATCAACAACTGAAACCTGAAGGTCAGGTGATCATAAGCACCATATTCACGGACTTAATCACTTAGTGCTTGACTTAGTGACTTAGTGCTTGTTGTGAGGAATGATTAGCCAATTATGTGTCAGATACCACTCAGGTATTCAGAACACACCCCACTCATTCAGCCTGGTCTCAAGAGGATTTTGTACATATTTGACTAAAAGACCATTTCAGAATTTGTACAATGTGTACTAAATCAAGTGCAACATATGCATGTGTTACAGACACAACCCAGATATACAGAAATCAAACAACGTCAGCAGAGTATGTATACATTTCTGTTAACTCCATAAAGATTTATTCTGAATCTTGTTAGTCCCCAATCTGACATTTGTTTTTCGACAGCATCTAAGCATGAGGAATCTCAGGATATTTTCTGAGTGAACAGCAAAGCACTTTTGGTAAGTTGCTCTGGATAAGGGTGTCTGCTAAATGCCATAAATGTAAATGTTAAAGTTAATGTTACACCATGTTGCACTTATTCTCACATAACTTTTAGTTAAAAAGTTAGAAAACGGTATATCTTTAAAACAAGGAATGATTTCTCTGCATTGGTGAAGTGTGGCCGTTTTTGTTGCAGCACTGCTGCTGAGAGGACATTTTAGACAGAGGACATTTAAGTCTTTCTTCCATGTAAGACTTCGGACATTCAACAATGTGGAAAAATACTGTCCTTGCATAACTGTTTGCAAACACAGAGAAACACTAATCAGACAAAACATTAAAGCCTCTGACAAAGTGAATATCATTGATTTTTCACTGGGCTAGACGACTGGGTCAACTTGTTAACAGGAGACAAGGTCATGGACACCAAAGGCTTGATGATGTGTGTGGGGAGGGAAGGTTAGGCCCATAGAAAAGCTTCTGGAGTCCATGCCTTGGGACAGAGATGTATTGGTGGCACAAGGAGACCTACACAATATTAGACAAAAGCTTTTAATGTTATGGCTGAGTGCACTGGTGCTGTTTGTACTAATTTCATGTTTAAATGTAATAGCTAAGCACTTAAAGTCTGTGTTTTGTGAATCATATTTATAGCAAAACAATATTTGATCTTAAAGGGTTAAAATACATCACGGGGGGAAAACAGAAGACGAAGCCTCTTTCCTTTTGTATATTTCTTAGTTTGTGATGGGGAACACTACAGTCATTGTGAGACAGTGAGGGGGTGGCAACATGGCTGAAACATCTGCCTGTGGGTGTGATGTTAAAGGACAAACACACTCACTCGCACCCAGTCTGTCTGCACACCATGTCCTGTGCCCACCTTGAGAGCACTCAGGAAACAGCACTGTCACTGATCCAAAAACGCAGAGCACACAATAACTCCGGGTGGGCATGTGTTTTCTTAGTGTTTTTAACACAAAGCTCCCCCAGGAGAGCAATAGATTTCACTGGAGTTATTTTAGTCCTTCCGTTAGCTGGGAGGAAATGGAATAATAGCAGGAGAGTGGCAAGAGTCACGAGACAAGTCTTCAGTCTGATTGGGAGATTTCATGGAAATTCTCCTCTCCAAGGGCTTGTATTTCATTTTCTCATGGCAAGCAGGCCTTCATGTTTTCTGCAACAGGCTGAGCAAAACAACGGCACCTGTTCAAGCCTGTTTAAGAAAAGAGAAGGGAATTGATGGACCTGTTGTTGTTTCTGATCTAAAACTAGAAGTCAATGTTAAAATTGGCATTCCTCTTTGAGACTGTGTCCTCTTGCTATGGCACCCATTAAACACTACACAAATACGTACTAAAGACAAACTTGATTCTGCTTCTTAGCAGTGGTGTTAACTATCGCAACTTCCTTCTACAATGGCTCACAAGCAAAAAGCACATTCCCACCATCAGCTATCTACCACATGGCAAAGGAAATTCCTCCAATGCATGGCACATGACAAGAAGGGTGTTTTCTTTGTCTTTAAACTGGAACATCTTGCTCTAGAGACTGCTCTGGCACTGCTGTAGGAGGTGAGTAGGCATGTTTACAATAAATGTAGCAATCAATAAGGGCTGTTGTTCTATGATATTTATTGCGATATTAAAACATACAGGACTTTCTCCAGGTTTCTCCGGAAATCAATGATTGAAAATGTCATGGTATTAATAATGGAATCTGAGATAGATAGTGAATTAGTTACACTTATATACTGCATTTCTAGATAACCAAGAATGCTTCACAAACACACTCAGCACCCAATCAACACACACCAACAAGAAGCTGCAGTCAATTGAACCTGAACGACTGTATCAACCACTCGCACACATAAACACTAATACACACACAATTTTGAGTAGCCAATTCAACTGATCCCCATGTTTTTGGAATTTGGGAGGTAGCCAAAGACATGTGACCATTGGTGGAACAAAATATAATGCAGGCCAAAATAAATACACTAAAGAACAAAATCCCAAAATTCACTAAAACAAGCCTCCAGTGAAACAAGTTACAAAAAGATTGACGCCTAATGTAAGTCAGAAAACTGTCATAAGAATTAAACTGTTTTCTGTTTCCAAGGGTTGAACAGGCCTCACCACCCATTATTTAGTTTATTTGACTGTTCTCAATGTTTTCATTTCATTTTGACTGTAGTCTGTTTGCTGTTTTTATATATATATATATATATCCTCAGTCTTCCACTGAGGAATGCTGAAATGAAGACTTTCATCTTGGTAACATAGAATCAGTACCCATGAGAATCGATCAGCTGAGCCAGGCTCTAGAGGTCCACTGGTACAGAGATTTAAACAGGCAATTGACTTGCTAATGAACTCATTGTGTTTTAGCTCAGACATCTAACATTGGTGCGGCGGGCAATTTTTGCTTTGAGTCCATTCTGCTGACGTGCAATGAGAGGTTTTTTTTTTTTTTTTTTTGCTGACGTCTCCCTTCTCTGTTTGAAACACAAACTGTGACACCTGAAAAACAACTCTGGGTGTCCTAATGAATTATTCTGACTCCACTCACCATCATGAAGCAAGATTATTGATAGGACTGTCCTTTTCTTCGTGAGTGATCAGTGCTTATTGGAAGGAGTTGAGTCACTGTGCCACTAACTGTGCCTTTTTCACATAAACACAAAGGGGCTTGTCCAGGGACAAGCGAGATAACACTGCAAGCTTGCACAGCAATGTAAACTTGGCCTTTTGAATTTTAAAATTACCTGAGATGTCTACAGACAACGTATTGCATGCAGAAGAAGGGGTCATGTTGAGGTTATGTATGGCTTTTATTGACTTTTTGCTGAATTCTTGCCCATAAATCACCTTAAACTTGCAACTGTGCTGCAGGTGCAGAGGCTAGCTTTCCTTGGAGATCTGTTTATTTACATAAACAAAGAAAGTGAAAATGATGGAAGTGATAAGAATCTCTCCCAACAACAAAATGATTCAAGTACAATATGTAATATAAATGTCAGTAAGTCATAGACGTACCTCTGTTATCCTTATATTTCACTGAGAAAAGTTTCTCCAATGGAAAATGCCAATGCAAATTTGTTTCTGAATGAGAAACTTTGCCCGTTTTACCCTTTTATAATCTGCCCCAGAATAGTTACAGTGCTCTGGCACTGGCCATGTGAAAATTTTAGCATGTGAAATTGGAGCTAACTATGTGCCACTGATGCTGTCCTTATTGTTATTGAGGGGGATAGTTAATGAATGAGAGTAAGCAGACAAAAGGTAGAAACAGTTGCTTTTTCACTTCATAACTAAATGGTTGACATGAAATATGCCAAGTATGTCCATTGTTGGATAAATTGATCTGCATGGAAATCTGCAGGTGCCTATGTTGCTCTAAGGTGAACTTCTAGAAGGTGACCTGGCACATGCTCAATTGTTTGCATGAGCACGTACCACCATACTCATCATTATAACAGATGGTCCACTTCATAGCCTCACATAGCCAAGTAAGCAGATCAAGGAGAGAAAGGAGAGGAGAGAGCAAGAAAGCACATTTGTTATCCACTTCTTTAGGCCATGCAGAGGGACTACTGTCTGTCAGAATCAAGCATGCAAGTAGGCATGTGGTTCAGCTTTAAATCTTCATGAGAATGCAACTGGCCCTGAAACGGAATGTTGTAATTAGGCAGCAGTGGGAGTTTCTCTGTCAGTACAGATGAGAAAACCATAAGAATGTGCACTTGAAAAGCTGGAAAATTATAGACAAGTGACAGTCATGGTTTACGTTTCTGAGTTAAATATAACTATATGACTCAATACAATATCAATACAGTCATCATTCATTAATACCAGAATTACATTTTGTAATTAAATGAGCATAGTTTCTTTACCATGATGTTTGCGAATAAATTTGACATTAAACTTACTTAAACTTGGACAAGCCCTATCAGTAAACAGCCAATAATAAATACTACTGTTTTACTCTCAACAATACATTGAATATTGAACATGGTCATTGGAGCTCAGGGCGAATAATTTGTTTGCAAAAGTCTTTGGATATGCAGTGTGCTGTCAGTGTTCTTTGCACACAGAGCATAAGAGTCTGTGCAAAGAACACTGTCCACTAACAGAAAAAAAGTTTCCATAGCTAGTTGTGATGACAGAGAGAGAGAGAGAGAGAGAGACAGAGAGAGAGAGAGAGAGAGAGAGAGAGAGAGAGAGAGAGAGAGAGGCAGTTTTAAAGTGAAATCTCTGTCACTTCCTTCCTGTTTCCTTTGTTTTCACATCTTGGGCAAGCCTGAATTCACTAGCCAACCCCGCAACAAAAAATACCTCAAAATAGACCTCAAAATGAAGGGGAGATACTGTGAACATACTGTATATGCAAAAAAAAAAAGTGCATTTTGTGGAATGTTTTTATACTTTGATGTATTTTTATTCACCAACAAAATTAGAAAGGTATTTATAGGAGACAGTCACACATGCCAAATTTTTTACGAGATCCTTGGCTACTGAAATGTATCTTCATTTGAGATGTAAACATTAATGGAATTAAAACATTTGTCTGAATTTGACCATGTTCTGATTAAAAAACCTTTGCTATTTTTTTACAATGACCATCATCCAGAGAGCTTAAGAGCTGAAAGTGCAATAACCTTGATGAGTTATTTGTAATGATTAGATTGCCTAGGATATTTATTATAATTCCAAGTTCTTCAAAATACTTGATTTTCCTTGAAATTTCTTGATTATCCCTTCTGGACCTTTATTCTGAAATCTGTACACTGTGTCAGCAAAAAAACAGTCATCTATTTTGATTTATAACCCAATATCTGGGTCAGTGAGATAATTAGCCCCAGCCTCCTCTGGCTGTACAGTCAGAGTCTGCATGCAGGTTGAGCATGTACATGTGGACAGAACAGTAAACACACTGGAAGCTCCTTTGGCATTTAAACTGTGATTTAATTCAATTGGAAACAAGTGAATTTTAGCTGTATTCTGAACTGGTTTACACACTAATTACTCATCACACAATGATGAGACTGTTTTGTAGTTTGATACGTGTTTCATATCTGTTGATTGGATTCTGAGATATGACGCCTAAAAACAGGCAGCATGGAGTTTAACATACATATCCAGCAGTGTGATCAAGCTCTGAGCCAGTGTACGACTGGTTTATCTCTCATCTACCCTGATCTGCCTACTGAATTACAAGTGAACATTTTTCTGGTAACTCAAACGGGGAGACTAAGAAAGTCGGCTTGGGATATTAGAGCAATGCTGCATTTCAGGTAGGACTAGAAATGGAGCAAAGCCATGTGCATTTCTAAACATTCATTTGGGAGCTAGTCAGCATGATCTCACGTGACACAGCTTACATTTTACATGGTTCACATGCATGGTTCCTTGCACATTTTGAAAGGTAATACACTTAAAATCAGCCTTTGATTGGTGGGACAGCCTTTTATTGGTTGGCTCAGATAGAGGGAGGCAGGATCAGGGGTGTGACTTTGTGCGGTGATGGAGAGTTCAACCACAGCTCTTGCACAGTGCAGTATAGACTGACTGTACTTTGACTTTTTAAGCTTGTTTTCACTGAAAGATCACATATAATCACAAAATCAGGGTTTCTCAAACTTAAGCGATCAGTGAACAGCGGATCTCTGGTTCACTAAATGTTAGATGCCCATGGCTGCGTTGTTTAAAACTGATAATATTTAATTTGCCTTTTATTATTATTTTGGTGATATTATTTGTTCATTTTTTATTAATGGCTGTATAATATTTATTTTTTGAGCATGATTACTCTCTCGGTTAATAATTTTTTTCCCACATAGACTTATGTTTTAAAGTGCCATTATGTATTAGTAGTGCCCACTATGAACTACTGCCTCCCCCTGAGGATGGGCCTGCGGACCACTAGAGAGTGCTTCACGGCTCACTGGTGGTCCAAGGCTCACAGGTTGAGAAACCCTGCACTAAATTCACAGTGGGGAATTGGGCCATGTTCTAACAGCTCTCTACTTCAGTTTACATTGACTGGAAACTCAGGATTTGTCTCTGAATATTACTGGAGCTTTTCATCTTAGTTTAATAGACTACATACTTCAGTATGAACAGAATATGGCCCAGTTCACCTAGAGCTCCTGAGATCACTGTGTGAATTGGTAGCTGCTATAAGTGTGAGGGCTGAGGGCTCAGTGTGATGGGGAATCAAGAAGAAGATCTGAACAGCGTGTGGAAGCATGTGCTTTTTTTAAAGGGGACATATGCTTAAATGTCAGATGCTTCTCATTTCACAATTCTCTGATTGGTTGATAGAATAACAATGATTTTTTTTTAACCTTTACAACCCAAGATCTGCACAATTGCAGACAGTTATAAGTTGTTTTCTAGGCTGCATAACTCAGGAAAAGAGTAACCTGTAGACATGATACACATATCATAACAAACTAGAAGACTTCTGACCATGGAGTTTCATTGTGTGAGTCGGTGAGTATTCCAGCTTGGAATGCAAGCTGAATTAAATCCCAGTGGAGCTTTCCACTGCATTTTTACTACACTGTCCGTGTGTACATGCTGAACCTGTGTCCAGACTCCACCTGATCAGTGAGAGGGAGCAGGGTTAAGTATGTCACTGACTCAGATATTGGGTAAGAGAGGAAAATAAAAGGTTTGCTCTCTTTCTTTTATGAGAGGGAAAATACTGAAAATACTATAAATAACAAAAATAATAAAGGACTTTTAGTTAAAATTATAAAGATTCTTGTCATCTAATCATTACAAATAACTCATCAAAATGATTGCATTTTCAGCTCAAAACAGTCTGAATAATCAATGTAGGTGCAGGTATATATATTTTTTTTATCAAAACATGGTAAAATTCATACAAATATTCTGTTAATTTGTATAATTTGAGTAGCCTATGATCTCCTGAAAATAACAATATCTGACGTGTGACTGTCTCCTATAAATATATTTTAATGTCTTGCTGAATTAAAGTACATCAAACTATATGCAAAATTAGCCTAGTGTTCTAAAGGTTAAAGGTCTTTTAGAAAAAAGTCGTACTAAAAATTAACACACATGTACTTGATTTATATGTGGAATATTGCCATTATATTATAAAACTATTACTATTATAAATCAAATTAAAAAAAAAAGTTAACTGAAAGGAAGAAGCGTGTTGAGCTTTTATTTATGAGGAAATTAAGTAAATTCAAAAAAGTAAATTTAGTTTTGCTAAGTGTGCTCACAGGATTGAGAAGTAGTTCATAGGAAAGCCAAAATGGAACGAAACAAATGCATGGCTGCAGTTCAACTTTTGGCCTCCAACTGTCAGCTTCACAAATTCTTCACCTGCTGTACCACAGGCTCTGCAAGGCTGGAATTCCACTGATATTTTTTCTGGCAGATGCCTCTGGAATTTGCACAGTGGATGAGAATCACAGACTTCATATGGATGCACATTCTGAAAATGTTTTTTTAAATTATTATTATTATTATTTAACAAGAGTGCTCCAGCTTGCCGCTGTGTGCCATCTTTCAAAATCATTGTTATACTGGTTTTACCTGAGGCACTTTGCACAGAGTGTTCAAATATCTAATCTTCATGGTCAGGGTGTGATGACACAGAAAAATTAAAATTACTTCAGACCTGCTGAGCAACATTTCTGTTTTTTTCTATATCAGGAAATTTACTTCTTAGATACCTGCATGGTTTTTTCATGCAAATATGTTTGCACGTGTATCCTACACCATTACACTCACTATTCAGTTTGTCAGTCACTCTTTCCTCCATTCTTACCTTGTGAGTTTCTTACTGTGCACAACCTTGCAGCAACTCTGACATGGTAGTATTTGTCTGCTGGTACAAGTGTATATTAGGCACATCGTCAGTAACCACATTTACATGCAGCTTGAAAGTCCCATAATAATCTGAATGCTAGTTATTTTAACCCTTTTCCATCCAAAAATTAAACAATGAAATTCTTTGAAATATTATTGCAATACTTGAACTGGCCAAACAACATGTGAGGTAAAACCAAGCTTGATGATTCTATTAAATAAAAAGACACATGACACACGGGTCTACTGGGTCTACTCTGTAGGCCTATAAGGTCCTGAGAGTTTCCCACTGGTGTAGTGTTCAGTTTATGCGATCATTCCAAAAATAGAAAATACCACATTGACTTGACTGAGCTTTCAGAGGTTGACCTTAATCCTACACTTTCTCTGCATTTAAAAACCTCAAAAGCACTGTGAGCTCCTTCTTTTTTTTCCTTTTGCAGTGCCACGCAGTGGTAAAAAGTGGGTCATGGGGCTTGCTGATGCAGGTTCACTAACCTTATAAAAGTGTGAAAGCAAAAAACAACAGGCACAAATTAGTTGCAGCTCTCAGGAGACTGTGGTTGTCCTCTAAGTGCTGTGACAAGGTAAGGGATCCTACTGTGTAGCTCATTCAGACAGAGAAGCGCCACTGGAGTCTTTGTGTAGACTGGCCATTCATTAAAAATAAGCTCTGTGATTTCCTACATCCCTGTGCAGTTTTGCTGCAATTGCACATGTGTCACAGCACGGCATGTGTTCAGTAAACATGAGTGCAGGGATAAAAATAGAAGAAACAGGGCCAGCAAACTCAGCTTGGGGTTTCGGCTGCAGAGGGAGTAAGATGATGACAAAAGAGTGGCAGTCTACTAGGGTTGCAGCAAAGTTAACAAAGATGACAAAAATTTACAGAGTGAATTAGAGAAAAAATCCAAGGTATTCAAAAGGTTTGGTCCCGACAATATAGTGACGATGTTTTGGAGTTTAATTTTACTCCCTCTACTTCTTGAAGTACTACTCTCTCCATTTAAGCTTCTGTGTCATCACCAGCTTCACCGCGTTTAGTCCTAAAGCTCTCCATGAAACCTCCTTGTTTGTTTGTGTTGGTGTGTGTTGTGCTGGTATGAGTGGATGAGACACAGCAGCACATCACCACCATTTTAGTGTCAATGCAATACTGAGAATGACCCATCACTCACATCATTCCTAATCTGTGGTGGACCTTTGGGGTCCTGACCCATGAAGATCAGTGTGAAAGGAGGCTAACACAGTAAGCAGAGAAACAGATGAACTACAGTAATTATAGAACTACAAGTGCTCCTATATGGAAAGAGGAGCTGATGAAATGGACATTGAGTGTGGTCATAATGTGATGGTTGATCAGTATATGTTTATATTTCTAAATGTTTACTGATTTTGGTTTGCCCTGTGATTTTTGCTTTGACCTTTGACCTGGACAGTTTTCTGCTATTGGTTCTGGCTTTGAGCAATAAATGGTGAATGCTTTCACATGTGGAGAGTGATTCATCACACGGTATTCTTACTATATACTTACCATTTACTTAAAATCCGACAGACACTTATTAATTCCTGACAATGTTTTTAAAAATATGTTTAAATATCAAGAATTGTGAAAATGTCCATCCATTGTTTCTGCCATCTGGCTTATTTTCTGTATAAGAGAAAGGGCAGGGCAGACTGAAACACAGACTCAAGGCTGAGCATTGACAGAAACTCATCAGTTGCCGCAGGGCTGTGCAGACCTGTACACACAGGTCATTGGCCCACTGCCTGCACTCAGGGTCAGGCCACAGACTGCTGATTTATGGCAACAGAAGAGAGAGTGCAGCCAGCGAGAGTGCAAAGGAGACACTGAAGGAGCAGTTGTTGGGGTGGGAGGGAGAACACTGGCAAAAGGAGCACACAGGACATGAATGAACGAACATGAACAGGAGGGGAGATAAACAAACATGATGGAAGAGAGAACACAAGACAGGGCAGAGTCCTCAGGGTGCTATGATGAATGTTGTTCTATATTCTGCTCTCCATATTCCACGATCCATATTAGAAAAAGTGTTTTCTATTTTCAGCCCGATGTCCAATCCTAGGAGAGGGATTTTTCCACCTGACAGCTCATTTAGTACCCTATTAGGAGAGTTCCAAACACAGTCCCAACACAGCTTGAGTCTAGCACATCTCAAGTATAATCCTAAAATAAGTTCCTATGTGTGTCTTGGGGGAAAAGCTTTAAATAGTATATAACCTATATAATATGTGAACTTTATTTAAATCAGGATTTTGTTTAATTTTCAAAAATTCAGTACAATGAACATATAATAGAGTATAGTCAATTTCCAACAGGATTCATACAAATACATAAGTTAAATGATAAAATTTAATTTTTATTTAATTTCTGCATTTAATGCAGACATTTTTTGAAAAAGCAACCCTTCAAAAAACAATGCTTCTTTATAGGACCATCTTGAAGAGTTAATGGCAAGGCTGCCCAATTTGGTCCCATGAGGATGTCTGATTCGGCCAATAAGAAAGTTAACTTCTTCTGCAGGTAACAAACGTATTTTAGATTTATTAGCAAAAATATAAGCCTGAGAGCCTCCCAGGCAGTTGGAACAGTCTCAGCAGGAGAACGAAGGCCCAATTGTTTGGTCCAGTGGGGCCAATGCCAAAGACTTTAACTCATGATTGTTACCATTCATCATTCATTCAGTCTTCTGCTATAAATGGCTCTATATTGCTTTGTTGTACTATGCCCACCATTGTCATTGTTTATAGAGCATTCAGAGACTGAGAGGCCAACTCTGTGTGACATAATAAGAAATAAAAAATAGCATGAAGTACATTTTCATGTTTCTATAAACATTACTCATTCTTAGCATCTTGAGCCACATGCTTCTTGTGTCTTATTCTGAAACTCCAAAATATGAATCATGTTTCACATTACTGATCATTCTTCCACCCCATGGCATGCCGTAATCTCTTTCTAGCATCTACACAGTTTCCATAAATCTCTACTACTTCTCTTTTCTTGTAAGCTCCTCTTGAGTACTTCAGACAGCCCTAAAATAACCACGCCACTGTACATGTAAACAGGAAACTGAACAGAAGGCCAGGGGCTCCAGAGAAGACCTAAAGGACAGCAGTGGCCGTGACCAGCAGCAACAACTGCACTGTATGCAGGAAATGATGTGCTTCTAATCAGAAAAACACAAACCTCTCTGCTGCTTGGACAAACAAGTGACAAACGGCTGCTTCATTAGAGGAATGTGTCTTAAACAATGGGTCTGGAAAATGATTTGCTACTCAAATACAGGCCTTATACAGGCAGTGAATAACAATGAAAAAAGAGAAAGGGGAGAAGAAATGTCTATTCAGTGCAGAGCGCATACAGATTTGTCCGCACCAGCTCTGGTTAAACGGTCCATAACCTACATTTATGTGATATATTAGTTTTTCCTTGAGGTCAGTTTATTTAATAAAAACAGCCAAGAGCAAGAGCTTGCCAAGAGCAACCATATCACAATCACCACTGTAAGACAATAACAGTCTAGTAGTAAAGGGATATCGCCAATATAACAACAACAACAACAACAACAACAACAACAACAACAATAATAATCATAATAATAATAATCATAATAATCATAATAATCATAATAATAATAATTCCATTTGGTGTTGACATAACATCATACATCCCAGTATTTCACGTACACCATTTAAAGGAGAAACGCTGGACACCATAGTAAATGAATAATGAAAAAGAAAGCTGTCTGACACATAACATTCAAAAATAAATCAATTGGTTTCTCCATAACTTATCTATACCAAGCAGGTGGCCAAAGAGTCTATAAGCTGTATGTGTGTGTGTCAAAGTAGGCAATACATTTGTTCAGTCAAATGATTGTATGTCCGCTATGATTTCTACACCTTGGTGGCGGCATACACAGTTATGGGAAGGGCAGTCTTTCTGTAGAATAATACGATTTCACAATGTCAGTCTGATTGACAACAAAAGCATTAACATCTGTTTTCAAGGAGTGTCTTGGCTTCCACTCCTTTTCTCACACCCTTTCCAGTTCAGCCGTACTGGAGTCATCATCATCTGACTGCACACTCACACCTTTCAAGGATCTGGGATTGTTTTTCTACTTCTGTGAATTTGTAGGTAGTTGACTATTTGTAAGGTCAAACCTTCAACTACCTTAATGTGAACATGCACAACATTGGTGATTCATTCTTGTCCTTGGGAACATACAGACACACACACACACACACACACACACACACACACACACACACACACACACACACACACATGGTTCCGGTAACATTTCTTACAGTGGAAATGGAGTCATTGTTCTAGATATAAAAAACGTTCTGCTGTTTCTCAAGAATGGGAAATGTATGTGAATTAACAGTATATATAAATGTTCATATTGCTGTTAACTCCAGTCACTAAAAATGTGCATAATCCTGAAAACCCCCTCAAGTCTCTTATTACTGCCTTACGTCCAATGTTTCTGAGTTACCTCTGGACTTCCTATGACCTTGACCAGGATGAAGAGAATGAATGAGTATAAGTAAAGGGAGTTAAAGTAGTCACAGTATACACATCTGATATAATATTATTATAGACAAAAAGTGCATTAAATCAGGAAGAAATTAATTATTAATTAGAAATTAAATCCTTTAATCGTTTCATCATTATTTCACTAAAGAAGAATGTAGAGATGAAGGGTACAGATTTAGGAATATGGGCCAGGGTTCTCCATTGTAAAACAAGCAGGGTATGAGCAGTTGTGAATCAAGAACCTAAATGAAATGAAAATGTAATTGAAATATATATTTAGCCATTTGTGTGTGTTTAAATAATATAGCCCACCCATATTGTTCTAGATGTTGGTTAAGGAGTTAAAGCACACAATGAGAGTGAATAGACCCAGAGGTCTAAGCAGGTCTGATACTACAGACGCAGCCAGAGCTATTTTGGTTCACTGTAACAGAGAAGGGCTGTAGGTGATATGGAGAGGCCTCTATCTACGGCTGAACTAAATACACACACTGATACGGTCAGCAGTTGGACTAAATCATCCCTGGCAGCCAGCACTTCAACAAGTCTAGACATGATCAGTTCCCTGAAGTCAGCCATATTGCTGCTTCATGCTACTGTCTCAGCAGAAACACTGCTATGCATCATCATTACTCATACACTACAGATCACACAGCTGACTGCTATAGTAGCCTATACATGCTTCATGCATATTTATGAGATACAGATATGACTGAAATGCAGGTAGCTTTCATCTGACTACAAATAAACTGCATTTGAAGCCTGTATTCAACCACTGTCTACCACCACACGTGCCCCCCTGACACGAAGACCACCACTTGTCTGACAAACAGCCCATTTATCTACATGTAATCAATCCCTGCTGTAAATAATGACTGATTCTGTGTTCCAGACCAGTGTTCTGTGTTATATATGTAGCTAAATTCTGGGCTATCGATCTGATGATTCAGGCAGTGAGAGCAGGCAGTTTACTACAACCCCTCAAGCAATGAGTCCATTACTCATGTCTGAACTGCTTTCTGCAGTGATTTTACAGTCCAAGAACCCAGCAAATATGTAAAGTGTCAATCCATTCACAGCCCAGACTCAGAAACGTGTACTATTATTTTATTTTTGCTTCTTTTCTCAGAAAACCAGACATTGCCTATCCAATAGCAATAGAATTATAGCCCATGAAAGAGACAATTACCTCAGGACCTCATATACATTACATCCTCCTCAAAAGCCCTTTTTTGTCACTGCTTAAACTAATCTCACTTCTGAAAACTGTTCATTTGTTTTGCTAATTCTTGCTGTGAGTTGTTTATACACTTGACAGTTTAACACCTTATTTCAGACAGTGTGTCACACTATTTTTTTTTACACTCAAATAAATGAAACACTTTATTTTATTTACTACTTAAAGCAGCATTATACATTATATTTGTGGCTCCCCCTACACTTAGGAATTGTAATTTACATTGTCATCCACCCCTTAAGAAGGACATGCTTACATGCATTCCTGAAATTTGAGAGCTACAGAATCAACATTTAAACTGATGTGGTAATATTACGTGACATATATATATATGCAGTGTATAACATTACCAGTTTGACTGCCTGCTTTTCCAGAGTTACAAAGTACATAGTTGGATAGTCAGCAGCAACAGAGATTCTGCTCTCCCTGTAAGTCAGTAGAGCATCAACATGATTTTGAAGTTATTTTAGTGTGAAATGCTACAAAACATTGCTTTAAATCTTTACAGAATGTAATATGTAATATAATTTGTGTATGCAAGCAAGGAACCATATGTGCAGCCTGTTACAGGACTCTTGCAATTTCCTTCTGTGATTAATAAAGTATTTCTAGTTCTGAATATTTTTTTACCAAACTATATCAAATTGACAATGTTTTGGCCAATTTAGTCTGATAGGATGGCTTTGTTTAGCTGGACCAATCTATTCCTCCAATTAAACTGGTGCACATCGTTTGCTCTTTCAAAACACTGTCTCAGAGACATGACTGTGCAGTGGAACACAAGGCAAACAACCTAGAAATGGCACAGCACTGTCAGCTGTTGTCTGCTGCTGCTGGTTCTAGAAGTCCTGATCCTGTTAACCTCAGGAATAAGTGAATGCATTAGCAATCAGTTCCAGTCACCCAGCACCTAAGCATTCATCATCAAGACAGGCCAATTAACTCAAAGCAGATGATACCAAGGGGTGATACCAAGTCCATGTTTGCAGGAATTTAAAAGAGACTGGCTAATGGCCTGACAGTGCTGTTCGTGCTTCACATGCAAACACAAATGCCCTGTGGATTAAACTATCCCAGGAGAACACTGTCACACATATACAGAGTTCTGTGATTGCCACTCATTGCCAGTGCATGACACGCTTGTCAATACAGCTTAAGAAGCCATCACTCCATTTGATTGAATTATGGTGTTATATAATATGCAAATGTGCTTTGAAATTTAAAATGCATGACTGGAGAGATGAAACTGATACATAAACATGCACACACACATGCACGCACACACACACACACACACACACACACACACACACACACACACACACACACACACAGGACTGTTTACTCTGTTTATGCCTTATATCCCCCAGTTAGGCACTGCTGTTGCTGCCAGTTTCACATTTGCCATCAAACAGCTAGAGGATCACACATATTTGAACATTTAGCATGCTCTCTGTATCTAAAGGTAGAGACAACCCTTGGCTAACCTCATTTCCAGACATCTATGGTTCCACAATTACATTTGGGTCTGGTGCAATTTCAGCAATGAACTGTAGAGTAAACTGGTTCAGTAGTGTAATAGGATAATAATAATCTCTCTGCAATACATGCAACAATGTTACATCTCTTTAGGGCGAAGAAAAGACACCTTTTGTTTAAAAACATAGAGGTTTAACCTAATTAGATTTGGAGATTATAAATTTATGGATACACATCACCTGTGTTAGATGTGGCTGTGTCTTTGTTTCAGCAATTGCAGAGTGAGACTTTATGCATGTTAATATATATAAAAAATTCAATGCTTCATTAAAGAATGTACCAATATAAGTATGCAATGACATAAAATTAAACTAGTGCAGCTCTGGGAATTAGAATGTCATGTGTGTCCAAAAAATATCCAACCATAATTTTTCGTGTGTAAACAAATTAAGCTATTGTAAGTATGTGCATTACGATCTCCTACATATTTGCACCAAACCATGCACCCATATACACACAAACACATGGCCCCCTCAATCCCTATACCATCACAGACTTCACAAAACTTCACACAGTACCTCACACAAGACTTCACTCTGTGCCTCTCCACTCTTCCTCCATACTCTAAGAGCCTGAGTTGACTTGATTTCCAAATTAAATTTGAAAAGAAGATTTTGAGAGTCCAGGTCTTTTTCTCCTTAGCCAAGGTAAGATGATTCTGATGCTCTGGAAGGGTGTGATATTTGGAATGTTGTAGTTGTAGCCCCTTTCCAGGAGATGTCTTTTCCCACCACATTTCCCCCTTCCAGTGAACTCCCATTAATATGCTTTGATACAGCACTCTGTGAACAGTCACAGTTACCTGGTTTACCCACACGATGGTACTGCAGTTAGTGTCTGTGTCACACACTTCCAGAAACCAGGGGTTGTGGGTTTGTGGGTTTGATCCTTGCTTTGGTCACTGTCTGTGAGGAGTTTGGTGTGTTCTCCCCACGTCCAAGCTCTGGGTACTCTGGTTTCCTCCTGCCTCCCAAAACTGCATGTGGTAGGTGAATAGACCATGCTAAAAACCCCCTTGGTCTATTTGTTTGTGGTTGTATGTATGTTATGTATAAACTTCTAAGGCAATTTGTGTATTCCTGCCTTGTGCTTGATGACTTCAAGTAATATTATAATACCCTGATATGCTCTAGAAGTGTACACATAATATGAGTCTGAGACACACACACACACACACACACACACACACACACACACACACACACACACACACACACACACACACACATTATTGGCATCCTTCCTAATGCTAGGTGTGAGTTAGAGGTACAAATCCCCCAGCATTGAACTGTGGAGCAGTGAAACTGTGTTGTCTGGAGTGATGGTGTTTGGTCCAGTACTTTTAGAATGGGTTGGAGAGTTGGGGATGAGGTAAAGTATTGAATGGAGCATTTCTAAGATCAGATCCTCAAATCCTTTTCTCAGCCTTCCCTGGACAGTAGGATAAACTCTGAATGAGCAGGTGTCCCAATATAGTGTAAATTGGCATCCTTTATACATGAACAGTTTTTCTTTTCTTCACACTTTCCTCATTCCATCCCTCTTGTGCAGGTTAATCTTCAGCTCATCTGTCAATTAGACTTTGGCCCAGACCCAGAACGTATTTGCTTTTAGCACACTAACAACTTTTTTCTTGAGGCTAACCAGTGTTTCACATCTTGTGCGTTCTTTCTTGTCTTTGATATTCATGCCTAAAATTGGACAGTCACATATCTGTTGTTTTAAGACAGTCTATGCAAAGTTAATTGCAATTGAACCAAAACAATCACACTTCTTAGCAATGGGCAATACTCCAGTCAGCTCCTTGCTTCTGCCTTATAAAGGCCTGTTTTATTGATGTTCTTTTGGTTCTCATGGCTTGTAACAAAACACTTGGATTGTAACAAAAGACTTGAGCAAAAGACTCTTGTGTGTGAAGTACAATGACTGGTCAGCCAATACTTGTGTTGCCAGTACTTGTGGTCTTCTGAATGGAGGACTATGTGAAAAGGGCTATGGTAGCTATTTGAGTCATCCAGTCGACACTGTAAATCATTATTGTTCCTACTTCAGCTGTATCACTGTCCAGTTACAGAGACTACAGTGTATATGAACACACACACACACACACACACACACACACACACACACACACACACACACACACACACACACACAGACACACACACACACACACACACACTTTACAATCCTCTTGGTACTCTAGGAGAACATAGCGAGAGGAAGAACACAGGGGCCTGTTTGTTGGTCACTTGTTTCCTGACCTTCCCTTCAAATTCACAGCTGTGTAAAGACACAAGAAGAGATAAACCCTGGAAACCATCAGCCAAAATAGCCCTACTTTACACAGCCCTTTACACAACACAACACTACTCCCTACTACTTCTGCACTTTTGTCCTCAACAACATTGCTAATAATAGTGTTTGTGTATGTGATGAGATCAGGGGATTATCCAGGACTGTCTCAAAAATAGAGGTACCAAAATGGATTTGAAGAGGCCCCACATGAGAACCATAGAACCACTGAAGAAACTTCATAAGCATATATATATATATATATATATATATATATATATATATATATATATATATATATATATGATGTAAAGTGTGTGTGTCTCTCTCTCTCTCTGTGTGTGTGTGTGTGTGTGTGTGTGTGTGTGTGTGTGTGTGTGTGTGTGTGTGTGTGTCTGTGTGCATGTGTTCACACTTTTTTTCAGTATGGTCTGTACCCTGTAGCTCATGAAAATCAGAAATCCAATTAAATATAATAAGTACAAAACATATGACATTACATAGCAGTTACTTTTCTTTTTTTAAATTCAATTATGAATAAAAAAAACTTTCTTTTGTTAATAGAAATATTTTGTTATATCAGTCAAATTCTTAAAAGATATTTGTATTAAGATATTTCATTCACTCAGTTATGAATGTGGACTAATGAAGTGGCAGTACGTTGCATCTTTCTTGACAATTATCAACATCGTTGGGACATTTTATAATAAATAAACAATAGATAAGAAGGAAAACTGATATAACCCTGAATGTCCTTGACCAACAATAGTAAGCCAGTGTTGTGAAAGAACTTCTAAAAGTGGGTGTGATGATGTAAAACTTTTACAAAAGACAAACAAATAAAATCTGGGACACTTGGTGGTTAGAATGAGGTATTATGGCCCATAAATTTCATTGGTCAAGCTTTTGACACTGTACATGAAGCACAGGAATGCAACAAGATGCATCACTTGTTATTAAAGTAATTTTTTCTCAAATGGGTTGATTAGCGCAATAGAGGTTGATTTCACTCTATTCACTTTGTGAATATAATGAAGATATTCAGAGTATCTCTTTCTCAGTGTTCTAAAACCCTAGAGACAGAACATGTTCTGCATTTTAAATTGGTACACTCCATTCTAAAATTTTCAGACTGATCCAATGTCCTTTAGAACATTGTGGTCATCTCGTCACTGTAATCATCTCATTGGAATAGCGTGAACAGAGCTGAAGAGATGCTGCGTGTGTCCTCAACTGTATCTCCACATGGTGCCTCAGGACATATTCCACTACAGTTGCATAACACAGTAGACAATGCAGATAATAATTTGATAATATGGGTTTCTATTGCATTTGACTCACACACAAATTGACACACACACACACACACACACACACACACACACACACACACACACACACACACATTAAGGTAATAATCTAAACACGTCATCAATGAGCATCAGTGGTCAGAGTTTCAGCTGCTACAAAGTTAAACTACTTTTAACACTAAACGACTTTGAATGAGCATTAACCTTCTTCTAGAATATGGCCTGCTGCAAAAGGAAGCAGACATGCACAAGTGGCTGTGTTTGACCTCCTCCACTTTGTTGTTGGTTTCATTAGAGACAGGAGTTACATAGACACCAGGGGTTGATAAAAGCCCCCCCAGAAAAAACACTGAAGTTCTCATTTTGCATCTTCTTATTCAAGGAACTAGTCGAAAAAATAGCCTGTGTTTCCCATGTTTACAAACATCCAAATTACTGGTACAGAGAATAAGTTTCATGTAGTGTTTGTAGTTAATGAATTAATAGTACTTGTTATAAATTTTTCTCATATAAAGTATACAAAAGGTGAGATGCTAAGTTAATTATGTATTGAGGTCTAATTATGCCAAAGGTTTAAAAACAGAATGAAAGCATTGTGGTGTAAGCAGAATTATTCAGACTGGTTTGATTAATTGAGAAACTTATATTGGGTGGAGGGATAGAAATCAGGGTCAACACAATATGACGTCACAACAATTTGTGCATAAATGACTAAAGTGAAATGGTAAGAATTTTTATGAATATATTTGCCCTAATTAACAGAAATTACTATCAGGTACTGAAAACATCTTATACCATTTCCTTATGCATCAGCTTGTGTCTTTATTTGGTAAACTATAGTTTGCAAATGGCCCAAGTGAAGAAACCTGCACAGTACCGTCATTGTCCAGTGAGAGTAAAGAAACAAATTTCTGGACATAAACATAATGTTGTGGGATAAGCTGGTTGCAGGGATGCACTGGCCATAAGGAGAACCTTAGACTGCATTTGACAGGGTTCAGGTTTTTTGGGAAATGGCTTTAAAAATAGCTTTAAAAACTTAGTAGAATCTTTTGTTTCTAAAAACAAATCAGGGACTCTAACCATCCTTTTGGCCACAATTCATATTTTACCCACAGTGCATTCTTAACCATGGATAACTACATAAATGGCAGTAATAACTGCAGACATCATAGGCTTTTTAGCCATATTAATATTAGTGTCAGTGTCTCCAGCGTAGATAAATTCCTCCACACCATTAGGACTTTAAGAAGTGTCTCTCTGTGGCCAGGACAGCATATTTTTACAGAGCATGTACATCACTGCCTCTTTCCCTACAGGTGTGGGTCGGAATAATTCATGAGAGTTATAAATACTTCACAGGTGGTGATTTTACCCCAAGTGGCATTATTCCAGAAAGAATGACAAATTTAGCCATAGTCCTCTGCACACTGAACAGGGCATCCATCCTCATTAGTACAATACAGCGTGAGAAATGCCCGGGTGTAGCCCACCCCCCATCTGGCCCTGGCTTGGCATCAGTGTAAAATGCTTATCCACTTTCATTAGATGAGAGCGATTAGATGAGAAAGGGCAGAAGGCTGACTTTGTAGGCTTGGAAAAAGGGGCCCATTTTAGCATTGAGCAGTATTATAGGGTATTTCCTAAGAAGTAATTCAAACATATGTGGGGTCAGAGGGTGTTTGTTTCTTCAGCTCTTTACCATTCACCCTTGCACGGTGGTAAAAAAAAGCCTCATTTGGATGCTTCAGGAACTTCAATGAATAGCATACTGCTACATTCTTATTGGACTACTGTCATGATTTGTGATGAGCTTCATCACTGCGAACTCCTAAGCTGTTTCTGGTAATCGTAGCCTTGCCTTATACTCATACGGAACTCTATATTTAATCTATATAGAACTGTACCATGCTGTTCTACCCACAAAACAAAACAAATGAATGCTTTCAATTTACTCAAATTCAGATCAAATGAGCGCATTATTTCAATGGAACAACATACACTGTATGGACAAAAGTATTGGGATGCCTGTTCATTCGTTGTTTCTTTTGAAATCAAGGAAATTAAAAAGAGATTATCCTGCTTATTTGGGAGTAAGTGCCTACAGTGCTTTCTACTCTGCTCTAAAGTTTGAAGCATTGCTGTAAATATCTGATTGCATTCAGTGTTGAGAGTGTTATTGAGTTCAGGATATTAGATGATCACCACCTCACCTCACCTCATCCCCAGCTCCCTAACTTATCCCAAAAGTACTGGATGGCGCTCCATCATTCCAGAGAGTACAGTTCCAATGCTCCACAGTTCAATATTGGGGGTTTACACCTCTCTAGCCCATACCTGGCATTAGTCATGGTGCCAAAATGTTCATTTTTATACAGATATACAGAATAAGAATTGCCCCCCCCCCCGCCCCACACCTCAAGTTGAAGTGCAGTTTTCCTACCCATATCCAGAATGTTCAGAGGGAGTTGTTCACTCTAAAACACCAACGAGCAAATCGTTTTTACACTACTGTGATATATAACTGGGGTAGAGTGGTGCAATATTGGTGCAATCTGTCTCTTCTCCATCTGTGGAAGGCAGGGTTCACAAGAACTGGTGGACTGTGAAGACAAACAACACTAATGCTATTTCTTCAATTTCTTCGTAGACAGAAGGATTGTCAATTGCAGTATGAATGGATAGACATCAGCATGTTAACAGCTTGAACATTAAATTATCTTGAATACACACAAGTGAAAGATCGGCTTTCAGATCCTTGCCCCAGAGATTCAAAATTTCACTCAAGGCACAGAAGCATGTACAAATATTTTTAAGCATTCAAATTGCCCATATACAGCAGTTACTGCTTTCAAAGTTGAAGCTACGCACTCATAGATATACTGAATTATGCAGTTTCACAAATATATAGCCTTCAAAATGAGTGGAAATGTTGAAAGCACAGTACCAAAAGTCATTGTTTCATTTCATTCAATTACTATTTCATAAGAAAGACAACACAATGTATGTGTAGATGTTTTCTTTGTAGAATCTGTAGCATTCTTGATATTCAATAAAAAATACTTCCTCATCTGTATCAGTTTTTCAGTTTTGTGAGTTATTATCTGGAGATTTCATTGTGAAGAATGGACCCTATTCACCATCCAGTATTTCTTTTTAAAGCCCAAGTAAGCACAGCTGAGAGTTAATAATACATCATGAATCTGATGTAATTGATGTCCAAATGCCTACATCTACCATCAGAAAAAGACTGCACAACTTTTATGGGAGGTGTGTTATAAAAAAAACATCAGGGCAAGGTTAAAGTGTGCCAGAGAACTCCTAGACAAAATGTGCTTGGGACACATAAATTCATATGAACACAGCATTTGAGCACAAGCACCTCATATCATTTGTGAAGTGGGAGTGTCATGGATTGGGGCTACTCTGCTACAGCAGGGTCGGGAGGGGGCTTGAGGAAAGTATGAAACCTAAATAATGTAACACCGGTAGAAAGACTGATGCTACATCACATAGCTGAAAGAATCCCACATTGAGGAGTTGGAATATTATTCCTCCAAATGATGTCAGAGATTAATCACTATGTCAGAGGTGATGATGTCATTACAGGAAAATGCTAATTGATATTAATTTAGCTATTACTGGCTATTAGGGCATTGGGTGTCCTAACCTTTTCCTCATGAGAAAATTGCATGCCCAAATGCTTTTGGTCTGTGTAAAGGTCATGTGGATGCTTTGGAATGAAAGTAGAGGGTTCATATGGGAAGACAAGGAGATAAAGAGTTCAAAAAAAGACAAGGAGTCAGGATATGTTTCTCCTCCCCAAAATTTGTTTGTGCATAATGCCACATACATACTCCATGAAAAATTAAATAATTATAAATAAACACTGTCAAAATTCAATAGAGTTGTATTTAATAGTTTCTTAGTTCAGACCTGGACCACAGTCTGCCTATTAGTCACCTCTGCCATTGAATCTTTATGACTGTCTGTCTTAGGGAGTCTGTACAGGACCTTTTTTCTGACAGTGCTAAAAACTAGAAACAGTATTAGCTCAAATGATTTTGTTGTAAAATATTGGATGCATTAAAAATATTAACAAGATTTTACTTTTGGCACAGTTGAAAATAGTTCAACGTTAAAGCAGTGCCACACTTGTGAATAGTACTTTATAAAATTAGATGTTTTAAAAAAGCATGCACTGTACAGATACTGTGAGGGGTGGTGACGTGTATGAAGGGGTCAGTAGAAGGACGCCCCTCTGTAGCTCACACCTGCACATCCATTCACTGTGCACACACTAAACAGCTCTGATTGTTTTCCACTAACTCTTCTGCCTTGTTTCAGGAAAGGTTTAAGCACTCCCTCAGGGTATACTCAGAAGGATCAACAGCACAACAGCATCTAATTTAATTTAACTGGGTCAGTCCTATATTTTCGCCTCCTGAATTCACTTTTCTACACAGGCACTTTCCCAGTGACGAATGTACTGGGCGAAGACTACTGGACTGCCTCAATTCTAACGTCAACAGATTAACATAAAAATGCAATTTATGATAAACCAGCTAAATTTGACAACACACACACACACACACACACACACACACACACACACACACACACACGTGCACACCCAACAGCACAGGCGTCAAACAAACATGCCAGCGATTATAGCTTTCACAGCTGAATGGACACATCACTCTTCAGTATGCAATCACGCCTCCTCACGTACTGCTTACTGAAAGCACACAGCGACATTAATAACTCTCATTAATAATTACGGTGCCTGTTCTGTAATTCGTCACCCAGACATGTGCCCTCATATTTCACAGCCTTTTCAAAGCTGCACAGATTCACTGACCTTCACTGTCCTAATTACAGCCTTAGGTGGGCATATTCCCTTATCGACAGCCATGTTATCTAGGAGTTGAAAAGAGGAAGCAGGCATTCGTAGTAGGATAAATGACTATTTTCCCAGTGCCTTCTTTTCATCCCAGCATGTGATAATTCCCTGTTATCAAATGATAAATGTCAAGGGATGTGGCATTTGTGCATCTCACAGCATGTGCAGAAGGTCTCCTTCATTCATTGCCTTCCACAAACCCTGAGTTTGCTTTTTTAAATCCTCTATATGTTCAGTTTCATTCAAGTAAAGTCATTCCTTACTTTGAAATATGAACAGAACAATCTACGTTCTTTTAATTTTAAAGTACTATTGCCGTACATTTTTATTAAATTCAATCAGTGTCAACTTATTTTTCAGCCTTAAATTCTGTATAAATATACACACATAACAAAAATATAGTTGCACTCACAAAGAAGTGTAGGATTATATTGCTAATCTAAAGGGAGATGAAGGTTACCAGGAACAATTGATTATTTAAAATTTTGACATGGGATATGGGTAATATTTATTGAGGTACACATACAGATGGAGTGTCTCTCAGTATTGTGTAGGGCTGCCATGTTTGCAAATGCAACGTCAGACATCTCAGCATGGAGTTGTAGAGGTTCTTAAATGTATCTGTGAGAATCCACCCCATGTTGCTTAAATAATCTCACTCACTTCCTGCAAATATTATGGTTGGGGTGGAGTTTTGATAGCATATCAAATAGTAAAAGTGAAAGGTCTGGAGTTGCAGCTGTTGAATAACACAGTCACAGATTTGTTGGTTGTCTCCACCAAGACAAAAGCAAGCATGATACCATTGCAGTCTCTGGTCACACTGATGTGGTGTTAACAGCAGTTGTTACTATGTAATGCATGTAATTCCTGTGTTGTGTCCACTGTCACCTTGAACTCTTCCAATTACTTGATTGCATTTGAATTCTACATGCTACCTACACAACAACAAAGTCATAATGGAAAGCATGTACAACAGGGTGACCTTATCTAGTCAGTCAGGTACAACAATAAGGTCTGTCCTCGCTTACGTCACATAAAACTTAAACTCCCAAAGTTAACCTGACCCACCAAGTTTAAATTCTGTCAGTTGATTCTTTCTGTGTGAAACTATTTTTTGATGATGAGTGTACACCAGTGTGTAAGCACCACCAACCTGCCATTGTGCCTTGTTGAAACCTGGGCTCCATGGTCACAGAGGAAAAAATTGGTACCATGACTCATCAGACCACACCACATGTTGCCCGTCCTCTAGGGTCTAGTTAGCGATCTCACAAGCCCAAATGAGGTGCTGTGTCCTGTGTTGTGGTTGTCTCACATACCATGAAAGCTACAGAATACCACAATGACCTGCAGCAAATGTGTGTAAGACCTCCTGCATTGACTGTGGATGTGATTTCTGCCAGAGTCACTTGTCTGTTTGCACTGACAATTCTTGCCAAATGCTGTCAGTCATGATAATTAAGCACCTCTGGGTGTAATGTAATGTAATGGTGGTAATGTCTTCGAAGACATAGTCCCAGTACTCATGCTACACTGTGGATCAAGGAATGTGTAATGCCTGCACAGCTTTGGAAATGGAATGTCCCTTTCATCTAGCACCCACAATAATGCTTCACTTGAACTCCAATAATTCATGTTGCCTTGCCTTGAGAATGCTGACCAGTGTTCAACTTCACTTACAATATAACACCTCTCATCTGATATAAGTGTGGGTGTTCCCAACCTGCCTCTGACGAAATACTTCTTAAGGTATTAACATACCACTCTTCCATGACTTTTCACCTGCCATTGTACATTGCTGATGCTTGTAACTGGCTGATTAGTTGTTGTAAACAAGTACTTACATTTTTGTAGACAAGCCTGAAAAGTACCAGGAAACGGCATTCATATGCTTTTAATGATGTTAATCAAACACAGATTCATGTAAATTATTTAGTATGTGCTTTTGAAATCCATTTGGAAACACGTTATAAAAAGTAGAGCTTACAAATGATTAAAAAATATGCAAGAGATAAAATGCTAAAACATCTTTATTAAATCATTCATGATGAGACTTTACTTGAAAACAGCTATATTAAAGCATCTACAACATATAGTAGGGTTCAAGTAAAGTCTTATACACATTCATTTTAGTAGATAAAAAATCATGTCATCATAGCTTTCAAAGAACCAGCTCTATTTAAAACATATTAATGATGACCATAACCAAAGTAGATCCACTGCCTTGTCCTCTTTGCAATTATATAAAGTTTAGAAATTATGCTATTCTAGAAAAAATATGGCATTATTATGAATTTGCTATTTAAACTAGAGTAAGTTTAGATTTTATATGCAGTGATTGTTGATCACGGTGAGCATAACATCCCACACCATAAACAAATAAATCCTTCATCAGTTTCCATAACAGACACTCTGTTCTGCTTGTAAAACAGCTAAGTAAATTGATGTGTCCTTGATGCAACACTTTCAAGAGGCATTTTAGAAAGTTAGCATTTGATTCGAGCCTAGAATTGATCATCAGAGCTTTCCTACAGATATATTTAGCAACAGTCCAGTTTAATAAGGATTCTGACATTTGCATGTGTCAGCCAGTTAAAGCATGACTGTCACTGACCCCTATTGAATCAAACCATATTTGCTGATGTGCGTTTTTTAAACCCATGTGTAGAAGACACACACACAGAGATGCCATCTCTTACATCTGGTGGTAATGTTTAGTTATATGAAGCAAATTGAGGCACACTTTTCAAGCTTCTCACATGTCAGCTTTAATTAAGGCCAGCTGAAGGCTCTGATAACCAGGCACATTCAGGTCCATCTAAGCCAGTCCATTTCATCTCACTTCTGCAGCAGGAGACTTCAAAGTTATCCTCCAGAGCCTGGCACTGGTTTTTACTGAGGCTCAAGGTGAAGCTCATGGACTCAGTGAGGCCCAGGTTCACATGGATTAGAGCTTCCTAATCCATTAAGTTCCATCAGTGAAAGGTATGAAGGCCCCAAAAAATCTACTTCAAAAACATTTTTTAATAGAACCCTAAGTCGAAAAAACAACCTGCAACCTGAACTGTAACCAAATAGTTCATCATATTGTTGCTGTCACATAAAAATGGTACAGTCTATATTTTGCCATTGTGCTCCATATTGTGTAGCAGAAATATGATCGTAAGTAGTAACAACTCAAACATAAGTGTTTGGTGCTATAATCGGTTCACTTCTGACTAAATAGATCCTGTGTTTCATCTTTTGCCACTTATGACCTTATCTTTGTCAAAGACATAATGATAAATATAACTAATTTAGCCAATTGCATAGGAAAATTGTAACCCAGACAGCTCCATCCAACATTTACGATGACCCCTAGGCTAACTGCGGTTACTGACATACTTCAGACCAAAATGTCTCTCCTTCCCAGGACATTTGTCAGACACAGCAGTGTCAGTGCTGGACTGAGAAAAGTCCACCAACCAGAAATATCCGGGATGACCAACACAAACTGTGCAGAAATAGATGAGCTTCATTCTCTGACTTTATATATGCAAAGTGGGCCAACAAACAATCAATCAATCAATCAATCAATCAACCAATCAATCAATCAATCAATCAATCAATCAATCAATCAATCAATCAATCAATCAATCAATCAATTTATATAGCGCTAGAGATGCTACATCTAGGAAGTAGTATCTAATAGAGTGGACAGTGAGTGAACACTGTGTTTAGACAAAGCACTGCTTTGTCTGAACCACTCATACCAGCACAACATACCCTAACACACCACCACCAGTGCTGAGCCACCCAAATAATACCTGCTCTGCGGTGGTCCTGACCATTGAATACCAGAGTGAAAGAAGGTTAACAAATTATGTAGAGAAAGACATGGACTACATTCATCCATCCATTTTCTGAACCGCTTATTCCTGAATAGGGTCATGGGTGAGCCGGTGCCCAGCCGGCAACTCTGAGAGCAAGGGAAGGAAACAACCCTAGACAGGGCACTACTCCATCGTAGGGCGCACACACATCCACACACTAAGGGCAACTGTAGAGTCACCAATTCACCTACCATGCATGTCTTTGGACTGTGGGGGAAACCGGAGTACCCGGAGGAAACCCAAAAAAGTTTGGAGTTTGAAAACTGAGGAGGTTATAAAGTTATGGTTTCTTAGTGGCACTGCATTGCATGGTCACTAGTGCCTCATGTATCAATGTAATGCTATACACTCATGAAAGAATGACATGGCCAGTGACACTTTTGGAAAATGCATAATCAATAAGCAATTATCTTTAAAAATAAATATTTTTTAAATGGACTTTTCAAAAAGTAGTTCTGGGGCAAAAGTAATTCTGGGGCATGTCCCCAACACCCCCAGCATAAATGAGGCCTATGCATAATATTTTACTTTTGCTGAGCACACTCTTGGGGAACTGTTTGAACTTGATGATCCAACACAAAAAGTGAATGTATAATGGTAGACAGCAGGGCTGTGGTTTTTCTGAGCCTGAAATCCACTGTGAAATCTGTAAGCTGTTGTAGCCGATGAGCCAGCACAATGGGCTCCAGACCTGGCACTGTGATGCACATCCACCTTTACTCTTGATTAAGTGTGACTTCTTTCTAGGACAGCGATGACCTTGGGTCATAATCAGGGCACATTCCTGCACTGTTAAAGCTTCTCTTCTAAATCAACTGTGACTTCAGTGTCAGTAAAGATGGAGTGGTGAAGGGAAAGAACAACCCTGCAAGCTCCCTTGTGCTTTTTATATTATTCTCTCACAGAAGCAAAAGCAGCCTTAACGTCCAATCTCAACCCTGTCTTTAATGGAGAAGTAGGCTAATTTAATAGGACAGAGTATCATGCTTGTAGCACTGGTAGATTTGATTCAAAATAGGAGAGAGAGAGCGAGAGAGAGAGAGAGCGAGAGAGAGAGAGAGAGAGAGAGAGAGAGAGAGAGAAGAAAAAGAGAGAATTCCAGATGGAAACTAGAAAGCAGAAGAGGTTTTAAGTATTGACCAGCTACCGTCTATAGGGAGCTCATTAAATTAGGCATTATTCATCAGCTAGCCTCAATGCATTCAAAATACTCCTACTGACTGAGGAGCTGTCTGACATTTCCGAGCTATATCATGAATTTATTTGGAGTGTACAGGTTGTCTGCCTTCAATTTCGTCTGAAAAAAGAAATAATCTGTTGTTTTGATGTGAGAAAAACAAAATATATTATGTATATGTATTCTTTATTGTGTTCTGTATGTATGTAAAATATGTGTAGCTGTGAAGTTTAATGTTAATGACTAGATATGTGCTTTACATTGACGTGGCCTGATATGAAAGGCTGATAGCATCTGATAGACGTATTCATTCAGATATATTTCAGGATTAGGATAATTCATATATTATAATAGATGTACTGTAAAGGTTTGTTAACCAATACAAGACCATTTTCAGGATCAGGAACTTATACTTCATCTTCTTCTACTTTATCTAAAATCCTCTTGTCTGTTGGCTGATTTTGCGCCAGCTTTCTGGGAATAGAAAAGTGTGTGACACTTCCTTTGCCTTGCTCAAACTGCATTTAATAAAACAAAAGACAAGAAAATAAATAATACAGTGGATGCCACCATTAAGCAGTAGAATGTCTATTGGAATTGAAATAAGAAGAGCAAATTACCTAATAATGAGAACAATGCAACCCCTGTGCCTGGAAACAAAGACCTGCTCAGTTCTTCTTAGTGACAGGACTAGCAGTGGATCAGACTGCAGCCAATGGAGGTGCTAGTCGCATAATGAGAAAACGGAATCTGTTGCAAAGGCATTGCATCAGAATTCAACCAGTCATTTTACACATGCTGTGAAAAAAACCCCAACTCATGTCTACTGAACTTGCACAAGCACTACATAAACAAGTGTGTAAGAAGGTTGACAGAAAGGGAGGCAAACAGTTGGTAGATCCCTGGGGATGAAGTGTCACTTGAAGAACATATCTTCATTGGAATCAGAAGCTATGAGGGACAGTCAACAGGACAGAAGAAGGTCTGCTACTGAAAATGAGCTGAATATATTCTTACCCTGTATTTCACCCAGAAATGAATATTTATATATACTCAGAGAGAGAAAGAGAAAGAGTAACACACAGAGTGTCACTCTATATACAACATCCCCAGTACAGGCTAGAAAAAGTAAACAAACACTTGAATTCATTATTAGTTCACATGACTAATTTACATGTGTTCATGATTAACATATTTAACATATCGCAAAAAACAAAAACAAAAGTAATGGTACATAAATTATAAGATCCAAATGTTTGTGGACACTCATCCTAATGAATGCATTCAGTTGCAGCCTTTGCTGACACCAATGTGCAAATGCACACACAGCATTTCTCTGTGGAGCAGGTGAACCTATTAGCACTCTATTTAACCAAACATGTTCCTACTGGCACCATGCCTAATGTCAGGCATAGTCTAGGGCAGTACAAAGGCCCCCAGCATTGAGCTATGCAGCATACGAACTGTGTTCTCCTGAATGATATTGGAATTGCAAGTGAATAATAGAAGGGAAGAGAAGAGTTCAAAAGCAGTTCAAGCATTTGGTAGCATTGGAGAGGTGTCACAGTGCAGTGTAGGGCTCCAAAAAGCAGGATGGTTTTATTGATGTCATGTGGATATTACCATAGCACACTGTTGGTGGCAGTGAATAGAAGAAGGCTCATACATGTGACCTCTGGGAGACCTACATGAACAACGGGAGGGGCAGAACTGATGTATTGTCCAACATGTGTTGAGGGAACCAACAGCCATGATTGTGAACATTTAGTGAGAAGTGATGCCTTCCATGAGTCATCCTGTTAGTGCCAGCACCACTGGCAGATGGTCAACATCACCAATAACTGCAATGGTGTCATGTCAGACTATCACGTCGTCATTCAGAATGGCTTCGGGTCATGTTCAGTGATGAGTCCCACTTTTGTCTTGGTGGAGATGACCAACAAATTGTCTCCTCATCACCAGACTTATCCTTGATTGGGTCTGTCAGGACTATATATTATGTGGGTGGTGGGTCATTCCCAGCACTGCAATAACACTGACATGGTGGTGCTCTGGTATGAGTGGATCATAAACACTTTGTCTACTCACTGTCCACTCTACTAGATACTCCTACTTAATTGCTTTACCTTGTAGCTCATCTGTTTCTGCACAGTTTGTGTTGGTCATTTTCAAGATGTTCATCAGTAACCACAGGACGCTGCGCAAGGACACTGTTGGCTGGATATTTGTGGTTGGTAGACAATTCTCAGTCCTGCAGTGACACTGAGGGGTTTAAACACTCCAGCAGCACTGCAGTGTCTGGTCCACTCATATCAGCGCAACACAGAGGAACCTGCGTAACACAGTAATACCTGTTTTGTGGTAGTCCTGGGCTCTCTGACAATTGAATAACAGGGTGAAAGGATGCTAACAAAGTGTGTGTGTGTGCGTGTGTGTGTGTGTGTGTGTGTGTGTGTGTGTGTGTGTCTCATGGGTTAAGTTTATCACATTCCACAAATTGCTGACTGCCAGCGAGTAACTGGATTAGCTCTACTACTAGAAATCCTGACCAATCCAATTTGCATCCAAATTTGGACTATTTTCAGTTTAAAGTGTAATCCAAATAAGAGGATAGTCAAAAATAGTAATCGTCCATGCTATTGAAACCGTGTTCCTAAACCAATGCATTTGTGTCAAAGGAGAGCATTTGCAGTTTCTTTCTGTGCAAAAGCTTTACGTTAGGTACACATCGTCATACCTGTAACCTGTAACAATGAGGTAAACACGCTAACGTGTACTACTTTAAATCTCAGGTCAAAGCACTGGAGTGCCCCCAAACAAAACAAGATGATCCTTTTGAAATGCCGTACACACGTATCAGTGCACAAACAAGAGTCTGCTCCTGGCACAAAGCACAATGAAGCAATGGCTGATTGAGGAACCGCATGAAAACAAACACACTAATCTTCTCTAAGGACACATTCAAGAGGTCGTTGTGTTGCGCAATAAACTAACAGATATGTATGTAGGACACACTTGCTCATGTAGTGGATGTGCAAGACATAATCCATTAAAGATTTAATGATAGTGATAAAACTGAAAGGTACAGAAAATATGAACAGAGAAAGTATATATTTATATCAGAGAAAAACTTAGAGAAGTCAATTAAATGAACTGAATCTAAACTAGAAAGCCAAAACAGTAAAAAGAAAAAATAATAAACAAGGCAGTTCTCCAATTACCATGCTCTGTGGAATGTAAAAACAGACTCAGCTGACCTGATTTTGGATCAAAGTGCTAAGTAACTTTAAAAAAAAAAAGGCTCATTATTAAGGCAGGGATGGTGGGAGCATCAGGCACAACACACCTGTTTAGCTAATTTAGATGTATGAAACTATGTGACATAAATAGGGATTGAAGTTGTGGTCAAAAGAGCAAGTCTTTTGAGCTTGATGCTCATGCATTCCTGTCATGACTGGGAATGTTAATGCAGTATGTGACCAGACTGTGTCTGAATGAATAGTCCATCAACATCTACACAGAGAGGCATATTAAAGTAGCGCCATGCAGAAAGCCCTCATTACAAAGACAAATACTCATTTGAGAGTTCAGTGGAGTTATGACCACAGGCACTGTTGTAGACAGACCTCAGAAAAAAAAAAAATCTGTTGAGATGATATCAGATGAGTCTTTGTTCACTGTACCCACTTTACCCCAAGTGGGTAAATGTATGTGTGGTATACACCAAGAGAACAGTACAGCCCTGAATGCTGGAGCACTGCATTGAAGGCCCTTCTTGTCTCATTAGAAAAAAGATGAATCCAAAGTTATTGACCCTGTTAATATCTGGTCATGTTGGGTGCTACTTGTTTGACTTTCAGAATGTTAAGTTTGGTTTGGCCACAAAATTGCAATTGTGACCGGACCAAAGGACCAATGACCTAAAGAGGTGGTCTTGGTCAGGAACAACAAAACAATAGTCTGAACAGTTTGTAGTTTGAAAACATTATTTGGATGGTTATCATTACAAATCAGACAATAGAAGATGAAAACAAACCAGTGTTTGTTCACATGGTCCTCCATGTGCACACGTGTCACACTGTAATATGGGCTCAACAAACCACAGTCACAATTCCTTTTTCTGCTGTAGATTAACCCATATTTACAAACAGAAACTAAAGGTATCTGAAATCAATCCACCATGTTCACTAATGCCATAAAACATTTTGGGTTTGCTGAAATGTAACGAATCTAACAGTCTAATAGACCAGCGAAGGTCCTGGGCCAGCCTGAGCTGGATATTGTTTTAGGTCATCAGGTCATCAAGGGAAGGAGCCATAAATGTCTTTCCTTGTGTCAGGTTCCCCTGGTAGCCAATTACATGTACTGCATACTTTAACATGGACAAACACACACAGAAAACTGAAAAAATATGCAGACCAAAATTAGGACAAGGGCTTGTAACGAGAGGAACATAATGCAAATCAATGCTCTGGTGTTCTGAGTCCACAGGTCCTTATCAAATTGAACACCACTGTCATCAAAGCAGCAAGTGGAGGAATACTGTTTAGGATAATAGTGTTCTATCCTCCATAACATCACTTATACAGCACTGAAAACTGGAAACAACAGAGGTTTTTGTGGCCTAGGCTTAGGACTGAGGTCATAACGTTGCTGGCTTGATCCCTGAGCAGGGCACCTGGGGCTCTGGGTGTGTCCTCTCACTACCCTACTTGTATAAGGGTGACTATGTTCACTGCCACACATGGGTTAAATGCAGAGGATGAAATCTGTTGTACTGCTTTGAAACAGCTGTAATCATGTGTTGCATGTAATTAAACAGGTTGAAGCTAAAAGGGCTCAAATGTTTCACTATGCTTAAGGTTTCATGAAGTTTTGATGTATAAATGCAGCTTAAGATTGGTTTTTGAGGCCACCACTGAAGTAAGTGGGTTTACCATGTCACAGTGGTGTGTTGGCTAACCTTAATAAGCTTCCATTGAAGTATTGTCTACTAGATTAGTCTGAAATAAGATACAGTGTGTAGTATGAACTCAAACGATTTGATAATCAAATAATTTACACAGGTTGGCAACTGCAGCCAGAAGAGCTAGAAAAATTGGAAAGCAAGCCAAAGAAAAAAATGAAGCCAACCTCCTCACCATGCGAGTACAGATGCAACAATGCCACCTGTTCACAAGATGCTCACACTTGTTTTGACAATGAGAGTCATTTTTGTTTTACTATATTATTAATGTTTAGAACCCTAGTCTGATTATATGGGATGTTTCCGCAGTTTGCCATACATTTATTTGCCAAAACATTAAAAAGAGTATTTATAGGAGAGAGTCAAAAATGTGAGATATTGTCATTTGTGCACTAAATCAGTGTACTCACACTATATAGATACCCTGTTAAAACATAAATAGGCTGAATCTTCTGGGGTTCAACCTCACTACTAAGCTGACACTCAGTAGACGCCCTCCGTCCTCCTTGGCCTGCAGCGCTGGGGGAACTCCAGTAACCACAGCCTGTATATCTTCTCTGTCTTCCAGAGATGGCATATAAAAAACTTTTAATGATAAAGAAGATCAAATATTTCTGCCTCAAACTACTTGCAGACCTAAACACATCCCTGCTTCTCACATATGTTCTTATGTACCTCCTCTAGAGAAATTGTGAATGCTGTCACCTGAGATAACAGTGACTCCTAAGGGTTAACTCAGACTAAGGACTTACTCCAGTTTCTATCCCCATTAGTCTTTGGTCAATGGTGTATCAAGTACCCTCCAGAACTTAAGCCCTTTGTACTGCTTCAACTTGACCAAGTGCCACTAAAGACCCAAAACAGTCTGCCAAGAAAGCTACATTTGTAGCACTCTGGAAAGAGAGATAGATGGCTTTGTTATAAATAGCAGGGCTTTAGCTGTACTGTCCGCAGACTGGACTTGGATGTTTTTAGTTGGAAGACAATGGGGTCAGTTGGGTGTGAGGAGGGAAGCCTTGGAAGCAGTCCACAGGGAAAAATTGTTTTTTGTAAGGCAGGGAGTGGCAAAGCCACAAGTCTATATCACTATGGTGATGAAATGGCTTAACAATGGTTACGTCTGCCTATTCTTAGAAGCACTTACAGCGACAGTACATTGGTTTGGTAGCCATATTGATTATAAGCTTAACCTGAACAAAATAAGGAGCTTAAAATTAGATTCTGCACCATGGATGAGAAGCAGAATTGATGGTCAATATACTGTGGGTCCCAGAGGTGACTCAGCTGTTCACTTGAGCATCTGGAAGATCAGTGGTTGAGATGGTTCAGAGGCCCAGTAGGTTAGAATGACAACATAAACTCTAGGTTCTAGGCTCCATGGATCAAAAGCTGATATTTTACCAGTGCATCACAAAAATTACTGGAAAGGTTCAATTTTGTTTATAATTTAATTAAAATGCTAATAATTAAAGGTATATTCCTTTTTTGTTGTTAATTTACTTTTGATCAGTATGGTTTAAAGCGAATGAAAACCAGAAATTCAAAACCTCAAAAAGACAAGGAGGAAATCAGCTTGCAACATTGCTGAGATATTACTGAAGCAGCTTTTTGCTTTAATAGAGGCCTTCAGCTCATCTGCATTGCTGGGCCAGGTGCTTCTCGTCATTCTCTTGAAGAAAAAAAAACTCTCGATGAGGTTCAGGTCTGGAGAATGATATCAGGCTCAGCAAACCACTTGGTAGTAGTGGGCAGGTGCTAAGACTTGCTGGAAAAGGAAAGCAGTATCAGGTCAGCAGATGGAAGCATAAAGTGGTCTAAAAGGACCTGGTAGATGCTGCATTCACTCTGGACCAGTGGACCAACACCAACAGCAGATGACATTGTATCTTAAACCATCACAGACTGTGGAAAATTCACTGGAGATATCTTGGGTTCTATGCCTCTCCACTCTTCCTCCAAGCTTGATACTCTAGGACTTTTCAGTTTCAAATTAAATGCAGTCCAGTTATTTCTCTGCTTTGTCTCTGTTTTAGAAATGGCTTGATATTTGGAATGCTGCAGTTATACTGTAGTACCTTCATGGAGATGCTGTGGTCATCTGCAGCCCAGACCAGGATACAAATAGACCAAATAGATGAATGAATGAATCAGCTATAAGCCATACTGATGAATGTAAATAAATAAATTATTTGCATATTTCACTTTATATGTAATGAATAAAGTATGTATGAAAGTTTACCTCTTTAAATTCTGAACAAAAATAGATTTTCCTCTACAATTTTCTCATTTTTAAAATGCAATAGTTGATTTAAAAACTGATTTAAAAAAACTAAATAAATTGCAACAAGCCAGATACTCTAAAAATGAGGCTCCCAACTCTGACAAACTGGCCATGAGACTCCCACAATTATGTCTAACCTCATGCTCTCATGTGACACTTGCTTTTTCAAATTATTTTTTAATGAGCCCTCAAAATGACCTCTCCATGAACCAGGATTAGAGGTGTACAACTCCACTCCTGCAGGGCCAGCAAAGTTTGGTAGTTGCACTGCTCTGACACACCTGAGTCAACTGAGTCAGTTCATTATCTGGTAAAGATAATGTACTTTTGCACTTGAGTTGGGCATCTAGATCTGGAGTATTGCATTCCTTATGAAGACACCAATAATATAGTTAAAATATACATGATGTCTGCTTATAGACGGAAAATCATTAGGGAAACAGGCATATATACAAAGATCAACCATAAATTTATGACCATATCATATGATGTTTTTTGTATTCCCAATGTTTCTCTGCATAGTTTATTGTCTCCTTTCACCCTGGTGTTTGATGGTCAGGACCGCACAAGACCACCACAGAGCAGGTGTTATGTGTTAGTCATACTGTATACAGTATTCTTTTTCATGGAACAGGGATGCAACAACTTAATTAAGAGCTCAGTGCTGTTTAATTTCTGGTGTTCTTAAACAACAGTGGTTATGACTGTGGAGCCCTGACACTAACTTTGGAATATTCATTTGGGTCTTTTATTTCACTACTGGCCAATAGGCAAGGTCCTTTGTTAATAAACAATGGTGTGTGTGTGTGTGTGTGTGTGTGTATGTATGTGTGTGTGTGTGTGTGTGTGTGTGTAAGGGGGGAGTGGGGGGTGTAAAATATGCCTCTGTCCAACCATGATGCATAGCTGACCTATATACATAATAATAGGGGCCATATGCAAGGCCATCTAACTCAGTCTGCTCTGTGCATGTAGTCCAGCCATAAGAGATCTGAAATAAAATAAAAAAAATCACCTGAATAAAAAACTGCGTTGATGGTGAATAAAATGCATTGTCACTCATATGTATATGTGTGGTTCAGACAAACACACTATATGTAGAATTTAAATGAAATGAAAGAGAGAGCAGGTAGGTGGGATAACAACTTGCACGTGGGGGTCAAATGCTAATAATGCTCATGAGACCAAAAATATTACACAGCTAGAGTGCAATCATCTGATACACGTCCAGTGGGATTATGTTTTTCTTGCAGAGCAAACCGTAGTGATCATATCCTTTTATTGCTGTAGACACTGCTGAACAGGATCAGTAGAAAAGTATGTCACCTTTCTAAGTAGAAATGAAAGAATTAAATTAGGTTTCTACTGACAAACATACTGTTATCAAGACATCTGAAAAAAGACAGCATAAAATATAAAAGCAGTGATGGACTGGCTGTCTGGAGAACTGGGAAAAATCCTGGTGGGCCGTTATGGATGTGGATGCCTAGCACCACCCTGCCTACCCACTCCCCTTGACAAAACAAAATCGATTAAAGTTGCAAGTCCAGCCCTGGGTTGTAGGTTCAACTTGGGAGCTTGGGCATCAATATTATCTCTGAATTTCGACCATAACAATTGAATGGGGCATTAACAGAGATGTCCACAAAGTATGTTGACAATTTAAAGGTGCCAAAGAACGCATTAGCTACAAAATTTAAGCACTTAGTGTATTTAAAACCTTTTATTTAGCTTCATGAAAAGAAGATGTTTCAATTAAAATTGGCTTGTAAAAAGTCCTAATTGACAGACAAAAGCAGACATATGTTACTTTCATGCTCTTCAAATGACCATGCCCCCTTTTAGGTGAAATTAAATGTGGTTAGAGCAGTTGCAAATACAAATGGCTCCATGCCTAAAAGCTGCTGTGCCACATTCTGCACACACATAAAAAAAACCCAGCTTATGATGAGATTTACTTCCCCAAAGAGCGAAGAACAGCAAAAAGAGACATCTGTGGCTTCAGGCAATCCACAGTGAAGATGAAAGTGGTAGATATTCTGCAATCTCCGTCAGGATCAATTAAGTATCTAGAAAACAATAGTGAGACCTGGTCAGTCAATACCTGTCAATGGTAAACACTTAATCAGAGGAAAGTTAATGATGTTAAAAGCAGTTGTTAAAAGTCAAGGTGATGCATTAAAGGAACAACAGGGGACAGAGGGCCAAGATAAGCCCCTTTCACCTAATTCAATTTATAAGCATGAGAAAATGAGACCGGAATAAAACACCTGAATACAGCACAATGTGTGACATCAACTGAAACTTTAAAGTGGACATGAAACACCTTAATTTTTACATGTTTTCTACAGAATTAAATATGTTGGGATTTATTTTGAGAAAACTGTAGATGTTAAATGATAATGTTTTTTTTATATATTTATGTTTGGTACTAATTTAGGCTTACACTCTGCATTGTCACCATATTGGTTTTGCATCAGTAACTACATCATGAGGTTGGTTGGTGGAACATTTCACGCTGGAAGTGTGTTAATTAAAAAGCTAATTCAAATTATGGCATAAGATGAAGCTGAAAGGTGTTTTGATGAGAGCCACTGAGGAGAAGAGGAAGACTTCAAACCAAACTTTGTACAGAAGCAAATCTTGTACAGAAGCGCATCTAGTGGTTGACCTGGCCTATCACAGAGCCAGTTAATACTAATTAGTTATCCAATAAGGTAGCAGAAGATAAGTGAAAGTGGAGCTGGGCATTGGATAATTTGATTATGAGTGATCTAATTTTGGCTCTTTACTGTCCTGGTAAGAGAGCTGGATTATTGCTGGGGTTTTTTTGGGAGATACCGCTCTCTGCTCCGCTAGATCAGCCTGTGGGACACAGCTACTTCTCTCATAACACACTGGGCTCAACAGTCTGTGCTCCCAACTTTATAAGAGGAAAGGTCAGATGCAGAAGGAGCTGCCTCAGACTTCAACTTGTTGGTCTGGTGAACAACCAGCTTGCCTGACTCAAGAATCCTCTCCTATACGTGGTCTATTTCAGTGCAATGAGCCAATTACAGAGAACCACTTGTATTAACATTGACCATCTTTCTTTGTTTCATCACTCTATAAAATTCTTTGCTGCATCCAGAGTCAATGCAAAAGTGATTTTTGGGTGGGCGTTTCTTATTTTCCAATGAGTTACTGTAGATAATGTACACTAATATATCATGAAACCAACGTGGAGGTAATGTGGACCACTCAAACAAGACTGCCCTGCACTGGTTAGAAAAGCTTCATACAGATTGCTTATTTGTACCAAACGAAGACAAGGGAGGTGGATGTATACGCAGGGGTTTAATAAAATAAAGTGGATACAAAAAACAAAGGTAATCATAAAATAACACAAGATACACTGACGCTGAACTTAGACAAATGAACAAAGGAACCACATGGTAACGGACTTACAAACAAAAGGACTGAAACAGAGGGTCTTAAATACAAGGACAACATTACACACACCTGGGACTGGATAATGAAGGGGCAGGGTTACAAAGGAAGCACAGATGGGAATGGGTGGAGCAAGGGTGGAGACATCCATCCATCCATCCATTTTCTGAACCGCTAATTCCTGAATAGGGTCACGGGTGATCTGGTGCCCAGCCGGCAACTCTGAGCGCAAGGGCGGGAAACAACCCTAGACAGGGCGCTAGTTCATCGTAGGGCGGGGTGGAGACAGGGCCAAAACAAAACAAGACAAAACAAATGTGCTCAGAAGCACATGGGGAAATCTCAAAACATAGACGAGAAGGGATGGAAGACAGGAGATAGACAGGACTGAGACATGACATTATTATTTTTAATTCAGTTTCACTGATAGTGTTAAACATATGAAAATGTTCTAGATTGGGAGTCTGTCTTGTAAATTGTGCCAACCACATTTTGTGTTTCATGTCCACTTTAACAGTGTTTTTACCCAAACAGACAAGACAACAAATGACGAGGATCCAAGAAGTAGTCTTTTGGCTCAAGTTGACCCGTGTTAGGAATAAGTTGATCCAGTTGAGAAAGCAGTTACTAACTATATATTATCATATCTAATTCCACTAATAACAATATGCTAATCAGCCAAAACAAATTGACCACCTCCATGCAGTGAAACAGAATATAGTCTGTAAGATAGAATGGAGATTAAAGCTGATAAAATGGAGGAGGTCATTCAATTCTGGCTGATCTGAGCATATTAAACATGTCTAATCTAAATATATTTTATATTAATATTTACATTTGAAAACAAAATAATTAAATCCCACAGACAAAGCGGATAAGGAGGACAGATGGATGGATAAATCCCACAGACGTACCTGGGTTTTGCTTTTGAAACACAGTGTTCAAGGTTCATTTCATTCATTTTCCATTGCATTCTATGGAACCTTTATATATAATAATAAATTCACCTGCCGACACAAGTGCTTAAATGCACACAAACTGCTTGCATAATCTCCACAGAAAGGCACCTCTAATACATGGAACACTTTGGAAGAGGCTGAAAAGAGGCTAAGGATCACTATGCTTATGTACGCATGTGTTATGAAATTCATATGCAGTTTGCATCCAAATAAAGTGTTTACCAAGTACTGTTTACCAAGTACTTTACCAAGTATCTCCTTGCACTAAAATGATTTGTCCATCATAAAGTGTTCAATAAATAGTGTGTTTCTGCCTTCTTTTTTATATTACATCATAAATTGATGTAATGCACAATAAACCTAAGTCAGCCGCTGTGTAAGTGCGCCGACTAAAGCTGCGTTCCTTTATTCTTCTTTCCCTTCAATGTTTTGTTCCTTTTGTTGCTGCTTTCAGTTGTCCTGCTACTGCTCCCAATCCAAAATAAATGTTTCCAGAGTTTTTCAATCCATAGACCCTCTGGTCCGAAAAAAAAAGCACATTTTTTTTAAATCTGATAAAAAAGGAAGAAAAGAAACAAATAATGCTGTTATGCACAGTGTGGTCACTTTCTCCTCATTTTCACCAGATGTAAAGCAGTTTGACCCTTAAAAGTATGATGTAACTTTCAATATGACTGCAGAGACAAGTCATGCTAAAGGCACTGCATGGAAGGTTGCTGTTCGCCTCTCACGGAAGTTGCTGTTTTTGCTGGTTATGACAAAGTATGGGGTACATCAAATCTATTATCCCTCCATATAATCAATATACTTGAGTATAGATAATATAGAAATGAGAATAGAAATTCTAACCAGTGTGGATCCTATTGTGTGCTACTTTTGAAATTGATATGACATTTGTTTATAGATGAGATATTTTATTATGATTTGATTAGTTGTTTTCCATCGCACCTCCCATGTTTCCCTGAACAGCTTGTGTGCAAAACTACTACTCAAAGCAGAGGCAGTGCTACCGCTGATAATACCACTACAGAATGCACTGTAAAGTCCAGCGAGGGGGGTTTACCACTGTGATGAGAACACGATCCATATGGAAGCACACTGACAAGCCTTCTCTTCAGGCTAAAGAGACTTTGCAGATTACCAGTCAGATGTTCAGAGAATGCAATGTGCTACATCTGTCTTCAGAAACATGTGAAACTCTTCATGCCAAGCTATTTGGTGGATGATGCAATGAGTGTTGCCAGCTGCATTCCAGAAAACAAGAGTGAATCCGGAGAATCAAGAAGCATGCAAGGAAAAAACTAATGGCTATGAAAAAAAATATATATGTTCCCATCACTGTGCAGGCCTCATGTCTTCCTGAAATGAAAGCAGTGCTCATCAAGTTTAAAGCTATCTTATCATCTCTCCTGTGCCTTCAAATACATGGAATAGGTAATGTGGCTGAAAGCACAGCAGGCCTTCAAAGCCAGAGTAGTACAGATCTGCTCAGCAGGGAATTACATCCAAGATTCCTCCAAAACTAAACAAGAAGAGCTGACAACCTCTACTTTCCATTGCTGCTGGAGAGCTGGGAATACCTTTCAGGGAAATCTCCACAGCAGTGCTGATAGTTACATTATCATCCTAATCCCTGCTGTATGAGAACACTGATGGGAACACGTTAACCCATTGAATTAAGATGTGATGGATTTGTATGTTCACCAAATAATACTACGTTTAAAACGTACTCAAGCTGATTTGTGAGCAATTCATTCGAACCTTAACTGAGTTTATTTTAGTCATTAGATAATTTGTTTCGTCTGTATACTTTGTTCACCTCCTTTCATCCTGTTCTTCAATGGTCAGGACCCTGCCCCACATCTGTCCACGCTATTAGACACTCCAACCTACTTGCGCCACCTTGTAGATGTAAAGTCCGAGAAGCTCACCAGTTGCAGTATAGTTTGTCCTGATCATTCTCTAGTGCTCACATGACACTGACCACAGGACACTGTTGGCTGGATATATCTCTGGTTGTTGGACTATTCTCAGTCCAACAGTGACACTGAGGGGTTTAAAAACTCCACCCCTACTGATGCAAGTCACACTAACTTACCACAATATCAGTGATTACACAGATTAACAGATTTGATTATTGTAATTTGATTTATTTACAAATTATCCAAATTCTATAATTAGGAAACACATTAAAGGAAGCTTGCACTTTCAAACAACCTTATGCTGACAACCACAAACTCCAAAACCAAGACAAAGAGCTTCTTCTGTTTCTCCTGACACAGATACTGCATGTTCCCAGACTAAGGAAGACAACAAAACTAAAAGAGTCATCTGAATCTGCCACAGATAACACTCTCTCTCTCTCTCTCTCTCTTTCTCTCTCACACACACACACACACACACACACACACACACACACACACACACACACACACACACACACACACACACACACACACACTTTTACTTAATAATTAGTAATTGCGAGGGTTTCATTGAGTTCAGGTGAAGATGATTTGACATGCTGACTAATGTACCATATAAAGGAGTGCAGTGAGGAAGAAGACAGATAAACAGACAGACACACAGACAAACACAGAAAGGCTCTGGCACACAGCCCTCAAAAGCGGACTGGGAGGAATGGCACCAGCACTTCAGTCTCTCAGCTAATCATGAAGAAGCTCATAAATATTTGACGAGTACACACCACTCTGTACCAGTGCAGCCACTGGGGAATCTGTCAGCCAACGTAGCACACACACATTAATACATTCAAATGCATGTGCACAAATGCACCCATATACATATATATACCCAATTCTCTGTCGCTGTCTCTCTCTCTCTCTCTTTCTCTCTCTGTGAGTGGTCACATCTTTTCACTTCCTCATAACTTGTGTGTGCAGTTTTGATGCCACTCTAACAACCCTTGTTTCTTCACCGCACTTTACTAACAGAGACAGCACCAAGGGCTTTCTTCTCAGAAGCAGTTCCTGGGTATATAAAGTACCATGAAACTGCCAATTCAAATAATTCAAAAGGTCAAGGATGTTACCATCAATGTTGTCCCCACTTTACAACCTCTACTCTTCTGCAAAGGCTTTGATTTAATTGTTGGAACATTATTGTGACAATTTGATTGCATTCAGCCACAAGAACATTATTAAATGCTGGATGATTTTTTTTTTCTGGATTATACAGATCTCCAATGCATCCTATAACTTCATCCCTCCAAAAATCACAGTTCCATTGGTCCACAGCTTAATTGTAGAGGGCTTTCCTAACCTTTAGCACTGGATAGAAACTACACTGTAAAGTTGTGAAGCCAAAATGGCTCATATTTTCTGAGTAGAATGTAATTCATTTTAAATTAAATCCCCAAAATTGTTTAGCTTGTACATTGTTGAATCTTAAGTACTCCTGGATTTTCAGTAATTCTCATAAATCTTACATCTCAAATGGAGATAAATTGGCCTAGAAACTCCTGACTATATCTATATCTATATCTATATATCTATATCTATATCTATATCTATATCTATATCTATATCTATGACTGCCTACTATAAATACTATAAATATTTTTCTGACAGAAAGTGCACCAGATTACAAAAACATAACGCATTCAAGAGAACTGCTTTAAAAAAGTAATATATAAGTTATGTATTTATTAAATTGAGGAATGAAATTATGGTCCTTTCAGACTTTAAGAGTTTTAGGGACTAAGAAGAGTGCATATGTTAAATACTGGAGTGAAAAGCTCATGGTTGAGATGACTGGCTTTACAGTAATGGATTCTTAGGTTCTTCTCATCTTTTGCAGAATTTCAAACCCACTTGAAGTTCAACTCTCTTATCGAAAGGAGCAGTTATAGACTTGGACATGAAAGCGATGGCAGAGGAGTGGAGAAGAGTCTTTAGGATGATCTTATAAGCCAGCACTGGAAATTGCTGGGCTGGACAGATAGGGCTTCCCAGGAGGTAAATGCATAATTCAAGCCTCATTACAGTGCCACTGACCGAATGCTCATTTGAAAAGGTTTCTTCCTTAACCCATAAGAACCCACGATATACCGATCACAGACCATTTGTAAGATGTGGAAAGTTCTTTACAGCACATAATCCTTCCTTTTATCTCTTAACTATTTTCTCTTTTTCAACTGCTGCCATTCCCTCATTGCTGGGCAGCAAACGTGCTCTGATACAATAGCTAACAGATGTTTGTGACAACTGGGTGTGATGTGGGGAGCACCATCTTCCCATCCAGACAGAGCATGGCCTTGCTCTCTCTGACACCAGCTGCTGATGGCAATCAGTGGATCATAGTGTGAGCGTATTAGACCATTGAGCCACTCAGAGCCTGGCCAAATGATTTTTAATAGCTAAAATGATTCATATCATCATATCACTGTATGGACAAAAGTTTTGGGACAACTGTTCATTCATTGTTTCTTCCATAGTCGAGGGTATTACAAAAGTGTTTATCTGTTTTTTTGTTGAACTCTCTCTACTATCCATGAAAGCTTTTGTTCTAGAATATTAGAGCCTTGCTGTGAGCATTTGATTGCATATGGTGACAGAAGAATTAGTGTGTCATGATGTTGTATGATTACCCCACCTTATCTCCATCCCCCCAACTCATCCCAAAGAGCTTTATACCCTCTAGCTCACGCCTGACATTAGACACTTTGCCAAAAGTTTCATGTTCATCTGCTACAGATTGGTAGTACTCCTCTACAGGGACTAGGAATGAAGTGTACATTTGCACATCTCTGTGAACAATGGGTGCGACTTAAAGGAGCTGAATGAATTCATTAGAAGGGGTGTCCACAAACATTTGGACATATAGTGTCTCAGTGTCATCTGTGAGTGTCATAGTAAAAGTGTGCTTTCATTTTCTACATGTGAAGAACACCCAATACTACCTCCCAGTGGACAAAGAAGAATGAGATGATGACCAGTATGAAGATATCGGAAGCATTTTCTTTTTTCTGTTTCAAGAACTGGCATGTGACAAGCTAGAAACACTGAAGTGTTGAGAAGTTTTGAAGTGAGAAATGTGTGTGTGTGTGTGTGCGTGTGTGTGTGTGTGTGTGTGTGTGTGCGTGTGTGTGTGTGTGTGTGCTAAGAATAAAATATGAGCACAGAAGCAAACGCAGCAGATCAGTGTTACAAAAGGATGTGGGCGCAGGCCACTTAACTAGCCTTTCTCCACTTGTTTGCATACTCAGACTAAAGTGACACCCAAGTTCATTGGTGGATGATGGGAGTTACAGCAATGCAGCCACTCATCTCTTTAAGCAAGCTAATGTGAACTTAGTGACTTAACTTCTCAGAACAGAGAGGAGTAGGAGATAAGCTGGGCAGGATGTTTGTGTATATATGTGTGAGTGAGAGAGAGAGAGAGAGAGAGACAGAGAGAGAGAGAGAGAGAGAGAGAGAGAGAGAGAGAGAGAGAGTGTGTGTGTGTGTGTGTGTGTGTGTGTGTGTGTGGTAGAACACAAAGACAAGAGAAAAAATGTCTTACACACCTAAGTATCAGTGTATTCATCTTGACTGAGCATGTACCAAGTGTCATCTTTCGGAAGAACAGCTTGTACATGCTTAAAAAAATATTTGCTTCTTAACAGGTTATAAGCACAACAAATACGCCCACACTGGAAATTTTTTAATTCTGTAAAACAATTCACTGCACAAATTTCTAGCAACATTACAAGAATTACAGGCCCATCCTCCTCTGGTCAACACAGAATAGCATATCATGCATAAAAAAATCATATAAATACAGCAATGCAGCTTCTAGTATGACCTGAGTGAATCAATGTCAAGATCTGGAGGAGGACAGCAGGGCACCACCAGTCGGTCGGGCAGCACCAGGACAGAACAGGCAGACCAGGGCATCTCAATTCATGGGCAAAAGATAATGAATCAGAGGGGAAGAAAACATAAAGGATTATGAAGGGTTTAGGCTCATATCAGTGAGTTTGCAAAGTAGAAGGAGCTGATCAGAGAGAGGCAGCAGGCACCCAACCATGAATGGACAAAGCAGCATAAGTCAGGTAGCAGGGGCAGCTTGGGACATGGAAAAGAAAGAAGAAAGAAAAAAGAGGAAGGGGTTTAAGAATATAGGCCGGTAGGCCAGTATAGAGCCTGTGGAGGAAGTAATTTAGTCAGAACTACAACAAAACCTTGTAATCTAGATTTAAAAACTAGTCAAATTTTTTTGGAATAAAACAAATATGGATGTTTTAATGTGAGATCATGTTGGATCATGCTTCTAGTCTTCGCCCTTAATCTACATTATGTATTAGTTTCATACAAGTTACTGAATTGGTGGTTTCTAAATCATGTATAAAGTGAAAACAAGGAAAACAAGGTTCTTTGGGTTTGTTCTAAAGAACTCTGGTTGAACCTGGCTCCTTTTTTTGTTTATGGATAGGGGAGAAACCTTTACCAGGAGGGTATGGGGCATGTCCCCACAGGATAGAATAGAATGGCGGTTCCTAATCACTGCTTAGAGGGGTAACATATATACAGTTTGTTCAGGCTGGCCCACAGCAGGTTTGTCACTCAATAATGACAATTAGACATAGATCTAATCTGACTTTCATATGGATGTACATTCTTTTCTGGCTCTTGAGTAGGTTGCAGGTCCTACAAGGTTATTAAAAACTAATGACTACAGATTGGTACCTGATCCGACCTGCACCTTTAGCAATGTTAGTCTCCTGCAACTTCTCTACCTCCACCCAGCTGTGCAGTGTAACATTTTTTTTAAACTCAGATTTACTGGCACCCAGAGAACGGATCAGTCAATTTCGTATGAAATGACGAAATCTTCTCATCTAATTAGTATTCTGAGCACATGTCACTGTGGAAATACAAGATATTTATGATAGTACAAACATATCAATCTACAGGTTGACTAAATGGACAATAGATTTGCTATTGCAATACTATTCAGAAGGAAGATAAAGGTTATCTAGATAAGAAATGATTAAACTACACATACAGTCTCTCAGTGTCTCTCATTGTGGTGACGGGTACAATGCAATTTGTCAGATGTCCTGGAATGAAGTTGTGGAGGTTCCTAATGATGTCCTGTGATAATTCATCCCATACAGCTTGAATATTCTCAGTTTTTTCCTGCAGATTTTGAGGTGGGGTAGAGTGTTGATAGCAAGGTAAACTGGGATGTTGGTGCAACGGCTTCAGATAATCACTTTTTGAATAAGGGTTGTGATGGTGGAATGCCAGTGCTTCAGGGTGCTCCCATGTTTGTTACCTTCTGGTTCTCTCTTTTTAAATAGGCTGTCACTCACCACACTCTGGAAATGCTTACATTCTCTGTAATCTCTCTACCTTTCCTGAGTAATGATGGCCTATCAGCCTGGGCTTAATTTTTGTCAAACTGCCTAAATTCTGTGTCTGTTTAATTTGAGTTTGCATATGTGTGAAACATATTAGGGTATATGAGGTGTATTTTCTTGTCTGGCATCCAAGTATGTTGGGGAATTTGTTGCCTTTTTTAACCAGCAACATTGTCCCGCTCAGCAGAGTGGGATCTTAAACCTGAAACTCCATCTTAGATTCATTAGGTCAACTTGAAAGTCTGGAAGACAAATGCAATCGCAAAAATAAACAAACAAACAAACTGTCAGGGTGGTGTGCTGAACAGACGAAAACTAGGCAAGAGGAGGTAAATGCTGGAGTTGTGGATTTGAAAATGAAAATAAACAAAATACAAAACTAAAGGGTCTTATAAACAAACACTAGGTACACAAAATGCAAGGTAAATAAACAAACAAACAAACAAACTGACTGGATGACTGTCACTGTAACAAGTACATACACGATGATAACATCTACAAGGACTGACATCAACAGTCTTCAACAAGGACTGACCAATGACAGACATGTCAAAAACACATTTATGGATAGATCAGTTATACTGTCTGTGTGTCAGTATCAATAGAGGCATTATCAAAAGGTCACCTCAAACGTTGTGTGGCCTTCCTTTCACACCACTATATCTCTGTTGTTCTGTCTTTTAGAACAAATTATATGTAGTCCTTTAAATCTCATTGCTCTAAATACCCTTCAGCTTGTTGGAAGACCACTGTTCATAATTGAAGCCCCCTGGACAAATCCCCTTGTCAAATAATAACAGACCCCAGTGACAAACACCAGTAAAGCACGTATCCCCTTCTGTCATGGAAACAACAGACCAAGCAGTGTCTAACTCTGTAACGGACACCAGACACAACTGATGCTTGTTAGAAGCATCTTCATGAGAAGCAATCATCCTTCTGCCATTCACTGCCCTTTTATTGCATCTCAACAAAGCCCTGCTTGTGTTGTCCCATGTGAGGACTTGACAGAGCAGGGATTACAGTGGGATTAGAGCACATCCTGGTTTTTCATGCGGAGATAACCTGCCTGCCAGTGTGAGACTAAAGCTCATTAGACACTCCCTCCCACCCAACTGTCTGTCTGAGCGTAAGACCCTTTTAGCTGTAGTGCCTGATTCCAGATAGCCTGCTTCTACATCAAATCATTACTTGTCTAAAAAAATCCCTGTTTAGAAGGCCAGAGTTAATTCAGTTTTGGGCCAAAATGAAGTTCTCTAGCATAAAATGACCTTTCAAATCATTATTTTAAATCAGTATTTTAATGTTCTCGTGAACTATAGATTTCAAAGGCAAAATAGTCAGTTAAAAGTTAATATCTCAATGCATCTGCAGATGTGTGTATGGTGCAAGCTAGGGGAAAGCAGCCCTGGTCCTGGAATACTAGCTTCCTGCACAGTTTGCTGATTTCCTATTAAACTTTCCAGACTTAACAGGTGAGTTGAATGAGGTGTGCTTGAGCAGGAGGAGCACAAAAGGACAATGGTTGCTTATCCCTGTTGTAAGCAAATAAAGGAAAAGATACAAGACTGAATGCTCATTAGGGAAGCATGAACCATGATGTCACAGATTGCAAAAAACATCCCTTATACATTTATTTTAATGACAAACCTGTTATGCAAAACACAATAAGAGTGATAGGGAACAGCAGCTGTACAAAAGAAAAGAAAAGAAAAGAAAAGAAAAGAAAAGAAAAGAAAAGAAAAGAAAAGAAAAGAAAACAAAACAAAACAAAACAAAACAAAACAAAACAAAACAAAAACAAAACAAAACAAAACAAAACAAAACAAAACAAAACAAAACAAAACAAAACAAAACAAAACAAAACAAAACAAAAACGTTTCCAGTACTGTTGGATGCAGCAATTATGGTGATTCCTGAAATGTAATGTTCGCTGTTACTTAAACTCAAATATAATGTAGCTTTGTAGTAATTCCCCTTTAGAAGATTTACTCTCTATGTCTAACTGCTTAGAGATTTTTCATTTGGGAGGCCAGAGGTGGGGCTCGAAATCTTGGGGACCACAGAGAGTTTCAAAATATGGGACTTGGGGGTCCCTTTGCAACACCTTGTGGCGCAGGAATACATTTCAGAGTAATGTGCAGGACCAGGCAGTTAGCCAATCCAGGGACTGTGGGAGTGGGACAAGATATACATTTATTAAAAAATCCCACAAATTAATAACTATGACTATATGACTAAACTATTAATTACTATGCCAGTTTTGCACTGCTTTTGGCTTTGTCAATCTAGTCTCTCACTCATTTGTCCTCAGTTGTTTCCATTTTCTCTTGAAGCAACTGTGGGCTGCTGTTTAAGGCCACCAGTGTGCTGCCCTGAGTGGCATCAGATGGCCCATAATCAAGGTGGGCCAGCAGGAGAGTAGAAGGTTCAACTTCAAACAGCATACAACAATCAGCTTTCACTTGGTCATCTAACCTGCCTCCCCCAGGAAACGGGGTGTTTCTACAGTATTGCCAAAACACAACACCTGTGTTAATCAATGTAAATTTGCCCAGCCACATGCAGTTCTGATGTCCTTGTTGTTTGTTAAAAAGAGATTATTGCACTTGTGCCACAACAACTCTTTCAGTGCAGACCAACAGCTAATCGAGTTTAAAAACTTCCTTCAGCGGCATCAAATTATTAGTCTGCAGATTTATCATCAGTTGGAGGCACTGAATGGAATTCATAGAAGACAACATCTGCCTCATACGTGGGACTATGTACTGTGCAATGCACCTCCAACTCCCTCTGCAGTCTCCACAGACCATGCTGACCGTTCCCACTCTCAACCCAAAGTCATTTTTTACCTTTCCCAGTACAAATAGTTCACAAATTGTTCAAATCTGTGCCTAGGTACATGTTTTGGGGCATGTTCAGTTCAGTTCAGCAACAAGTCAAAGTCCAATCTTTCATTCACCACAAAGCTAACAAAACATAATGGGGGAGTGTCAATCTGCCTGACTATTAAATTTGCTTAGTGTGCCCAAGACTCCTGCCAAAAGCCTCCAGCATTTGTCCCACCCACACCGTGGTGATTTTGAGACATGGTCCCATCTGCAGTTCCGCAGACTTACCTTTGTTTAGCTTAATTGTGGCGTATTCTCCTTTCTGAAGAGAATTTTCCACAACTGAGGCTACTGACCTTCTACAGGCTGCACCATTTTTGTATTACAACAACACAGAATTGGTCAAGTCATTGGTTGCTTCACAAATAGCTAGAAAGTATTTATTACTTTCTGCAGTGGTCCAGGAGATGGTGCAGTTACTTTCCTCCTGCCCATTCTTGATAACGGGCCAGCTAAGTTTTAACTGGCCATCAAATTGTGGCAATGAACAGAAAATAGAACAAAGAGACTAAAATGTTTAGGTACAATGAAGTGTGTGGTACAGCTAAGGGTTATGGTGTTAACTGAATTCACAGTATGTGAATCAAGTCATAAAGTGAGTTTGCTATATAGTAGAGGGCTGTTTGTTTTTTTGAAAGATGAAAAGAATCCAGTGTATGCATTAAGGAAATATGACCTAGATATAAACTGCTGAAACAGCCCACTGTATTGGATTAAGTTACTGTGTGAGTGGGCGAGAACTGCAGCACTGAAGAAATGATTGTTCTACTGTGGATTTTCTAATATGCAGAATGTATATATCAGGTTAAAATCATTATAGTGATGTTTATAGTGAGCTGCTCATTTAATACTTCGTCTAAAATCAAGAGCATTAGTAGATCCTTTGCTGCAGTTACAATTTCTACTCTTCAGGGATGGATCTACACTGGATGTAGGAACATTTCTGTAATAATGTAGCAACAGGAGCATTAGAGACTTCAGAGAGACTTATCAGGTACTGATATTGGTTAAATACCTTCAACACTCCCAAGAACCTGGTTTTAATGCTCTTTAGCTCAAAACTGAAACCTTCATATGTCTACACAACTAAAGATAAAACTGTTCAGTGTTGCCCACACAGCAGGCAATGGTGGGCTTTCCACCAGCACTGAGGTAAGAAATACGTTGGACTCAATTGAGCAACCAGTACAACAAACACAAACAATGTAGGCTTTATTTATTCCGTAAATGTTCACAACCTTGACCTAATATTTGAAATGATTTTTGTGACTCAAGAAAATATAATTTTTGTATTTAATTCTCAGGACATTGCACTGCAAGTAGGCGGTCAGTCTGCTAAACATCGCAGTTGTTGACTTTCAGTGAAAATGTATGATTTCGGTTGACTGTGTTCCTTTGTCACTTGCAGTGTGCACACACCATTATGCTCATGGACAGTTGCTCCAGGGCATCTGTTGGTTTTATTGGTAATGTTTTGATAAGGAGAGAAGCAGAACCCCATCAGTATGCCTGTCACATCTCTTATGAAACAGCAGACAGAGTCACCACCTCATTGGTGTTAAATGTACTGCAGACCACAGTACAGCACAACGCAAGAAGACCCTGTTTGAACAGGACATAGATTAGTGCACCAGCACAAAGTAGAACATTGATGCTATCAAGCAAGACAAACCATAGCATGGTACGATGTGTGTTGGTGAAAGGATGCAGTGAATATTTCACAAATACGGATGGTGTAGTGTGACATTACTTCTGTGATGTAAAGCTAAGGAAGACTAGAGGTGCTACCTCTAGAGACTGCTACCTTGGTGGGGCCCAACAAAATAACGCCTTTCAAGATGAGCCCAGGCTATTTTCCCCACATCCAACATTTGTTTTAATTTGAAGAAGAAGCTTCTTATCCTGCAGCTTCTAGAAGATTTTATGTGCACAAAGGCCTAGCTAAGCTCTGCTCACTGTTTTATATGAAGAAAATAAAGAGAAAGGTCTCTGAAGTGGAACTATTTAAAATTCCGAACGAGTCAGCAATGTCTTCATTATGGGAACACAGTGACCTAGTTGTACCATTTACGTTGTAGTCACATTGAATAAGTGCACTATAAAGCTTATGACAGTATTTTCAGCTATGCTTGCAGGAGCATTGGCATATTGTCTCTTGAGCAAAATCTTGAATGTAGATGAAGACTACTAATATACACCAACAGTTGAGGATGATATTTATTATATAAATATTTTTACGGAAGCATCCTTTCTACTTTTACAACTTCAACACAGCTGTAGATATAATAAGTACCAACATACCAGCAATGTTAGATTTTGTTTAGTCCCCAGCTCTGATACGATGGCTAACAGATGCCTGTGCCAGCCAGCATTGCATTGGGTGTGATGTGGGGAGAGAGTACCATCTACCCATGTACACAGAGCATTGTCAAATTTGTTCTCTTGGATTCTGGGTGCTGACGGCAACCAGCATGACTGAGATTTGAAACCGTGATCAAACAGTGCTTACAATGTTTATCTCTTCATGTAATGAACATAAAAAATATATTACATTTTTTAAAATTAAATTATGAACTAAAAAATAACTTTTCATGATATTCTAATTCCCCAATCTGATATAGTATCTTGAGAATATCAGTACCACCTCTACTTTAAACACAAGTATTTTTAGCATTATGTTCTATACAATAATTTATCATACAAGTATTTATTTAGGGGACATTTTCAAACATTTAGGGTTGCATTTCATATGACAGGACTTAAAAAATCAGATTATCCACGGATAGCATCAGAAGCAGTCAGAAAATAAAGATTATAAAAGCAGTTTTAAAACACATCTTGATGGCAGTTAATACAAGATGTTCATACAGGACAGTAGTTGGCTCCGATAGAAACAGAAAAGCATAACAGTGTGATATATAACTCAATCACTAATAAAAAAAGGAAATTGAATGTCCAGTCCCCCAGTATGAAACAGTGACTACCCACTTTCACCATAGCACCCCCTTCAGTAAATGTAGTTGAGTCATGCAACAAGACAAAAGGAAGCCTTTTAAGCTTTTAAATGTTTTTAAATGAAAAAAATGTTATGTTAAATAATGATCTAATCTTTTGGCAAGACTGCTCAGTCTCTGTCAGACTGCATAGGGATTGGGTGTGAACAGTTCTTATTAAGTCCAGCCACAAATTATTTTTTGAAGTCTGGGCCAGAATGTTGACCTTGTTGTCTCTAACCCATTTCAATGTAACTTTCACTGTATGTTTCAGGTCATCGTGCCAAGGCTGGACGGATCTGAGGCTTTATTAAAGGGGTAAACAGGAATAACCTAGTCAAAAAAGTCAATAACCAAACAAAGGAACCAGTACAAAAGGGGCATACCAAGGAATGGAGTCAATAAACAGGCAGAATCCAAAACCAGAAGTCTAGACAGGGCTAGGCTGGAATTGTAAACGGAATAAGGCAGAAAACAGGTAATACATGGAATAAACACAATAAAAACAGACTGGAATAATTTGTGATGCAATAGGCAAACTCAGCAGTGAACTAGACAATGTGATCCATCAGGTGATGCAACAAAGAAGCCTGGGAAGTGGAGTCTATCAGGACCTGATGTCAAAAAGAATCCCCACAGCATGATGCTGTGTGAGGCTTCATGGTGGATGATGTGTGATGTTTGTTGTCTGTCAACATAGCATCTGTTTTGATGGACATGCAACCAAAGAATCTTCTTCCAGTAGACCTTGGAGACTCCAACATGTACTGAGTTGAGATGTAATATGAACTTTATTCTATAATGGCTTTCTCTTTGCGACTCTCCCATAAAGCTTTGACTGCTGAAGAATTTGTTGTTATACAGTTATTACATAGAGAGTCTCTCCCATCTCAACTACAGAAACCTTTATTTCTTCAGAGTAGTCTTGAAGGCCTCGCTCACCAATCTCATATTTCCACAGTCACTGAGTTTGTGAATATGGACTACTAAAGGCAGATTAACATATGTGCCATATTTCTTCCATTCCTTAATGAAAGATTCAACAGAAGGGCTGTTCCCTTGACCTATTCTTTTCAGTAACCTTTTCTCAGAGTTGTATGGCCAAGACGGGCGGATGGAACAGATGACTAGGGGTGTGGAGGTAAATGCAGGGGTTGTAGATTTAATGTTGAACACTAAGCACAAGACAAACTGAATACACTGACGAGACTGATTGAAACTAAAACAGAACATAGACTAACAAAAGCGAATGCAAACAAAAGCAGTAACAGACAGTAATTCAAAACTCAAATGCAAAGAAAAACAGACAACATTTGCAGTGGACTGACAAAGACAGGATGGGACAGCAGGTCTTAAATACTAAACAACATTCACCACACCTGGGACATGATAATAAGGGGGCAGGGTTACAAATTAGACACAGCTTGTAAGGGGTGGAGCAAGGGAGGAGACAAGGACCAAAACACTCAGGACCCATGTGAGAGGGGAGAAGCAACAACTAGGACAAGTCAGGAAGACAGAGGTGAAAAGGACTGACACATGAAAAAGACTACTAATTATCCAATGCCTGGACCTTCCTGACAGGGTTTTTAATACTAAGGTCACCTGAGAGATGCACTCGGGTGATCTCCATGTCACTGTCAGACTATTAGCACAAACCACCTCAGTTGAATTAGGTCAATAATGTGAAAGAGGTGAATACTAATGCAATTATTTCATCATATACACTATATTACAACACCTCAGACTGTAATGACTAAGCAGTCATAATTCAGAGATTTCTGAGTTTCCATTTCAGTTGAAATGTGACTGAAATGTACTTGGAACAATAGTTAGTCATAGTGGTATAAAGGTTATAACCAAATTTACACCTTACAAAGAATTTCAACCAGTCTACCAGATATACTGACCAATACTAGTGTACACATCACCATTATTACCACTTACTTTACATTTAACCATTTACATTTACGACTAATTTGAAAATGGTGAAAAGCTACTTCTTGTGTGAAAAAGGTTTTCCCTGATCAGGCCTAGGAAAATGTTCCCACAGTATATGACTATAGTTTGACCCATATAAGTTATAATTATTGCTGCTGATTACAAAAGCAGTGAAGAATTCAGTATTAATTTCTCACATGTACCTATGGACATTTTCACAATTGAAAAATCAAGAACAAGTTCCAAAATATGGTTCTTTTTGCACTGTGACAATAGTCTGTCTCAACATCTTGTAATTGTTCTGAAAATCCTATGTATCGAAAAAATGTTTTCACATAACAAAACACATTCAACCAAAACTGCTTTCCTAGTTCAGACCAACCTGTAATGTTCAAAGGTGCGGGCCAAACAAGGTCAGAGTGAAAGCCCTCTAATTGAGACCAGCTGGAAAATTTTCAGAAGAGTGCAGATGCTGATCATTTACATGTCCTAAAGATCCAGATAAGCAACGTGGAGACAGCCTTGTTGTGAAAAACATGGGGAGAACAGAAACTCCTATCATTGTTCATTTAGGTGGAGCCTCCTGATGTCATACTAGTGCAGTGCTAATCACAGAGTGAAAACACTATAATTAACATTAAACAAGAATTTGTCCATGGAGTGCAGATCAGTTACATGTTAATCTGGACACGTAGAAGAGCAGATAACTGCTTTATGTATTTGTAAAGAATGATAGCCTCTATATTTTGCCATGTTTTGTCATTCCTTGAAATTGAAAACAAACTGAAAACAAAATCTTAGCACTTGTAAATTCTAACTTAAGTAACCCAAAGAAAATATTTTAGCTCCTTTTTCAGACTAAAGAGCTGCATGAATAAAAACAAGAGGTCTTCTCAATGTCTGATTGGTTCATCCTTTTAAAGACATTTTTGGTTCATACACCAGCTACAGTCATTCCTGCTGACGTCTGAACAGCAGCTGATATAGGTTATCTATCACATGAAGACACTAGTGGCTCATGATTAGGTCAGTGGGTCTGTCACTCACACTTAGAAGTTATGACTACTGGATTACTTCTTCTCTTCACTGACATCATAAGGACACTGCAGCCTTTGTAACCTATTTACTGTCAGAATGGGACATCTTCTGCCACATATTAATGGAGTCATTTAAAAGCAGGAACTGACACACTATTTTCAACAAGACCCACTTATTACACATGAAATGACTCTTGTCTCTCTCCCTACAGGAATCCTGTTAGTGCTACAGTTGTGCAACGGGGCCTTGTCAGAAATTAAATAGGGTCTTTATGCTGGAATAGGGCCTTTATGAAAAAAATGATGGACTAGCTCATTAGCAGACAGTTCAGGGTTTATGTAATAGCCACAGACAATAGATCTCAAAATACTTGCTGTTAGTTCTTAGTCACTCTCTGTGTTAATTAACCGACAGCCACATGTAGGAAGAACATTGCTCATTCAGTATTCAGGGAGGAAAAGGCTTCAGTTGCAAAGACCCAAATTTAAGAGAAATCAGGCATCTCATTAGAGTCTTACATAAGAGCAAAGTCTGCACATAATCTTGAGTGTTCGAATAATGAACCTGTATTTATGTAGTAGGATTAAGCATGTGAACCACTCACTGGAAGCTGACGTTCGTTCTACCATAGACTGCACAATTGGAATGTGAGCACTGTAGAAGACCAAACATTTTCTGCGGTGCTTATTGGTCAAACATTCTGCTTTAAACTTTCATGACTGCCTTTCCTGCTTCATGAATATTTATTTTTACACTTAGACAGGATCAGACAGAATATCGAACCGACACTTATTTCATTAGTATTTCTGACTACTTTTAATTTTTCCTTTCTAAAATCATGAGGGAGTGAGCTGGCTGTTGTAAGGTGCATTGCAGCTCTGCAGACCTCTGCAGGCTATTGATCTAACTGCCTCAGCAATTAGTGTGTCTGTAGGTATATTGATGCTGGACTCCAGGCTAATGCCTTTTAAATAAATACTGATGGTGCTACCAATACAGACTGAATACAAATCGTTTTTTGGTTTTTTTTTTCAGACAAATTCTATATGCTGAGCCAGCAAATATAAAACTAAATGTAGAAATGTAGGCTTCCATGTATTTCCTTTATTGCCCCCACAGGTCTAATTCAGAGATTTGCAGCTTCTTGGCAGTCATCTAGCATATTGCCGATGACTTCTAGATTATATCCCCTCTTAACCTTGTCTCTATTCGGCATAACTTTGTTAGTCTCTTTTCACCCTGATCTTCAATGGTCAGGACCCAACAAGAGCAGGTATTATGGGTGGTGAGTCATTCTCAGCACTGAATGACACTGGCATGGTGGTGTGGCATGTGGTATGCATAGTGGGTGTTATGCTGGTAGGAGTGGTCAGACACAGAAGTGCTGCTGGAGTGTTTGAACCTAGTTGCCTCACCTTATGGATGTCAAGTCTGAGAATTTAATCTGTTGCTGTACAGTTTGTCAGCCATTGATACCTTAGTTATCTATGGTTGCCATTTCTCAAGATGAGGACGAGAGTGTTTATAATGAAAGTCGAAGAAGCTGTTATGAAGCTGAAAAACAAGAATAAAACAATTAGATGACAGATATTTTTATAAAGTAGATTTTCAGAGATCCAGACTCATAATTAAGACACCAAGCATAACAGTGTCAAGAAAAAACTCCCCGAGAGCAGGAAAGAGAAAGACTAAGAGGGAGAGAGGACGAAGGACTCAACAATGGGACCCATTCTCCTCAGATCAGCTCTGGAAAGTGCAGGCTGTAGAAAGAGGCCTGTGTAATTAGACATATGCTTTTTAAATGGAACGTCAACTAGGCATTCCTTAATAACTGCATCACAGTGAGCAAGATGTCCCTGAACATGCACACTGTGCTAAAAAAAGGCTTCTAACAAACATGGGGCAGTGTATTTAACCATCTCCTTTTAACAATGCAACACTTATTATCACCATCCCACTGAACATCTGCATCTGTAATCATTATAAAGCCTCTTAATATCTGATCTGAGAGTGAAAATCCTTTTTCATTACATGACTGTCCTGACAGATTACTGGGGCCTTGGTATGCTATTTCGAGATGTACTCTACCTCCCTTTGATAAGCACTGGGTTGTGAATGGACTGTCAAGGAAGTTGCATGAGAAAACAGCCTGATTTCCTTTCTGCCATCATGTGACATAGTTGAGTGGATAGCATGTAATGTAGCTCAGCAGGTATTGAGATGAACACCAGGGAGAGTTCATGAACAGTGGCATTTAGAGAGCCTTAATCTCTGCCATTAGTTAGAAAGCCTCCTTGTTTATGCCCAGTTTGTAATATTCTATGCAATATATTTGAGGAGTGAGTTCAGTTAATTTTGGAGGGGCTCTGTGTACAGATGCTGCCTCCAGGACAAATCCTTTGCATGTCTGACTTGAAGGAGGCCCTAGGGAAGACCCGGGACCTGCTAGAGAGATTATATCCTGCACAATCCAGACCCTGCATAAGTGGCAAATGATAAATGGATGGATGGAATTTTCACAGTTAAACAGAATGACATTAGTATAAAGGAACTCTGTAACACTACACTTGATGGTCCTTTGTAAATGGTTTGTAGGTTACCAGCTTATCTCTAACCAATCAGTCAGTCAGTCATTATCTTAACCACTTCTTCCTGAATAGGGTCACAGTGTATCCAGAGCATACCTTGTATCATTGGGCGCAAGGCAGGATGAGAGGGAGCACCAGTCCATCACAGGGTACCACACACACACGCACCTTGGAGGCAACTTAGCATGGCCAGTTCACCGACCACATGCATTTTGGGGAGACAGGAGAAAGCCAGAGTCCCTGGGGGAAACCCACACAGACACTGGGACAAACAAAGCTCCTTGCAGACAACAACCCAAATAGGGATTGAACCCACAACCTCAGACCTTTGACACACACATTACCTACATTTAACCAATGATCACCTAAATAACTCTGAAATATTACTGAAACCTAACCCTAACCCTAATGTTTGCCCTATTGACAAACAACTGAGTCTCAATAGATAGTTATGTATCATATATGTATATGCACGCTTCTACAGGTTCCACATTACTTTCATTTTTACCTGCTTGCGATTTATGATTTCCTCCTGCCAGTGGTGCCACTGTTTCACCAAATACATGTAACCATCCGTTCAAATGCCTGAAGAAGAATGCTGAAAACCATGCAGCATTACCGTTCTGAAGCTTATACCAAATACATTTTAAGCACAAAGTTCCTACACACATTTTAAGGATGTGTTACTACGGTTAGCTTTAGGGTTAAGTTTAGATTGAGTTTGTGTAATTAGGCTACATACTTTGTAACATTCTCTCTTCATATCATTTCATTTCTTATGTCTGGATTTACATCTGTAATTTGTGCATATGCACAATACTAGAGAAACATTGATTATACACTATACTAATTCCTAAAATGCTCTTTTGGTGTCCACTTAGTGTCCACACTGGGACTGTGCCCCATACTGTTGTACGCATACACATATTAACCTGTTTGCCGAATCATGCCCATTCACACATCTTCCTATAGGAGACGGGTCTGAAAAACAATGTGTGATTTAGAATTTAACAATTAAATGTAACTCAAACTGTTTTACTAACAAATATCAATAATGAGAGGGTATGAAATTAGGGCAAAAACAGTCAACAAATGTCAAACAAATGAATCATTTAACATTTTAGTATCTCTTAAAGGCCTCCCGATGATGAGCTAAATTATGAATATTGTTTATCTGCAAGATGATTTTGATACTTAAACATTTATGCAAATAGCCTGCAGCACTTCCATCAGAATGATCCACTTGCACATCTCATTTATTAAAGCAGTTTTCCATCTTCCTTTGAAAGATTCTTCAGGGAAGCAAAGGCAGTTCTTCTATGGCACTGCTCCAAATAACTGTTTGTGGAAAGTTTATTTTAAAGTGAATATGGGGTATTTTTTTAAAAATTGTATGTAAAAGTTTGGGCACCCATTGCCAAATCACACATTTTGTGTTTATGTTTTAGTTTTTTTTTAAATCAAGAATAGTAAACCCAGTCAGTACCTAATAAAACACAAAACAATATTTTCAGCAAATCCTATTGCAATTTTTCCCATTTTTCTTTGCCAAATGTAGTGATGGACTAGCCATCAGGAGAATGGGCCACAAACCCCAAACGATCAGTTGATCAACAGGAACACCCCCTCTGTAGACAAAACAAAATTAATTAAGACCCATAGTCACAGAGAATGTTTCCTTTTTTATCTTTATTGTATAAAGCAAAACTTCACTCTTAGAAGCCCAGATCTGCACTTTGCAGGCAGTTACATTCCGTTTTCTCATAACTCATGATTAGAGTAACCTACAGACATGATACACATATCTAAACAAATTACAAGACAATCGAACCCTGGCTTTGACATGTGATGTCATATGATGTGAAGATGTCACTGATCCAGAAATTGGGATATACAAAGAGGAAGAGCCCCTTCCTTTTCATTTTCCTGTATATCCCAATTTCTGATTTGTGCTCTTTCTTTGCTCACAGTGTATGTAAATTTCTCATTTTCAAAAGTCCTAAGAAAGGATAATACTGATACTTAAATAAATAACAAACAATTCATTTTTGTTGATTTCATTTTTTGTTTTTCGTTTTCTATTTGGACCACTGTCAATCTAATGATTTCAAATAACTTATCATCAAAATGATTGCATCTTTAGCTTTTGTTACTGTCCTTGCCAGTAAAAAGCAAATTGCAAGCCAATTCATACAAATATGATTTTTTTTTATTTACATCTCAGAGGAAGACACATATGAGTAGCTTAAGATCTTCTGAACACCTGATCTCCTGAATATCTGGCATGTGTGACTGTCTCCTATGAATAGCAAAAAATGAAAAGGGCGAATAAATGTACATCAGCCTATAAAATTATCCCACAAAACAGGTCTGGGGTCCATGAGGTTAACTGCTATTTCTTGATGCATTACATATTGTAGAATCTGCTGAAACCACTCTTCTTATAGCTGTCCACTTTTATTTGTTTGTTTGTTTTGTTGCGAAAGATTTGCTGGAAGAAAAAAAAAACTGTCCAGTGGATAAGACTGTGCTTGTGCTAGACATAATTTAATAGAAGTACAGACAAGCAGGGAGATGTCCAGCTGTCTGTGTCTAACAGCAGAGGTTATGTGCCAGTGACCTCACAGTTGGGGAGCCGCTCCTGCTCTCTCGCTGTACCTAAGATAAGCCGCTTATCAGACCTGGTCTGCGTGCTACACTTCCAGCTTTCATTAGATCACTTCACACAATGAAGCCTCGCCACTTCTCAATTCAAATGTCAGACAGGAATTCATAAATGATAATAAAATATCAAATCACATGCCTGTTAAAAACAATCAAAAAAGAAAAAGTAAATGTGCACATGGAAGACCAATTATTCATTTTCTCCACCCAGGCTCCTAGTGGGCCCAGTCAAGTCAGTTAGCAAAGCCCCATATTTTACATCTACAAAAAGACAAGTATTCAGATGCAATCACCAAACATTCATTCATCTGTTTATTTATGTCATCCAGTGCGGTTTGATGGTTTTGAACGTATGCCCACTGAATAACATGCCCATTTGAGGCACAGTTCCAGTTGGCAGCTTGCAAAGATTTCATAATCCAATAAAAGACTAACTGGCTGTTTACTCCTCATAAATAAAAAGCCAGTGCAAGTTTCTGGCAAAAGGTGAGAACAGCACAGGAGTGTAAACATGTTACATAAGTGTTCTGTGACACTTTGGCAGAGCAAAATGATCACAATGCAAATTGACAGAATGAGCAGCTACTGCTTGAATATGAATCTGGGGAGATAACTCAATGAAGAGCATTATGCTAGCCAGATTAGACTTGCCAGTGCACAAGACTGCACGTTAGCAGAAAGGAGGGCAGCTGGTCAGCTGGTGACAACGTAACTGGATTTAATTAGACTTAGAACCTTGACATGATGCAGAAGTGCTGTAGGTGTGAAGATGATGGGAGATGGGACGTTTTTGTTTTTAAAGTGGATCTTAGAGGATGGATTCTGAGAAAACTTGTCCCATTTTGCCATGGACACTGAGCACTGGTCATTAAAATGCATGAGCTCATTAACACCTCAGATTTGTTTGTCTGTTCTTGATGACGTGTAAAGATAGAGCCCTGAGGACCCCCACTGTAACTTTGTGAAGACCATGTCACATATTTTACATGATTTTTCATTACTGAAAATGTCCCCCACCTGTATCTTTGCCTTTTACTGCTTAGTTTTCTTCTCTGCTACATATCAGGACATATGAGACATGCAAATGACACGTTTGCCTTCTGTCACCTTCTCAGTCATCAGAATCAGCAGACGGAAGCCACAGGTTACCATCTGTGCCTCGGCTTCATTGCCCCACTATGCTTATTGGCATTTGTATACATGTCAGAGGCATGGCAGTGATTCAGCTCACCGAATGCTTTTCACAGCCTACTTCTCCACAGACTCATCATTGTGCATGGCTCTATCACCATGTGTCAGGGTACAGCTTTCCACTCATTAGGGCAACATTTTAATTCAAGCACACCAGCCATATGTCACACATTCTGTGCACTGGTGTGAAAGTAAGTTTCACATTGTTTGGTGAGAATCTTAATTACATCGCTTAGGCCTGGTGGTAAAGGAACCAGCCTTGAGACTGGAAGGTCGCTGGTTTGAATCCCTGAACTGGCAGGACATGACCGAAGTGCCATTGAGGATGGCCACTGAACTCCCCAGCTGCTCCCTGGGCACTGAGGATAGGGCTGCCCACTGCTCACAGCCCCCTTATGTGTGAATTCACTAGTGTGTATGTGAGTATCACTGTATGTGAATGAATTAAATGTGGAGGATTAATTCCCCTGTGAGCACAACACAGTGGGTTAAAAAAGTATAATTACTATTACTAAAGGAAATTTGCACAATTCTAGAAACTGTCGAACAACTGTTGATATTTGAATTCAACAACACCACAACCACACCTTTCCCTTCAGTGCTCCTTCAGAAGCTTTGACCCCCAAAGTCATACATGCACATTGCCAAGGTAATGACACTGGCTTCCAGACAAAAAGAATGTTTTTGATTGTCCTTTTTGGCTGGTTCTCTGCCATCTCTACTTGTGTCTACAGTGCGTTTTCTTCCACATGCCCCCGTCCCACCTTTTCCACCTGTGCATGATCAGGAACACCCCCTGCTGGAATACTCAGGTCAAGACACTTCTGTTTTTACCCCATTTACAGAACACACCACCACCATGCCACCTTTACTCCTCCAATCATACTGTGGCCAAATAACTTAAATAAATCTATCCTCCAGGCGGCTGTTTCTTTGTGTTTGTTCATGTTTATCTACTCCAGAGTCATATTCTATTGGCAGTAATTCTCTACGGGGACATTTACATTTACATTTACATTTACATTTACATTTGTGGCATTTAGCAGATGCCCTTATCCAGAGCGACTTACAAAAGTGCTTTGCTGTTTACTTAGAACATCCTTAGCTAGTAGACAAGGCTGGAATCTAGAGATTCTACACATTTAGACCGTGTTGAAACAAAAAGTCTTTATGGAGTTAAGTACTCCTGAAACAGATGAGTCTTCAGTCTGCGTTGGAAGACATTGAGGGACTCGGCTGCTCGGACTCCCAGGGGAAGTTCGTTCCACCATTTTGGTGCCAGAACAGAAAAGAGTCTGGACACATGTTTACCTTGCGTTCTGAGGGACGGTGGGTCAAGCCGAGCTGTACTTGAAGCTCGAAGGGCTCTTGGTGCAGCTCGAGTTTTGACCATTGCCATCATGTATGGAGGGGCTGGTCCATTTTTGGCTTTGTAGGTCAGCATCAAGAATCTGAAGTTCAGCTACAGGGAGCCAATGAAGGGAACGCAGCAGAGGAGTTACGACTGACTGAATTTAGGAACATTGAAGACGAGCCGTGCTGCTGCATTCTGGATGAGTTGCAATGGTCTGATGTTCCGCATAGGAAGGCCAGCCAATAGGGAGTTGCAGTAGTCTAGTCTTGAGATGACAAGAGACTGAATAAGCACCTGAGTGGCCTCTCTAGACAGAAAAGGTCGAATTCTCCTGATGTTGTAAAGGAGAAATCTGCAGGACCGAGTCAGATTTGCAACATGAGCTGAGAACAATAACTGGTCATCCACTACTACACCAAGACTGCGTGCTTCAGCAGATGGAGTGACCAGTGAGTTCTCAAGGGAAATGGTAAGGTCAGGATGAGGACCAGTGCTACCAGGAATGAATAGCAGTTCGATCTTGCTGGGGTTGAGTTTGAGGTGATGGGCTGCCATCCATGATGAGACATCAGAGAGGCAAGCTGAGATCCGGGATGAGACCTGGGTGTCGGAGGGTGGGAAAGAGAGGATGAGTTGAGTGTCGTCAGCATAGCAGTGGTAAGTAAAACCATGAGAAGATATTACTTTACCAAGAGAAGTAGTGTAGAGAGAAAAGAGAAGAGGACCAAGGACTGACCCTTGAGGAACACCGGTGGATAGTCTGTGTGGAGCTGATGTGGCTCCCTGCCATGTGACCTGGTAAGAACGCTCTTCCAGGTATGATGTAAACCATTGTAATGCAGATCCACTCCAGTGATTCAGTGGGACTAGACAAGCTGTGTATGTGCATTTGCACATCTGTATCAGCAATGAGGACCGCAACAAAAATAGCCAGTTTAAATCATTAAAGAGAGGTTGGAAAACTAAAACATGATGTACTTGACCAGAAAGCTCTATTTTAGTCTCATCTGTCTGCATGATGTTCTCCCAGAAGGATTGTGGCTTCCTCCAGTAAAGTCTGGCTTTTTAGGTTTCTGGATCCTCCTGGGTCTCAGGGTGTTTCTCAATTGGTGTGAGTCCAGGGTGTCTCAAACCCCAGGGCTGAGAATCACAGTACCTTGTGTTTGAAGGTCAGCTTGAATAACATATCAAGTTGAATTATGTTCTTAAGCCACCATTTAAGTAATTCTTCACTATGATCTCATATCACTTTTTTCTGTATTGTCACATTCTGTGGGCTGTGAACCTCTTAATGACATCATGAACAGTGCACTCCAGTCTCTGGAGATGGAATAGTTCATGTAACAGGACATGTTCATGTAACAATGTCACACTACGAGACACATCTTTAATACCATTTTGTGAATGCACGTGTTCAATAGTTAAGTAAGTATTCTTGACGATTATCCTACACAGTGTAACTTAAATAAGCTGGCTCCAGGGGCCTGGGGTTGTAGGTTCATTCCCCCTTCGGTTGTCTTCTGTGAGATGTGTTCTCCTCGTGTCCATGCAGGTTTCCTCTCGCTTCCCAAAACTGTATATGGTAAGTGAACTGCTAAATTGTGTGTGTGTGTGCGTGTGTGTGTGTGTGTGTGTGTGTGTGTGTGTGTGTGTGTGTGTGTGTGTGTGAAACTCTGCAATGGCTGCAATGGACTGATGCCGGGGGGATTCCTGGTTTGTGCATGATGATTCCAGGTAGGCTCTGAATTCACTGTGACCCAATTTAGGAAGAAGCGGATAAGATAATGACTGACTACCAGAGGTAGAGCTGCCCCCAGAACTGTTTAGAGTATTGATTTTGCACACAAGCATTTATAGGATTAGACTGGACAGTCCCTCCAAAACATTTGGAGACTGTATCAAAAATGATCAAACCAGAACTTGTGACCTAATGTGACTGGACTTTGAAAACATCTTTGGTGCTCAAGGTTGGTTTCAGTGTATATTTTGGTATATTTCACATTTGAATAAAGCAAGCAGTATGAGCCCACGTCTAACAGAGAGAGGGGTGGTATGTATCCTTTTCAGGCTACACTGCCATGTCTTGCGCTTGCTCTTCTTTCTGTTCTCCATGCTCAGTGTGGTGCACAGACACAACAACTGACTCAACCTGAGTCAAGGTGTGATTTCTATGTTGCTCAGACCTGTTATTTGCCACAATGCATCACATCACTGAAATCCAATTATACAATTTTCAGTTTGAGAAAATACTTTTGACCAAATTCTGGAATAATGTCAGACATTTTTTGTTGTTCCAAAGCAAACAAAAAAATAAAAACGAGAATAGAAAAACAACTGCAATGAATTTCTAGGAGAAGTGGAGCATTTTTCTGAAAGAAGCACAGGGGTGCCAGTATTTTTTGACTGTAAGTGCAAAGAACAATTGCCATACAGATACACTCAAGCCTGTATGTGTCTCTGTATGCAGTGCACAATGTTTCATATATATATATATATATAGATAGATAGATAGATAGATAGATAGATAGATAGATAGATAGATAGATAGATAGATAGATAGATACAGCGTTTTATGTTCTCAGAAATTATGAATCACTTAATATGTAGGTGCCTTTGAGGTCACAGAAAGTTACATTCTTACTTAAATTCAAGTTCATTCAAGTTGCTCCTGTCAACTCCACTTTCATTTTTCAGACAGGTTCTGAATGCACTTTGCATTGCTTTCAGATTCAGGTACAAGGCTTAGGCTAATGTAATGACAGTGAAGAGAACTATTCTCTAAGCACTCTACACATGCTGACACAATCAAAAAACACAGGCTTTGGTTTTCACCCAGCACAATGGATGTGGAATAAAGCAATGATGAGGTAAACATTTTCTTAGCTCTCATGCATAGTAATGCAACTTACAATGCAACAACTGAATTGTCCCTTTCCGATTTATGTCCCAAGTCCAATTTATGAAAGAAAGGCGAGTCAGCAACAGTGCATCAGTTGCTCAAGTTCTGTGATGTTGGATGCATTAAAATCAGATTGATCAATAAGAATTCCAAAATCATGGCTGCAGCCTGACTTTATTGAGCATCAACATGGCAGCAGAACAGCTCATCTTGTTCATAGCAAAACAAAAAAGCTTATATGACAACCAATGCATTGTAAAAATACAGATGTAGAGGCTTGACCTGCATGCAGCCTCTGGCTGATCAGCATGAGGGGGCAGGGCTGATGATGTAACTGACCCACACACTGATTTACAGAGGAAAACAAGAAGTGAGTTGTTGGTTGCTCTCTTCCTTTGCTCACACAGTGTTCAAATTTCAGAATAAAAGTCATGAAAAGGAATAATACAATAATAAAAACAAAAAAAATGACATTCTGAAAAAACATGGTCACATTCATACAAATTACTACATTTTATTAATTAAAAAAAATTAAAATAACCAGCTTCATTCCAATTATTTGAAAACTGTCCATCCAGCTGTCCAAGCTGTCCATTGGCACATGACTATAAAAAATTAACTGTACAGATTTTTGAATTTTTGACTTTTGAAATGTGGTGTCCAAAGGTTTGTAGACATCTGTTAATTTAATGTACCTGTTAAAATCTAAGCCATGTGTGTGAACCAATGTGAACATTGTTGGTCTTGAAAAAAACTCTTCTGAGAAGGCTTTGTGCTACATGCAGAATTTGATTACATTTCAGCCAGAAGAGCACTAGTGGTACAGGTGCTGATATTGGATGATTCATTCCACATCATAGACAGTATTGCACCTCATCCCAAAGGCTGTAGATAGAGATCACGCCTCAAACCAATGAAGTGGGCCTTCATACCCCAGTTGCTGACTCTTGGCATTGTTGATGGTGGCCTTGTGTGTTACTCGTGTGACATCTCCTTGGTAAAGTTTTCTGTACAGATCGTACAGACTCTGAATGCATCTCTGTTAGCTAGGTGTGCACCTAAAAACAGCTTCATTCATTTATTAAGAGGCACATTTTACTCAATTTTAAACTGATTTTTTTTATTTAAACCAATAAAATAGTGTTTGTGTTTGCAAAATCCATTACTGACTGTTCAGTTCTAATAATTTTCAATTCCCTACACTTTCATCCAGTTGAAAAATGCTAAATTATGAATATGGATTCTTCATGTTTTGCAACTAAACTCTGAGTTTGTAAAGTTAAGTTGGGCAGTTCTACAGAATCCTCTTTGTTTTCGGCGCTTACAGGCCTGTTTTTGGTACCACAAATAACAGCAATGAAAACAGGATTAAATCCATTACAGAAGCCAGTATGCTCATTCAGCATTCTCTCTGTTGCCAAACTCAGAGATAATCCCAGCATGGTCCTGGTGCTCTGAACAGTAATGTCCTCACTGAACTCTTCTTCTTAGAAGAATGTCATTTTGCACAAAGTAACTAAACTTCAATCCCTTCATTCATTTCTAACAGCTAGAGATTGAAATCAGTGTTTCTGTCAGTACCTGAATGCATTACATCAGAAGCATTGTCATTCCTGATGATACCTCATCCTTGAAAGCCCAGTCATACATTTAATGCCTATTGGCACATGCTCTCTGCACGTGGTGCATGTACCCAGACAGACCGGGACAGAGGACAATGGATCTACACGCTTTACCCTTTCCACTAGAAATCGATTTTGTTTGGCAGAGTTTTACAGGCAATGCCAGTATGCAGAGTATTTCAGCAGAATCAAAGAAGTCAAATTTATATGAGTGGATTAAATTTGCCAAAGAACCAGCAGGCAAAATAGACATAGACATAATGCTTTTCTCTTTTCTTTTGGACTTTCTTTGCATTTGCTGTTGTTAAATGTGTTATAGGTCATATTTATTAAGTGTTATTTTATATTTAAAAAAAAAAACAAGGTGATTCTTTTATGGTAGGTTTGTGAAACAATGAAAATGAGCTTTGCTTTTACTGGCTGTTTTACATCAATCAGATAGCTTAACTTTTTCCAATTCAAATATTTCTGAAAACTAACATGGTGTCACCATAATATTCATGCTTATCTTAGAAAATGACCAAATGATCTAACCAAAAATAGTTTCAGAGAACAAACTAAAAGTAACAAAACACAATATTAGTTTTCCTGCTGGAGGTGGGTTGGGGTGCTTTTTTGGTTATTTTGGATATTTTATGTTTTACATGAAATATTTATTGATACTCTAATTAAGGATAAAATTAAACTCATTAAATTAATTTATTTATAATTTTAAAATGAAAAATTAACTATAAAATTCAAATGTATAAAACATTTAGTGTATATTTTAATGTATATGAACTATTCGTTTTAAACTAAATTCATATTTTCACAGTGATTAACAAAAATGTTTTCTTTTGTTTAATTATTCACATAAGGCCCAAATTAGGGATGTCTTTTGTTCATGTAACTTTCATTCACAGTGACCCATTTTCCACCCACCTCTTTCCATTTCCTTTGTATTTCCATTTCCATTTCAGAGTGAAAAAATCATTCATTTTGCTTTGGGTGGATGTGTTCATGCAGTTTTGAGTTTAGAGAAAAGCAATAACTCTGCTTAACACTGCTGCACGTGCAGAGGGCCATTCATTTCCTGATGGATGTCAGGTGGGTGATGGGACACGTGTTGTGCACAGCTCCTCATGGCAGAAGCCTGATCATTCAAACCACAGCTTCCGTTTCTGATGAGCAACTCCTGCACACTCACTTTGCAGAATAAATAGGTTTACCATACAGTCTATGTATCTGGACTAGACACAACTAACAAGCCCCAAACCTTGACGCTTGAGACTAGCCAAATTATCAGAACAAACTGTAAATAATATCTGCATAAATTAAAGGTTAAGATATGAATAAATTCATTTGGAACATCCGTTCTCAAGGCTGTGTTCATTCCTGTTGCTTGCCCACCTTTTCCCATCACATTTTGCCCTTCCAGTCAAATATCCAAGAATATGCTTTTATTCAACACTTTGAGAACAGCCAGTACTGACCTTCTGTGGCTTACCCTCTTTGTGGAGGGTGCAGATGATCATCGTCTGGACAGGTCAGCAGTCATCCCTACTAGACACAATATTTATTCTGTTCAAATATTATTCTTCTCCAACTCAAAGCAATGTATTGTTTGTTTATTTAAAATAAAAGAAACAACAGGTCCTAAGATCACCATCATCAATCATCAGTCATCATCATCATCTTCATCATCATCATCATCATCAGTGTTCTGTAATTAAATAGAAAGGAATGGGCCACGCTGTTTGGTGCATGATTATGCAGTTTCTACTTAAGGAACTCGGAGTTAAGGTACTTGGAGTAACCATAGGCAAACTATCTACGGTCACCATGCACATAAGTACAGCTAACACAGGCATGCACACATGGGCACACACACACACACACACACACACATGCACACAGATGTCTTTTTGTTAATAGCAAGCACAATCTTCCATTAGAAGTGATTCAACCATATGCTTAAAGAGATAAGTCAGATACAATTGACCAAGACCAGGTCATCACAGTTCAATCTCATTTACTAGTTTCAAATTTACTTTTTACGCCTTCATCTAATCAGCATGGAGAGGAGCAGGCTTATGAGCCTGCTGTGTTACTGGAAGTGCACTGCTGTCATGTTAAATTCACGTCAGTGCAGTTATCGATCCTGGCTGTTTGTTAAATGAATAACATCCTGACATTCCTCTCTGTGCAGAGGGCAAAAATCCACTATTGTTAAAATAAGAGGTCAGGAAATGCTCAAAACACACAAAGGCTCCGGCTTGCTTCCTATGTCATCCTTTTAAAAGCTCTGAAGCTGCAATGATTTGAGGTAGCACAGTGTTGTAGAAAACGAACAACAAACTAACAGTGCATTGAATAATCACACACATGAATTCAGCCATAAAGACAAAGTCTGCTTTCTTACAGACTCTACTTTGGCTTTTATCGGCTACCGGCTATTGATATGCACAGATCAGTCATAATATTAGGACCTCTTCCTTGTTTTCGACTCTCCTTGCTTCTGTACATACTTTGTTACCTTGTTCTTCAATGGTCAGGACCCCACAGGACGACCACAGAGCAGGTATTATTTGGGTGGTGGTTCATTCTCAGCATTCATACTTGTCATAGTGGTAGTGTGTTAGTGAGTGTGCATGGGTACATGTGGATCAGAATATAGATTTAAAAATAGATTTAATAAGATTTAATAAGACACACAGTAAAAATTCAAAACTGTATCCTATTTGATGCTTGCCGTCAACAGCACAGTTGAATTTGAGGCTATTTTCTAACCTCAGGATATTACACATGTTTTTGAGGCAATCAAGGAAAGGTGGAGTCAGAAAATAATATTTATCATGTATTATTTCATGAAGGACAGCAGTGCTTTTCTCTGTTTTGCATGCAGTTCACTGTACACATGTTAGCTGAAAAAACAATCATGGATAATTCTCGAAGAGCCTATCATTTTCTAAGAATATAGAAGGCTTTTGACGTCATAAACACATTCAGACGAGAAGGCAATTAGCCTCCCAATTTGTGGACAGTCAGTGTTGTGAAGGCAGAAATCCTAGATTGCACAATTTATTTAATTGCAATAGAAGTACAACATTCCACATGGGTCTGTTACCACGTTCACAATCATTAAAGTCATTAGCCATGTGTTAAAGCACCTCTCCTACATCTAACCCACAGATAAAGGTTTTGCCTGTCTGTCTGCTTCTAATCAGCACAGTGAAATGGGATTCTAGGAACTGCTTGCCAAGCAAGTGTAAATGATGGGGTTAAAGAGCACTGCCCAGACCTCAAGCCCTTCAAGTTAACTGCTATTCTGCAAAACACCCCCGTCCAAGTGCCAATTAACATTAGTCCAGTGATGATTAGTTGAAGCCACCTTGTTTCCAGACAGCAGCACTACTGAAATGCAATCAACCATGTGGTTTAGGAGCGTCTGTTTCAAGTAAATTTAAAATCCAGCTTGATACCTATCACTTGATGGGAAAATTATACCTTGGAAACCACACGGAACCAGTAGGCTTTGCCAGTAGCTAACATCCCAGATTATAACCATTGTAATTTTGTAAAAATCAAATTACACTCAACGTAATGATGGTTCATTTGGAAATTTTCACATTTCAATTCATGCTTCACTTCTTGCGCATCTTATTATGTTACAGCCTTATTCCGAAATAGATTCAATTCATTGTTTCCTCTAAATTCTTCACACAATATCCCACAATGACAAACTGTGTGTTTGAAATCTTTACAAATTTATTAAAAATAAAAACATTAAAATATAACATGTACATAAGTAAAATCTGAACAACGGAGTTCAGACGTAACTTCTTTGATTATCCTTCAGATGTTTCTACAGCTTGATTGGACACCTGTGGTAAATTCAGTTCATTGGACATGATTTGGAAAGACACACACCTGTTTATATAAATTATCATAGTATACGGTGCATGACAGAACACAAACCAAGCCATAAAATCTAAGGAATTGTCTGCAGACCTCCCAGAAAGGATTGTATTGAGACACAGATCTGGGGAAGCATACACAACCATTTCTGCTGCATTGAAGGTCCCAATGAGCACAGTGGCCTATGGTTTCCCAAGTGGTTGGTATCAATCTGGAGTTTTGTGGTGAAAATCCTTTCTAAAAATAAAAATAAAAGAAAACAGAGGATTAATTTAAAGAGGATATCAATACAGTTGCAAAGCAATGTGCAGCGATACTACTACTACTACTACTACTACTACTAATAATAATAATAATAATAATAATAATCTTGATTTTATTTCATTTATGTGGTTGTGAATGTTTGAATACTTAAGTTCAGTCAGTTAGATTTCAGAATTAGTGTAATAATACTAATATGTCTCTAGTGTATTATAATAAAGACATGCTATATATTTGATTTAGTCAATGTTTATTATTATAACAATCAGTTTTGGGGAAATTCTTGCTGAATTTGACTTCTTTCACGTCTTTGTTAGTTGATTTGGTATGCATTGATTGATTATTTTTCAATTTGGCTCTGTGCAACATTTTGATGAAAAGACAGACTGTTTGTCCTTCTGAAGTAGAGGATTGTATCTGTTGAATGAACATTTGCATGTTGCATTATAAACTACACAGTACTAGAAAATATGTCCTGAAAATGTTATTTCATAATATCAAACCTCCTGAGAAGGATTATTCCTTGTAACCTAATTTTGTTTCCTTCTCAGTAAAACTGCCCACAATGGTCTGGGTGAGTTGTTTTGTCTGAATCTGACAGGGCCATGTTCTGATCAGGCTGAATTGGGTTATTTAAAGTGAGCTGAGGCCAGATTTATGGAGCAGTGTCACACCCGTGACCCAATTCTACATCTACCCATGGCAGACCAGGGTGCCGACATGGATCGATTCTGTGGGCTGATTGGCCAGCTCACCACCACAACTCCATCAAGCACCAAATACACTGTAATGAGGTTAGCAGCATCTGCATCTTAGAGGAGAGCAGGGGTGATTCCAGGGTCAAAGACCAGTGAGAGAAAAGCTTGGCTGATTATGTCAGAAAAATGAAAATATTAGTTTAGATTAAAATTAGATACTAATAATCTGATATCAGTATTATGTAGATAGTTAACAGATTCTGAGGGTATGATCGAGACTATCACAGGGTCCAGACACACCTATGGAGTAAAGCAAGCTCATCCAGGAGTGGATGATGTTTAAATAACATTTACACATGATGGGGACAAAAGGGAATAGATTTGATGATATCCTTAGGGACAACAAAAAACATTTTGCTTTCAACTAAGAATTCAAAGGTGTTGAAATAATTTCTGCTTATTTACAGTTAGACTTCAGTGAGACTTGGAAAATGGCTCAGGTCAAAATACCATGAAAGTCATGGTTTGTTATATTCAGACTAGACATACACACTGGACAGTGAGCGAGGGGGTAAGCACCTTCATTGAGAACATTGTTGAAAGCTTTGTGTGCCTAGTGTGCCTTTTTTACAATAAATTCTCATAGAAGTAATTATGATAAATGTTAATATTGTCATGTTAAGACCATTTATGCCATTGTATGATTGGGGTATGCTGAGCAGATAAGACAAACAAGGTAGGCGGACATACGTGCAGGGGTAAACGGTAAACAAACCATGGAAGCAAACAAACAGAAAGAGTAGGACTTTAAATAAAATGAACTCTTGGGAAATAGATATGAAAACAAACCGCATGGGAACATACCGGCACAATAATCGAACAAAGGACTCACAAGGACAGACGGAAACAAAGGGTCTTAAATACAAGACAACATTAACCACACCTGGACCTGATAACAAATTGGCTGGGTAAGAAAGTAGACACCGATGGGAATTGGCGCAGCAAGGGTGGAGACAGGACCAAAACAAACACATGTGATCAGAAGCACATGGGGGAATGACAATACAACGACAAGACGGGAAGACAGGAGTGTAGCAGGAACGATACGTGATAGCCATGATGTGATAATAGTAAAATAATGCAATTAAAACCTTTTAAAGGTCAATTAACTTGATAATTAAGGATATTCCAATGTTGCAAAATATAAAATGGTTAAATACAGCACCGACACCATATCAGAAAATGAGGTCACTGATTAGAAATCGATTTTGTATTGACAAATTAATAACAGCACTCAGCCTGTCGAGAAATGTGTAAGGTGTGTCTTTTAGGATGGCTCACGGCATGAATTCTAATCTACCTGAACTGTAGGGGGATAGAAATACCAGTTATTTCGTAAATATCTCAGTGTTGGCAATAATCAGGAGGATTTCCACCTGAACATGTTTACAAGTGGAAGATGAAGCTACATAGCAATGCCTAGAGCTCAGGGACACAAGTCTAGCTGTTGTTAACAAAACAACTAGGTCTGTTGCTCTCTGTGTTTGAAATGTCATCATAATTTGAGATATTATGGCCTTGGAATGAATTAGTCCTGGTACTCTTTCTCTGCTCACTTGCAGAGACAACAAACTGACCGCTATCCTGGACAACACATTTCACCCCCTCCGTGACTTACTGGTCAAGCAGCGGAGCACTTTCACCAACAAACTCATTCAGCTCTACTGTAGCGAGGAGCAGTACAGGAGGTCATTTGTATTGTGGTCATTGTGTCAGGACATTATCACACACTAACGAAAGGATGGACATTACTGCTCTTCTATTCATATCTCTTTGCATAGACAATATTCAGATCTTCTTAACCTCTTCAGACACTTAACCTGTACATGTACACAAACAGACAGGATTACTGAACCTTCGTGTGTACCGTATTGTAACAACTGTTCCTGCATAATGTTCATGCATTTATATACTACATACTAATACTCAGAACTCAGAACAGAACACATTTGTTCTGTAGTTAAGTAGTTTTAGCTTTAGCCTTAGTTTTAGTTGTTGTATTTAATATATCTGTATTTATTTTATCACCCACCCAAGTCCACCTTTGATTTTCTAACTGAACTTAGGGAACCACTAACATAAACTATCCCTAAATGCCCAGCAGTGGTAGACCTTGGGGGTTTAACATCTATATAGGCATAAATAGTCCCATGTCCAATGAATTCATGCCTCATCAACAGTTCGGTTTAACTGAGCTGCTGTTGTGTTGATTTCCCTATGCACTCCCATGGTCACACACTGGACTTAATCTGCTTAACTGGCTTGTATAGATATCACCTCTATTGCTGGATCTTCACTTGGTGTCTTTGATCGTTCAAACTTTTTGAAGTTAATGTTTGAAGCTAAAGTTCCTCTTCCCCTGCCATGAAGTCATCTATTGCTTAATGATTCCTATACTTTCTCAGCTCTTCTCCCTTTGTATCAACTCCTTATCATCAACTCTTTATCGTCAACTCTTTATCGTCATACACATTTAGACAGTCTCTGATCATTCCTCCCTGGTTTACTCCTGAGCTCCATATTTTAAAAAAGGTTTTGTGACACCTGTTTAAGAAGGTTAAGCACCTGTATAAGAAAAAAGGATAGGGGTGCTTTCAATACGACTCACTTACTGTATGTTTTATCAATAGTACTGATACGAGCCTAAAACCATCTTCTATTAATATTAATACTATCTACAATTGTCATGTATAAACCTCCCTGTTCAGTGGCTTGATGGAATGTTTTCTTTACCACTTTAGAGGTCATATAATCATTGCATATTTTTCTTTTAAATTACTGCTGGATTTTTCTTTTACCCAGCCTGGTCTCCTGTCTGAGTGTATTGCTAATTCTAATCCCACCTACCAACTCAAACTATTTGATACAGTAAACTAAAAAAGTCATCTCTCTGCAATTTGCATTACGATTTTGGTTCTCACCTGGTTAAAGTCCTACATTACTGGGGGATATTTTGTAACTCTACAGTATAGATACTGTTATGTAAGGTGTCCCCCAGGCATCAGTGCTCTCCTTTTTGTTCATAACTTAGTGACTCTTGGGCAAATCATCAATAATAATGTTCTCAGTTTATGTTCATATGCAGATTTTAGAAACACTTCCACACCCTACTATTATATCTGTGACATTAAACAGTGGATGATTTCTAGTATCTTGAAACAGACCACTAACAAAATGGAACATTTTATTGGTCCCAAATACCTGTTTGTGTGACACTCAGGCTTGGACTTAAAATCAATTTGATGGAGTATTGTTAAAGCTTCTTCTCTAGCTTGGAACCTTGGTGACCTTTTTGATTTGATTCTACGAGGCAGATATTAAATCACTATGAACTACTAAGCATGACAGATGCTGAAACTCTTACTCACACATTCATCACTTACACCACCATTCCAGGACAAAACAATGCAACAACTTCACTATAATCTGTTCTAGTTTCCAAACTGCACACATCACCCCAGTTCTCCAACAGTTATGTTGGCCCATTCTTTCATTCTGTATTTTGTTTACGGTCCTACTGTTGACATATATAGAACAAGAGATACAGAACTGTTTTGTAAATTGAAAGAAGCAGGTGGACTGAGTAATATTAGGATTTCACACACTTGGGTTAGTGCTAGACAATAAACCAAAAAAGTCATTTAAACCTGACTTTTAGAACAATTTATTGATGGTATAATTTTGTATACTGTGTAACTTCTATCCTACAGTCTGTGTTTTTGATGTACAGCGTAATTCAGACACTCCCAATTGCTTAGCACCATATTGCTAATAGACTAACACACACACACACACACACACACACACACACACACACACACACACACACTCTATAAGACCTCAGGTTGTTCTCGCTTTTCCCTGAATTAATGTAAACATGCTTGCTACTGTCACAGATTAAATTAAATTAGCAATAAATTAAATAAATTTCCAGCTAAATTGCCACTAATATGGCGATTCCAGATGTTATGAGCCATTTGACTACTTCTGTGGTCATAGACACAGTATGCACCTTCATATTGTCCATTTTGAATGAAGCACTCTTAATGATAACCAATTTCATTCACAGCCCTGTGCAGCAACAACACTAGCCCAAAACATAGGGCCAGGTTTGCCAGGTTTTCCCACCAAATTGGGCAAAATGTAGTCACGGATGAAATGTTGAAAATCGCGGCGTGCGTTTGTTTTTTCTCTTTTCAGAATATACCATGACCAACAAAAATATTGCTAACATTCAATAGAACATGCAAACATGTATGAAGGCCTGAAGACAGAGAGGCAGCTATATAGTAAATACAAACAGCAACAAAATAGAAAGTTTAGATTTTTAAAGGGGGTTCAAAGGCATAATGATGTCTAGCAGCAGCATCTGGACAAGCTGTTACATTTCTCAAACCCAAACTCAAATTGTGTAATTGTGTAAAAACTCAAACTGTGTAATATATATGCAATTTACAGCTTTATGGTTTCAGTGAAAACTTTGAATAATAAGTTTGGGCTAGTTTGAGCTTCTGGTGGACATTTGAAACATACTTTGGGCTGGAGACTGGCAACCCAAACTCTGTGATTGCATAATTTTTGTCTACACCCTCACCCTTTTTTGCCAGTTCCAACAAACCTAGTTTTAGGTTCTTCACATTTTTAACTGTACAGATCTGCTGATGTCCACATTCAGGTGATGTGACCTATACTGTTCACCAGAAATCAGATGGGACTATGGGAGATTGTAGAATTTCAATCTGGAATTTCTGGAATCAGGGCAAGACTTGTGACTCACTGTGCAAAGCATTACAGCCATCTATCTGAAGACCTTGTAAAGCTCATACGGACTGATGCCTTTTGACTGATTTAAATAGACTTGCTTGACTTAAAGCAGTGACTTGACTTTCAGGTGTGACTTAATGCCATCTCTGCTGCTGAGCCCAGAGTAGCAACAGTAGCAGTGCTACTGTCTCGATTATGTTAGAGGAACATCAACATAATTTTGAAGCTGCTGCTTTAAAAAATGACAAGCAAATAGTACTGACATGGAATCAAATGTGGAGTGTATTACATCCACGATCCACTGTTAAAAACAATTTATTTTCAAGACAAAACCAAAATAATTTCCTACGTTGTACAAAGTGCACACAAGAATGAATTCATTAATTCATTAATTCTTTCTTTCTTTCTTTCTTTCTTTCTTTCTTTCTTTCTTTCTTTCTTATTCTTATTTGATTTATAAACTAAACAAATTATTTGATAAATGAATTGATAAATGGTTCATGGTGGCTTTTGTTATGAAATAACACCATTTTGGGAAGATGAACATGTTTGAAATCCCAGTCTAACATCTATAAATTCCAGGTTTCTGCAACTCACCACCACCTCACCCTCCTTCCTATAAGGGTATGTGCCATAGCTCTCATTCCTAGTGCCGTTTATCAGATCAGGCTCTGGTCTTGTATCCAAACTCCAACCCAAACTTATCTAAATTCTCTCCCATTTTTTAAGACATATGCTAATGACATGGTCCAAACATACACATTTTGTTTTATTGGCAAATTAATATTTGAAGCTCCCTCACAAATTCTCTAAACCATTGAGTATCCCAACTCTAGAATATCTGTAGGAGCTGGATTCCTTTGACCTTGTCAAGTTAAAACCTTGTTTCATAGGTTTCACTCAGTATATCTCCATTCATCTTGCTTGTTTAAGAAAGAACTTATGATAGGAATTTAGCACGATGTAGTAAGACCCATTAAAAGCTTGATGGGTTAAAAGCCTTCCAGGTCGAAGATTCCTGTTAGGATCTGCAGCGAGGTCAGAGATAATGTACATGAGACGTTTGTGGTTTCTGCAGCTCAAGCCCAGCAGTCGCATGGTGATTAAATGGGAAAATGCTGTGTGTGATGTTGATCTTTCTGTCCATTGCTGATAATGGGATCAATGTCTGCACTCCAAACACAGAGGCCCCTTTCACATGACTACTTTTATCACGCTTAAATGGGTGAAATGAAATCTTTGCTAAAGCTCTATTTAATCCAGGATTCCATGGCTCCATGCTTCAGCCAGGCTGAAGTTAAACCCTTCTTTGCCTTAGAAGCCTTTCTTCATGTCATTTCTTGGCCTCTCTCTCTTACTTTGTTGACATGTCAGGTTTCTTTTTCCTGTGCTGCAAAAAATGTGAGCTTTAAACAGGCTTGTTGAAGCTGGCTAAGATGGCATGGGGATGGTAATGTTAGGGTATCCTCAAAGGGGGATTACTCGTGTCCACAGCTGTAATTGAGCTAACCTGATAAAAGCAGCCTTAGGAAACCTGGTAGATTGCATTTCCCAGGCTTAGAAACCAAGGGCTAAATAATTTAGCCATGAAATAACAGGAGGCCATGGCTACCATATCATCCCCTTAAGCTCTATGTGCCTTCACCCTTCACAGATCCAGGTCATGCTGCTTCCATTACAACTGCACAGGGTCTAAAATTCCCTGACTCGGCCTCCCCTGATAGAAAAGGACTGCCACTTCAAAAATAAGCCCCATGATAGAAAAAATTAATTAATCATAAATTGTCTTGTCAAATAATGTCATTTGCACTCATCTGATCAATTATGAATGTAGGTGGGTAGGAGCATGCTTATTAAGATTTACTTAAGTAACATTTCCAATAGCTTTTCATGTCAGTTTAAGAAACGATACTTTACACTTTTATGCCACAAACAACCACGTAACCACTACATCAATGGATGACCACAAGTCTGAGGGATCACATCAGGCCTCATATTCAAGATATGTCTTCCATACCAAGGTACCACTGTACACATTACAGACTATCAGGAAGAGCTTACCTCCCTAGAAATAAACCTTAGACCCCTAAATAGACAATACTATGGATAGTGGATACTTAAAATGGAACATTAGGCAATGAATAACAAAATACACCGATAAGCCATAACATTATATCATACAATCACTGTCCATCTTATCAACTCCATTGACCATACAGAAGTACCTTGTAGTTCCACAGTTACAGATTGTAGTCCATCTGTTTTTCTGCATACTTTGCCTCTTTACACCCTGTTCAATGGTCACAGCGCAGGTATTACGTGGGGGGATGGGTCACTCTCAGCACTTCAGTGATACCAACACAGTGGTGTGTTAGTGTGTGTTGAGCTGGTATGAGTGGATCAAACACAGCAGTGCTGCTGGAGTGTTTAAATTCTATGCCCATTCATTGTCCACAGATGTAGAGACAGAGACAAAAGCTCATTTGTTTCTGCACAATTTGAGTTGGTTATCCTCTAGCTCTTCATCAGTGCTCACAGTTGGTGGACTGTTCTTAGTCCAGCAGTGCTGTATCTGATCTTTTTGTACTAGCATAACACACACTAACACAACACCACCATATCAGTATCACTATAGTGCTGAGAATTAACCACCTGCTCTCTGGTGGTCCTGTGGGGACCTGACCATTGAAAAACAGGGTGAAATAAGGCTAACAATGTATGCAGATGGACTACAGTTTGTACAGTTTCTCTAGCATTTCGTCAATATGACAAATAGAGGTCAAATTAAGGAGTGTGTGATTTTAGGAAAGTGTTTGTGTGAGTGTTATTCGGTACATCATATTGTTTCTCATTCCTAAGACATTTGCAGTGTTAATTGAGTCTTAAAGAGGTACTCAATCACTACTGGAAAAGTCTCCCCACCAGATATTTTATTAATCAGGAATATGTTTATCAGTCTTACTACAACCTAATGAATTATCATTGTAAAGTAATGAGGAAGTAATGAAGTAACGAGTCCTATTTTTGAGTGCAGAGTTTGGCTACCCACTTCTGACCAAAATTTTGCTGTGGTCAATTAATAATATATCCAAAGCACTGTATTGAAATGGAGTGTTTGAAAACCAATGCAGACTGTGTTACTTGGTAATCTTTTCTGTCCATTTCAGAACAAGAGGTCTAATTACACAATCTTATACCATATTTTTCAAGCTAAGACAGACCAGTGACCCAACTTGTGAAATGATCTTCAAACTTTACTGCGCCCAAGGTGATAGAAACCTATGTTGCAGTGCAACATAACTCTGATGACTGGCTACATTTTCATCACCATCATTCACTAAAATCTAAAATTAGTCTTACTGAACAATTTATCCACTGTTTAACACAAACACTCTTTGACAGAATTCATAAAACATTTCCATTGCCTACAAAAATTGGATGGAATACAACTAATCATCAAACTAGATGCTTAATTACAAATCCAGAAGTACACAAGCAATGTTAACTCTTAGAACCCAAGATCTGCGGTTTGTGGACAGTTATATGTTGTGTTCTAGGCTTCATAACCCAGGATCCGAGTAATTAATCAGACATGATATACATATCATAAACTTCAAGGTCTTCATTTGCTCTTTACTCACACAGAATTCAAATTTTAGACTAATACTGATACATACAAAAAGTAATAAAGGACATTCAGTTTCTATATTTATTTTGTTTGTACCACTGTCAAGTATATTGTCAATCTATCATTATATATATATATATATATATATATATATATATATATAATATATATATATATATATATATATATATATATATAATTTTAGGCTTCACTTAGACAGAATAAAGATAGAAGACAGAGAGTAGAAGACACGTGAGGCTATTGTTATCTGCAGCCCACATCCTCCACATACACAGACTGATTTACCAACACAAAGAACACAAACACTGCTGTTGCGCTGCCAGCCTTGAGCTTCTCTCGTGCATCACTGCAGTACAACACAATACAACATCTATGTAATCATGATTTTAAACAGCTTTCACATGAGAGGTAACACAGACATATACCAGGTATGACAAAAAGCCTCAAAACAACTACCACCAATGCAATAGGTTCTCTTGTTCTGCTAAAAAAGTAAAGTATAGAAAAGAGAGAATAAAGGCTTTTGTTGTGAAATATTTCAGTTACTATGGTTATTTTTGTTGCCCATTTGACATTTCTGCGTTTTCATTACTTTGTATTTTATTATTTTATTATATCACACCATTACAGTGATCACACCATTTTGTGATCAGTCTTTGCTGAAAGGAGGACAATAATATGTTCGTTTTCATTGAGAGGTCAATGCACCTCATAGGTACAATGGTGCTTGGAGGTTTGTGAGATAGTTGCAACTAAACATTTCCTAATGTTAATAACTGTTGATTAGTCCTTTACATATTTTATCTCATTCCACCAAAAAATTGAGCTCCAACTCCATTATGGTGGTGGGTTTCCTCACATCAGCTACTTATTTCAGGATTGTCCTCAACATTTCCACTGGATTAAGGTTAGGACTTTGACTTGGCCATTCCAAAACATTAACTTTATACTTTAACTTTTACTTTAGTTGAATGGTTTGTCTGGCTGCATGACCCACGTTCACTTGTAAATCAGTTTAGGAACAGATGTCATAACAGTTTCCTTTAGAATTTGCTCTCAGAAAGTAAAAAATTTGCCCTCAAGCTGAATTAGAATCTGCATGCAGGTTGAGCAGCAAACATGTGCTGGAAGACTCCTTTGGCATATAAAATGGGATTTAATTTAGTTGGAAACAATTAATTTTAGATGTTTTTCAAGCTCAATTACTCACTGAAAATTATGTGAACATAATAATGTGCTTCATGAATTTGTGTTTTGTAAGAGTTAAGGTCTGGTATGAAAATCTGATTAAGCTTTTTATCAAATTTACAAACTTATTAAAAATAATAAAAATAATCTAGTACAAATCCTTCACTGGAAGTAGACAGACCAACAAAAGCAGGATTAACTCTTTTTGAATGGTCTTGATTTCAAAATAAACACTGAAGGGAAAGGTATTCACTGTATAAAAAAAGTGTTTTAGTGGTAAATATTGACTTACACCTCATACTGCTGGTAGCATTTTTTTTTTAAATTGCCATAAAAGGCTGACTCAGGCTTCTAGCAACACAAATGCAGGTTCCACACAGGGAGCTGTTAAGAGAAGGCAAGAATATATGTAGGTCAACAGAAATGTGTGTCAGTGGGCAAAAAAAAAATAAGAAAATGCGAGAAGAGCTTCACAGGCCTTGAGTATTTCTGTATAAAACCCAGGAGTGAGAAGGAAAAAGACTGTGAGAAGGACAGAGACTGTGAGGAAAGCAGGAATTGAAGGAGGGCGAGAGCAGAACAGAGATCCCTGGCTGATCCTTTCATGTCTGATTTCTATGGTAAGAGTGAATTAATAAATATATTTCTAGAAGTTGACACTTTGTTTACATACAATACATACTAATTAATTCTGATCTAATAAAAAAAGATCTACTTTTTATTGATGAATAAAAATTCTATTTTGTAGACTTTTCTTTAAAACATTAACTTTTGATCTGTGTGACTTATTACTGAAGGTGGTCAAATCACACTAATATACTAGTAAATGTTTGAATTTCTCAGTACTGGGTTTATCCCCCATCTGCTTTGTATGCACGCACGCAAGCTGGAACTGGACACAAAAGGATTGTGGTGTCTGGGTTTAAGAAAATAAAGAGTTTAAGATTAAGATTTAAAGTTTAAGATTTCCAGTAAGTTTTGGAGCCGTTGTATAAAAAATATATAAGTGAATGCATTCAGCTATTTTAGCTGCTGACACAGATCTTCCCTGTAGAGAAGTACTACCAGTAGAATAGAACTCTCTTTAGTGGTTAAACATGAATCTATTGCCACCATACTTAATGCCAGGTGTTGGCTAGAAGGGTATATAGCCCCCCAAGCACTGAGCTAAGCAGCAATGTTCCTGTGTTCTCTGGAATGATGGAGCTCCATCCAGTACTTTTAAGATGACCTGAGAGTTGAGGATAATGCTTGTTGTATGCAATCAAATCATCACAGCAATGCTCATAATGTTAGATGAAAGCCTTCCTGGGACTGTAGAGATAAACTCTTTTTAACACACTTGATTTCAGAGGAAACAATGAATGAGCAGGTGTCCTAATACTTTGTTCATATAATGTAGCTTGTAATTTATCACCAACCATTTACACCCTTTTAAAACCTTTTGATAAAAAAAAAAATGTCAAATTCATAACAAATATTTAAATTCACTTAATATTTACAACTCAAAAGAAGACAACTTTTGAGTAGTCAAGGATCTCCTGAAATATTATCTGGCATGTATATCTGTCTCCTCTAAATACATTTTGTTGCTGAATATAAGGACATTAATACTGTCAGAAACTGACCCTTAATGAAGGGCTAGAAGATGGCAATCACAAATTTTGCACAGCAACATATTGACATCAGCAATGGAATTAAAATACATTATTTTAGAGAACAATCCACATGATAAAATGAAAACTGGTATGAATATGGATGTGAATTTGCAGCAGTCGTGCCAAATGTATAGAGTAATGAAGTCTTTAACATGTACACATGCAAAATAAGGGTTCTGGTGAAAATCTGTCTGTATGAGCTGATATGTTCAATGATGGAGCAGTTCCAGAGTGAAGGTTTGCATTTGATTCACTGTCAATAACTGCATGTGGGAGAAGTCGAGCACCAATAGAATTCCTGGAATTTCTAGGTCACACATTGATCTCCCACCATACAGACGTCAGAGAGGATAAATCTGAACCATGCGTTATAGATGCATAGTTCATCATATGCCCTTCTCTGTCAGAATGAGCCCTGAAGAGAACTCGGGCCACCTTTGAACCCCACAATACTCTCTCCGCACTCTAATTGCAACACGTTGATTCCCTCCTTTCCTTTCCTCATTTTTCATTCTCCATCCACTCTTCATCCCTACTAATAGGGATAGGGAATTTGCACCTTGTTCAAAAACATCATTTCTGTAACAATAAATAAGGGACTTTTTCATACTTTCCATACCGTCCATAAATATACACAGTGGATTTATACCCAGTCATATGAGTGCATTTACTGACACACACTCAGACACACACACACACACACACACACACACACACACACACACACACACAAATCATTTCAGAGGACATTTGGTCACAAGTCCAGAATAATCAGAATAAATAATACACTTCAGCAGACATTTGGTCACAAGTACAACAGGATGAACACACACACACACACTTTACAGGACATTTGGTCACAAGTAGATCAAGATGAACATGCACACATTTCAAAGAACATTTGGTCACAAATATAGCAGGATAAAGACTTGTACACACACACACACACACACACACACACACACACACACACACACACACACACACACACTGTGCCAGTGGTCATCTCTTTTCTCTGAAAATCAGTACAAGGAACATGAACAAATAATAAAGCATGAACAAACACATGTCATATGCAGAACAATGCATTTCCCTGAGAGAATGGTGCACCATGTTACTGAACCCCCCTTGTTTGCTATGGTGTTTCTAGGTGGTTGCTACTGTTATAATAGGTGGTTGCTAAGGTGCTGCTAAGTGGTTGCTCTGGTATCAGAGGTGGTGGCTATAGTGTTGCTTGGTGGTTGCTATGGATTTGCTGGTGATTGCTATGGTAATGATAGATGGTTGCTATGGTGGTTGCTATGGTAGGTGGTTGCTACATGATCACTTTGATATGTCAGGTGGTTGTTATGATGTTGTTTAGTGGTTGCTAGAGTGTTGCTATGGTATCCCAGGTGGTTGCTATGGTGTGCATCAGACAGTCTTCTGGCCTGTTGTTTCTTAATAGTAAACCCAGTCTCACTGTGCCAAGGCCAACTACCCACCAAACAAGAGCCTTTCAAAAGAAAAGTGCAATTGCATATTGTCTCACCATCTTTTTCAGATCATGAGTCATCACTCATCATGAGTGATTTACCGACAGGCGATCTCTAAAGCAGCTGAGAAACACGTGTCAGACATACAGAGCAGTTTAGAAAAAAAAACACAGATTCTGGAGCAGCTGAAATAATGCATTATATATTTGTCAATTTAATTAAAGAGTGTCAGTCTATATTCCACACAATAATCCACACAATAAGACCTTCTCTGTGGTGGTCCTGTGGGGTCCTGACCTTTGAAGCTCAGGGTAAAAGGAGGTTAATAAAGTATGCAGAGAAACTACAGAGATGAACTACAATCTGTAATTATAGAACTACAAAGTGCTCCTGTCCATGGTAAGGACATAATGTTCTGGTTGACTGGTTTTATGTGAGGACTACCTGAAATCTAGTTTATTTTAAATACATTACTTATTAATTCTATAATATTAGATATAATATAATATATGTATTCAAAGAAAAAGAACCTGACAATTAGGGAGAAAGCGCCTGAAAAGCCCACCTTGACCCATAACAGTCTAGTTTGGATCGAGGTCAGATCAAATTCTCACCACAAAAAGAGTTTTCCTTGGACCAGACCATGACCACCTCTTCTGAAGGGTCTCTGTGCTCTGTTGTTTCGGTCCGCCTCCAAGTGCAGTTACTGTTTCCATGCCAAAATGAGCTGCACTAAGGGTGACCAACAATAAAAGACCATAAATTACAGGTGTGAAAACACCTTTCCAGTCATTTACCCACCAGAGGCAGTAGAACAGTCACTATATCTGTCACCTCCCTCACCTAGTCTTTTGCAGAGTATCTCTCCAGCAGACAGACCAGGCCACTGGGAAATCTCATGGTACTCCTCACAGCCAATCCAGGCATGCCTCCATCTGTTGTACGTGGACATGGAACGATCATGATTTGGGAATGTGTTGGAGTCAGTAGGGGCAGTATATTCAAAACAACCCAAGAATGTCACAGATACCTTTTTCAAAATGCATCAGACTTATTTAGATATTTCTTTGAAAATGTCTGATGGTAGAGTGCGTGGTGAGGACACAGGAATAGCTTTCTTCTGATGAGTCATATACAGTAGAACAGTGCACCAACTCTCCAGAGTCTGCTAAATCTTCGCAAATCCGATGGCAGCTGATTGTTCCATCCTCAACCTTGAACATTGGAATTTTCCATCACCTGGCCTACTTCTTACCAATTACTGTGAACAAGCCATAGCCATTATAAGCTAATTAACATATGCATTAACATAATCGTGGAAAAGGTTCCTGAGATGTAAACATTTCTTGGGTCAGCCAAATGCTTCTTTCCTTTTTTCCACTCTAAAATGACACGAAAAAAAAAACATACAGTAAATAAATACAAAGTCTACTACAACTACTGCAACAATTATTGGCCATTTGTGAATTTTACCGTTTGTTTACAGTGTACTGACTGCAACCCATCTGTTGCTGTCATTCATGCCATCCATCAGTAGACATGGAACACCATGGGATCAGTGCTAATTAGATATTATTTGGATGATGGACTGTTCTCAGCACAACAGTGATGCCAACACGGTATGGTCATGCTGACATATTCCTTGTATCTCTAACACACACACACACACACACACACACACACACACACACACACACACACACACACACACACACACACACACACACACACATCATCTCCTGACAGATGGTGACACTGCAATGACATCTGTAGAAGGAAAAGCAAATAAAAATCTATCATTTTGTTCCAGTGAAGGTGGGCCAAGAGCTCTTTCCACTCAATTCCACAGAGAAGGCCTGACAGCTGGGTTCATGGAGGCGAACACTCTAGCAACCTGTTTTCTTGTCATTTTATGAAAACCAGTTGCGTAACATCAGGGGCAGTCACACTCGGCCATATGGCAAATGGTACCAAGGCCCCTCTAAAATATCTAGGGCCTGTACCTGATCCACTTTGTTTAGCCTTGTTTTGATTGTCTATCTACATTTACATAAAAGCTTGCAAAAATAGCCCTGCTGGGCAGCACAGTATTTTGCCTCCAGCACTGGGGTCTTGGGATCAAGGCCCTGTCTGGGTGGAGTTTTAATGTCCTCCTTGTGTCTGAGTGGGTTTCCTCCTGGGACTCAGGTTTCTTCCCACATTCCAAAAACATGAGTATCAGGTGAATTGGCTACTCTAAAATGCACTGTGTATGGATTGGCACTCAGCACTTGGTGAACCTTCTGAGTGCTCGATAGAGTCCTCCAGGTGGACAGTTTCTGGTAGAGAGTACAGTGTGTGCCACTTTTTGCTGGTGTTTGAGTCTTATGGGGAAAGTGCTGAAGCATCCTTTGGTATCTAGGCACTATATATGTGTTTCTTTTTACTTTTTACATTCCGTTAAGCTTTGGGCGACTAAGCCAAAAAAGTGTCATGTGTCATAAATCAAAATGACTAGTTAGTCCAAAATTACTTGTAGTAAATTCACAATAGTGTCTTACTGTCATTTTCCTCTTTCACATGAGCTTTTTTATTTTTTTCCCCATAAAAAAACCTGTTCATATCAGTGATGTCTGTTTCCCTCCCTCCTCTCAGAAAATTACAGGTCTAGCTGTGTCCTGTTTTTTCACTCAGTGGTTGTCTGGTCATTTTAGTCACCTCACACTGGGGGAAAAAAGGCCACCTGCTGCAGACCGTATTTAGTCCCTGAGTGCACATGTGTCAGAGATCCTTGGCTAGATACTAAAGACTTTCTGAAATGCAAAACTAAAATGAAATCAAACTGTTGTTAGTCACTACAAAGAGCCAGAGTCAGTGCCTCTGCTTCATTCAAATGTCTTCCTCAGTTTTGATCCCATGTTGTAAATGGTACCTAATCATGACTTTGTGATGAAAGCTTTCAGGGTAATAGAAAGCAGTGACTGTAAAATTCAGACGGACCACATGGTTCTGTTGCCTTCCATTCTGTTAAAATGAAGCCAACATCATTCGCAATGTTGGAAAATTTGCAACCAGCGTCTGTGCAGTAGAGGCCAGAGGTGGAGCCAGACTCACAAACTCACTTCATTAGATCCTGCCTTTATAGAACTGGGCAACAAAAATCTTAGACCCCCCACTTATGGAGCATGATGCCCGCGTTGTCATCACTTCATTCCTAAAAAGACTTCTGGGGAAACAAAAGTTGCACCAGTATTATACACAGGAACTTTATTAGCAGAGATGGAAAGACAGTGTGATAAGTGGTAGGAAAATTACACTGAATATGGGTTTTGTCATTGAAATGCATGGAAATGGGAGCAGTGGCACAACCAGTCAGCAGTGGCACTAGATTGGTGGTGGCTTTTTTTATTTGAGAGACAGTGAGCTCTCCATACATTTGACCGTCATTGAAAGACACTCACCTCACGTTTGCCAATTTATTGCCATCCAAATGCAAGAGGTTTATCATTTATTACTGTTAAAAACAATATTTATTAATATGCAGAAAATTATAAGTGAAGCTGTTTACCTGGGTGGAGCCTATTTTGAACATAATAATGAATAAAAACTTTTAGTCCACAGGCGAATATCTACTCTTTATTGAAAGTCATTTTTAAAGACCTAGCTATACCACTGTGTAATTCACAAGCATTAATAAATACAAGCTTAAGGTGGTCCTGGAAACGTTCTACCTATTATATAGATATTGTACCGTATATATGTATTATATACCATAGGACACCGATTTGGACACTATCCATTGGTGTCATCCATTCTACAGTACTGGTCAAACGTAATGTCGCGTAAATGTGTAGATGTACAATCCAGCAGGTTTGAGTCTGCATTATGATTTTCTCCTGTATTACTGTCAAACACAACATGGTGAAACTCTTTTAAAAGAGTGTGAAAGGTGTGAATGGAGAGTTTAATTTTGCAAGACTGAATGCAAAACAAAATACTAAAATAGCACAATTTCAGAGCTGCAGGGAAAGTGTGAAGTCCTGGGCCTTTGGGACGGTTTATTGTGCTAGTAGAGCAGCAGCAGCAGCTGCTGAATCGTCAAAGCTCTGTGGGACGGCTGAATGACTCAGTGCCACCACAGGGAAAAGAGACAAAGTGCTTTAATAGGATGAGAGTCAGTACAACAGGAAGTCTGATCACCAGACTGTGTTTCCTTTACAGAAATGCTTCTTACCAAAGCTATAGTCTAAACAAATTTCTATGTAGCACTGATTTTCTTTATCGTTATAAAGTCTTGCCTATCACTGTAAATGCATTAACAGTACCACTTTGTTTCTACACTCACTGACCATTTTATCAGCTCATTTTTTAACATACAGGAGAGCAATTTGTAGTTTGATAAATACAGACTGTAGTCCATCTGTCATTTCACCTAGTTCTTTCATGGTTGAACACCACAGGAGCACCACAGAGCAGGTATTATTTGGGTGGTAGGTCATTCTCAGCACTGCAGTGACACTGACAGGGTGGTATGAGTGTATGTCTTACTATTAGCAGTGGAGTTTTAAAACACCTCTGTGTCACTACTGGACAGAGAATAGCATCCCGTGGGCAGCATCCTGTGACCACTAAGGATGAATGACTGACAAAAACAGATGAGCTTCTGTCTCTGACTTCGACAAGGTGGACCAACTAGATAGGAGTGTATAACAGACTGAACAGTGAGTGGACACAGTGTTTAAACATTCCAGCAGCACTGCAGTGCTGAGAATGACCCACCACATACAGCAGCTGTTGGTCATAATGCATGTGTTAAATATAAGGTATGTACACCAAGGTTTGTCAACCTTTGAAGCATTTGCTAGTAGTCCACAGGCCCATATTCAGGGGGAGGCAGTAGTCCATAGTGGGCCATCTGATAATATTAGTGCAACGTTGCTGTTTGTGTTTGTGAGGTACATTTGGAACAGATTTTTGTCATTTTGATATGCTATTTTTTAACCTTCAGGCCCAGTAACAGCCTCTACTCTATGGGGATGGTTTTCCACTAGATCCAGACTTTGGCTCACAAAGGGCACACCCAAAGGTATTGGATGGAGCTCTGTCACTGTCACTCTGTCACACAGAGAATGTGGTTCCACTGCTTCACAGTCCAGATTATTCCCCCTGTAGTCCATTGGCATTGGACATGGTGACCTTTCATGTGCAACACCTCCAGAGCAATCCAACTCAAAGATTTTTCAGCTATGCAGTCCGTAGACTTTTGGGCTTCTAGGGTATGACCGCATGAACAGATATTGAGCAAAGAAAAGGATTTCTATAAAATGCACAAGTGACCTTGCATTGTTACACATTTCCTTCAAAGAACTGTCTTTTTCTCTGGGCAACAATGCTGAGCTACTTGAGATGCTGTGACTTCATTTTCCAAGACTAACAAAGCAGAGATGACTGGAGTGGCATGTTTTCAGCACATTTCTATGCCGAGCTCTGGGGCCACAGCGACTGGAAAAGAATAAAGAACAAGAATAATAGTCCAACAGCAGTGGCAGCGGAAGACATATGAAGGTGGCTTCACGTGGCAGAAGTGCTGAATTCATTTCACTGCCTTTTCCTTTTCAGTTATGGAGTTTAGTTGTTAGAATTATGGATTCAATCCTGGGACATTCACGGAACATGTGGCATGGATGATTTTTTAACTGCCGTACGAGCTGAAGATTCTTGAAAGGTTTCAAACAGCTGTTGTGTATCTATATACAATGTGATTCATGTATTTCCTCTCCAGTGACATCTAACTGGAATAATGGCGTTTCCCTACTCTTCCTCAAGAAATTGTTTCTGTGGTTATGGAGGTTTTAAAGGGATAGTTTAAATCCTCTGAGGTGATGTACAGAGGCAACAGTGTTTCCCTGCTCATCTACTTTGACCCAACCCTACTGAGATGAATAGTCTTGTCTTCAAATCTGTAAAGGAGACAAATATTGCTTAAGCAGCTTGGCTGGAGTTTTAAGTGGACTGGGGGGCACTTACTGTTGGGCAGGGAAGTCAACAACAAATCACCAAGATAACATTGCTATGCAGCACCCAGCCCTGACTGCCTATCTTTCCCAGTGATGAATGAACCAGTCCCACAGGTTAATTCACACATTCCCTGAACCTGAGTCGTGCTGCTTGTGCTGTTGCACTGCAGTCTTCACTGGTGATAAGCAAGTGCTGAAGGTTACACACAAACAAAGGGCCAAAAATACTGCTGAACTGTTTACTTCTAAAACATATAGTGGAACGAAATCAATGATTACAATGTAAAAATAAAATACTTTTGTGGAAAGTCTGTTTGAGTTGATTTGAACAAAAAAGACATTAATGACATTCTTACTATTCTACTAGTTTTCTTTTGTTATGAGAAAATACAAAGAAAATATTACAGTTTAGTTGCTATCCAAAATGACCAGTAGACATAATATTGTAAAAACAATACAATGTCATATTTTTTTGATGTATGTACACATTTCAGCCTGTTCTACATTACATATAATTGCACATTCTGTGACCTGCTTGCAATACATCATGACCTGCTTTGTTTAACCAAAAGTAATCAAGCCATTTGAAGAAAATCAGGCTACTTCCCATCATTATGCTTATAAAAAAAGTGCAAAAACCCATGCAAAAATAAAAAAAAATGTCATTTTATTGTGGTTATGGTTAGGAGGTTTACGTTCAGATCATACCATAATAACGCCTGTTCAGTAACATTCAACTGTTCAACTCATTTCATTTCTATGTGTCAATGTTGGATCAGTAATTCAAGGGTCAAAATATGTTTACCTCACATTGTATGATTCCCAAAATGCTGAAATCCGAGTTGCCGTAAAAGCCTATATGTATCTTTTCTAGTGCATGCAGTGCCTGGATAATCAACCAGGGAGCTGTGGATATAATTTTCAATTATCAAATGTTAGAGGCTTTAAAAAAAACCTTGTATAGATATGATAAACTTGGCCTTTTAAGTTGTTATGGCCTAAAGTTGATCTCAATAGAATTATAAAACAGTATCTCAAGCATCAGGCAACATAGGTATCTGAAGATATTTCCTGTAATAATGATCTGTGAAGTAGCTTTAAGAAGACACATAAACTTTTAAAAAGGGAGGAAAGATGCACAAAGGACTGCTGCACAACTACAATGTCCAAATCGCAGGCTGACTGATGTCCTGGGCAGGTGTCTCAAGTAGGTCTAAAGCCACTGACGCCACTGATATATTATCTACTCAGAACACAAAGGGACGAAAAGTGTAAAAGCCTACCCAGATGCTGACCTATATTTCATATTACATTTTGCTTTTAACAGCATGACAGTATTAGTCATGTGGGTGAACAGTATCCAGGAATAAACAGCAACAGAGAAACTGACATGCAGTGTCACTGAGGACAGCAGTTTCACACAATGGGCAAAGCTAATGACTAATTATCAAGTTTCCGATGTGACTAATAGCTGTAATCTTTGACCTTTATGGAGAATGGTGAAGAAATAGATTTCAGAAGCTTATTAAATATGAAAATCGTCGATGATAAGCGGCAGGAGTGAAACGAGAGGGATGTGAAACAACTACAAGAATTGCATTTTGCTAACTTGCTAAATATTGTTTTTGCTTGTTTTATAATCATTGTCACCGTCATCAAAAAATCATGAAACAAAAGATGTACAATCAAAATATGTCCGCCAGAAACATGGATATCACAAGCAAAACAGCCCATTATCATAGTGAAACCCAGTAGGCTTTTTAAATATAGGAGACCTAACTTGTACAACCCTAGATCCACACTTTGCTGGCAGTTACGAGCTGTTTTCCATCTCATGATCTGAGACATGATACACATATCATAACAAACAACAAGACTGGCAACCAGTGGTGAAGTTGATATGGTCAATTCTCCTGGGTGAAGAGGATCCTAGCAGCCACACTCTGTCCATAATACATCAGATTTGTGACATTGTGATATGGCCAGATAAGAGAACATTACAGTTGGCCAACTTGGATGTAACCAATGTGCCAAATAACAATAAGTGTATCTACTAGGTTATGGGATGTCATCTACTAGAGTCAATTCGGTTTTACATATTAATTGTATAGAATAGAATTAATATGTAGGTCAAAGGATAATGTAGGATTAAAGATAAGATCCAAGGCTGTGAACATGAGCAGAAAGATGAACTAACATCTCATCAGTGTTAATACCAAAGGCAAATATTCATAGAAGTAGGTCTCTGGAAATGGCAAAGGAAAACAGGAAAGCTGTTTGCTTTCTCTTCTAAAAGCTCAGATTACATTTTGAGTGGGAAGACCTGAACCTATGCCAGCTTTAAAAGGTAGCACCGGAAATTCTTTACAGGCCACCGTTGTCAATCTGACGTACTGCACTTCATGAAGCACCTGATGTTCTCTCCAGATAAAAGAACAGGTGCTCAAAGGTGAAGGCTTTAGCTTTCACAAAAGACAATCCCAGAACACACCAAACAGCAATCGTCTTCCAATTTGGGCTTCCTACAACTTAATATTCTGTTCAAGCAATGACTTTTACAATCAGTTATTAAATAACTGTCCTGAGAATTAGCCCAAGTCAAGCCCTGCCTCAGCAAACCATTTTCAATTACATTTTGAACCAGTGCAATACATACAACTATAACAAATTCACTGGCTGTGTTACAAAATTCAAACCAACACTAGGGAGAGCATGATCGTGGTCCAGACCCTGGTTGTATCCAGACCTGTACTTAATAACCTACTGAAAACTGTTTGAAAGTGTTTATGTTAACCAGCATGAGCCTTAAGAATGGCAAATATAGAGCAATGCCGTCCCACCATCCCGGGCCCAGTAAACACAGAACTGGGGACAAGATAAAAGCTCTTTTAGGAGACAGTGTCAGTGTTGAGATGTTATAAATGAGGAGTCCAATCACTGCTTGAAATATGAATGGAATTTCATAGGTGATGTAATGCTCAACATGAAATCTAATTGAGGGTAACATTGACAATGTTGTTGAGAAGCAGTAATGTTGAGCACCACTATGTTATATGTTAACAGGCACTTTAAGATGCACATTTTTTTCAAAAGCATTTTTTAATTTTTTGAATTTACTTGAAATAAGAGAATTGTATTTATAATATTTGTCATGTATGATTAGTGCAGTTTAGTTTGAAATACTATCAATAGATATTATACTAATTTGTAATTGTACTTGTAATTTAGTTTGACATTAAATTACATGACTACATAAAATGTTTATATAATTACTTGGCTACTACAGTGTTCAGGATATGGCACTGAGTCATAATGCATGTTAGATATTATGATCTCTTAGACCTTGGATTGAAGACGTTTTCATCACCTAGACCTTACTGATTGTTAATTAAATCATGACCTCAAAAGACTCAAATAGCTCATTTGTTGAAATGAATCATTCATCTAACATGGCAAGAGGCCATCTGGTTGAATAATGGAAACAAAGAGACTCAAAACATGTATTGTAGTCAAAGTAAATTAAGTGAAAAGGGTCATTAAGAAGAACAAATAGAAAAGTGTTAGTCATTTATTACCAGACTGTCTGGTATTACGCCAAGTCCTGGCCTACACAGACTGAAGATTCTCTACCGTGCCACAACTCACCAATGACACATGTTCCAGAATAACATCTTTTCACCTAGAATTTCATTAAAAAAAAATAAGAAAACACCATCAACTATGATGTGAGATACCACTGGGGGTGGGGGGTGTAGCAGAAATGAGCAATAGTTTGATTTGCCCTCTTCCTGAAAGAATGGGTGTAGTAATTGTGTGTAGAAATTTGGATGAACGGTGTTCCATTCTTCTAGTAGAGACACTTCACTGGAGCTAATCTATGGCCAACACCTTACAAACACACTTTATGGATTTTCCTTCTTTATTTGCTAACTTACTCCAAAACAATGTTTTAACTCGTGCACCCATGACACAGATAAGCAAGCAGTGCGTAACATGAGCTCTTAAGATGAGAAGACAGTTATACTTCTTCTTAAGCTTGTACTAAACTGTGTTTTGCATTACATTCCACCAAAATTCCTTCCTGATGGAAAATACACCATAATGGAAAAATACAATGCCCTGCCAACAGGAACAAACAACAATGCAGTGATCACAGTCTGACACTGTTAACCTTTAAACAGAGAGGAGAAACGCTTATATCTGCTGCTGAAAGACTGCCCTATATGGAAGGGCATTTATGGAATCTGAGATTTAAAAGTCCTGCTTGGATTTTATTCCATGTTGGCTGAGAGCAAATCTGTTATCAAGCTGTTGTGACTCAGTGAAATTCATGCCTCACTGCTGGTGGGAGCAATCAGAAGGTTTTGTTCCCCATGCCCACTCTCTGGCCCAATTCACTCCACTGGCAGCAACATGTAGGGGCCTGTGGTGACATGGCAGAAATATAATCACCTTTGTGATACATGTCATGCAGATACAATTTTTCAAATGTTTGTGAAGAACCTGGGAATGTTTAAAATGCACACATCAGTGTGTTATTGTAGTGACACTATTTAAAAAGCATAATAATGATTGTCAGTGTCAAAGCTGTCCTTTTCAATGTATGGGTATGTGTAAGAAAGGATAGGTCTATATATACATATAAGTTATAGTTATAGACATATAACTTCACAATATTACAATATTCTAAAGGAACTGAATTGTTGGTGCCCAACCCCAATGGCAGGCATGGACAACAGGCAATGAGAGAATGGCAAAAATGAATGAAGAAAATGAGATGGCATCACAAGCCGGGGTGTAATTATGTAATGGATCTATGTTTGTAAATACAGTTCCTCAAACCTCTAGAACTACTGATGATACCCAAGATACATTCAAAAGAGGATTATTTTGCTCATCCCTTTGTCAAGGTCATGCTGTTGCTCCGGCTGACCCCTGGCTTAGGCATGTGCTTGTGAACAGCAGGCCACTCGTAGTGAGCCACCTTCTTCTCCACAAGCACACGCACACAGACGCAGTGCCAGAACAACAATGAGAGGCAGGGGACTGATCTTTTCCAGCTGGCAGCAAAAGGGAGACAACGTCAATCGGGTTCAGCTTAAGTCAATGCTTACTTTATTAGGGATATGAGCAACTGCAGACATGACTGGCTGGATGCAAGTTAGTTTCTTGGTGCATCTCTGGAGGTAGAACTGAATGATGTAGCAAGGTTTTGATTGTGCTGGACAGTTTTATCATCAAAACCAGGTCAAGATCTTTTCTAGTGTCTATTACAGTGTTGTAATCAATAACGCCAACCATGCTTCTCTTTATTACGAATAAAACAAAGACGATCCATTTCTGGACACAATCACTAACCATCACGTAACCACTGCGCCTGGATAAATGTAATCTAACTATTCCAGGATCACTTTCTGCAACACAATCTGAAGCATCACTTCACTTTATTTTTATAAGACACCATTGTTACATTTTACTTTTAGACAGAACCTTTATGAGATTTCACCTTGGATGCACAGAAAGCTACAAGTCCCTGCCATACGTGCAGTCCTGCTTTCCAATGGTCATGATCTCACAGTTTTCATCTCAACAGAGTAAAAAAGTGGTCTTCTCAATTTCAGTTATTCTCAATCCTCCCTTAGATGCTTAGCGAAGACAACAGAACTAATGTAAAGTAGCAATGGCAGTATAATCAACATATTAGACAAGCACACCAAGATTATTGTTGATTTGACCCCCAGCACTGCCTACTGTTTGATGTTGTTGTTGTTGTTGTGCATAAATTTGAACCTAAAACAACATTTTAAAAGTAGATCAGAACAAAATTAAACAAATGAGACAAAAAAAATACATTTGCTCATTTTTGTGGAAAATGAACCAATATTACATACTGTATACAATTCCTTTAAAATTTGCTGTTTTAATTCAGAATTCATTGTTCCATCAATGATGTCTTCAGATGCAGCAAAACAGACCCAAACCATCAGACAGACTACCACCACTATGTTTCACATATGAGATTATGTTTTTATACTGAAAAGCAGTGAACACTTCAAAAGTAGATATGCCAAAAACAGAACACCTCTTATGAGCTCATCCTTTCTCAAAGCATTGTTGCAACAACCTTCTCCATTGTCCATGTGATCTTTAGCAAACTGCAGATGAGCAGCAGTGTTCTTTTTGGAGAGCAGCAGCTTTTACCTTGCAAACATGACATGTACACACCATTGTTCAGTTTTCTCCTGATGGTGAAGTCATTAAGTTAACTAACTTTAGTTAGTGATTTCTTCATGCCTGGTACTTGATTATTGCTGGTAAGCAGCTCCAGGGGAGAATAATAATAGTCTTGAATGTCCTCCATTTGTACAGTCTGTCTGAGTGTGGATTGGTGGACTTTAAACTCCACTGGTTTTGTAAACTTTTCCAGCTTGATGGGCATCAACAACTCTACTTTTGACCTCCTCGGAAATCTCCCTTTTTCATGCCATAACACACTTCCACAAATGTGTGTTGTGAAGATCAGACAGGGCTCTTGACTACCTGATTGTCATCCCATTGATTCAAAACATTTACTCTAATCAGCCTTCAAATTAGATGCTAATCCTTAAAGTGTATTATATTAGAGGGAGGGAGTGTGGTTGTCGTTTACAGGAACTCCCCCCAGAACCCTCCAGAACCCATTTCAATTACATTCTGAACCAGTGCAATACATACAACTATAACAAATTCACTGGCTTTCTGGCTGTGTTACAAAATTCAAGCCAACACTAGGGAGAGCATGATCGTGGTCCAGACCCTGGTTGTATCCAGACCTGTACTTAATAAGCTACTGAAAACTGTTTGAAAGTGTTTATGTTAACCAGCATGAGCCTTAAGAATGGCAAATATAGAGCAATGCCGTCCCACCATCCCGGGCCCAGTAAACACAGAACTGGGGACAAGATAAAAGCTCTTTTAGGAGACAGTGTCAGTGTTGAGATGTTATAAATGAGGCGTCCAATCACTGCTTGAAAAACACATTTTGGTCTTTTCAGTATTATAGAGGATCTCATTATTAAGTCACAATTGTATTTTTTCTTACATAAAATTTTTCTTTTTGACAAAACCAAATGTCTTTTTGACAAAGTAAAAGGTCTGAAGGCCAGGTTCTGAATAGATGGTATTGCCTGGTATACTTTACAAAGGTAACACAACACTATTAACACCATCCTCGCAAGAATGACCAGAAATGAAATACCCTGGGGTCCAGGGTTTACTTTAGTTCAGGTGCTGACAAATAAGCTCAAATTGATCTTGGAGCCCACCTTTCAAAACAGAATCACTATTAACACATTTTCACGTGTTGCTTTCCCAAATAAGAAAACCTTATTTCTTGATACCAAACTGAAAGACCAAACAACACAAGGTCTGAGAGATGAAGTACACCTACCCTTTAAATCCTCAGGATGCCATCTTCCAGAAGAAAATGGGTCAGTGTGTTACACGTATGTAGGTCAGTTGGGCTCTCACCTGCATCCTACAGTGTGTCCAAATGACTGACCTCGCAAAAGAAGAAAGCTGTTGAGAAAGCAGACAAAAATAATCATGAAAAGAAAGGCTACAGCGTCCATATCCCCCATAAGAAGGCACTCATGGAGAGAAAAGGACATTGCCATTGTGACATGTAACATGGCTCCTCGGAGCCTTGAGCTAGGAGGACTAACCGGCATGCTGTGTAACACTCCTTATTGCAAAACACAAGCATGTAATTGTGGCGGAGGAGTGAGCAGCTGGATAGACGAACATTGCATAAAGGCGAAGAAGAGGTCTGAGAGTTTGACCCATATTCAGGAGAGCCACTTCCATCTCTATTTAACTCTCTCATTTTCATTCATTTATTGTGCCTTCCTTTTCACTCCTCCTTTCCTTTACCAGGAACACAATGAAGTAATGGGTAATAACAGAAGACCTCATATGTAGTTTGGAAACGCATCTCTTACTTATGCAGTTCGAAAATATAATGCTGCATATCGATTGCATCAGGTTTTATTAATATAACTTCAGCATCATCTACAAAAAAATAGCAGAAATAGCAGAGCAATAGCTGCAATGATATAACTCGGTGTAAAAATATAAGACATCATCAAAAAAATAGGTGCTCCCAGAAGGAATCAACCAACTGCAAATGCACATCTGCAATGATGTCACGCTAGAGAGCCAAGCAGGATGGCAGTGGGGCATCTTCAGTGATGAATCCTGCTTTTGTCTTGGTAGAGCTGACCAATCCATGCACGTTTCCATGTCACACATACAGCAGGCCTGGTATCATGAGGTAAGGTGCAATTTAGTATGATGCCAGATCACCTTTGGTCTTCATTACAGGCAATTTAACGTCCCAACGTTACATTCATGAGGTCCTGCAGCACTCATTATTACTGCTACTGGCTAAAGAGCTTGTCTGAAGACACAGATACTATGCCATGGCCAGTCCCATCCCCAGATCTATCCCTGATTGAAAATGTAGGATGCACTCCACTCCTAATGCAGAGAGAATACTCAAGCTGTATGGGATGGATTATTGCAGGACGTCTTTATAACTGCGTGCTGAGACATCTGGCATGTTGCGTTATTCCTGATACCATACTGGGACAGACAACATCTGTACATGTAGCTCAATAAATATTGCCCGATACATTTTAATCATTTATTTTTCCAGGTAACCTTTATCTTTCTTCCAAACAGCACAAGATTCACAAGATTTCACATAATTCGTACATATGCAACCAAGGAGTACCCCAAATATTTGCACACAGAAACATTTGCATATTTGCACATTGGTACCACAACAACCTATACAGATAAGATATCCAAATGTTGATATCCAAATAAATGTCCAGATAAACAATTTCAATCTGATCACTTGCAAATATCAGACAGGCATCTCAACAGATCTGATTTGAGAAACAAATCTGGTTTACCTGCATTCTGAACACAGCCTTAATCTTAAAGCATCATCATGTAGGAATTGGGATTTTTGCTACTGGGCTCCCACCACGAGATGCTGATGAGTTAAATTTCTGGGTCTGGAGTGACGATGAAAAAGATACCACTCTCTCTACTACAATTCAGTACCATCAAAACTGCTAATGACATTGTTATTAATAATATTAATGTCACAAGGGCACAAAAACAGCCAGTTCCAAGTGATAGAGGCTGGAAAGTGGTATAAACAAATTATTATGAAACTAAAAGGTTGTTAATAGACGTGAATAAAGACTATGGTGTAACTATTGTGCATTACAATGTTTACAAGTTGGAGCTGTAATATTAACCTAGATACTGCAAATCGAATTTCATAACAAGTAGTTGTGGTCAGAGGTTTCCACCTATGATATACCTATCACTGACATGAATGTCATTGCAATATTTGACATTCAATGATTTGTTTGAACTGGGTCATTGGTCCACTGCCCCACAATGCTTCAGTATAGCCTCAAACCATCAGCGAGACAACTGAAACTTGGACACAATTGGGTGTAACAGGACAAAGAAGAAAGGAGAAACACATCAAAGGCGGTTGTGGAATGGATAAAGCAGGCAATAAGCTTTTGAAATGGCCTTGTCAATTCCTGACCTTAACCCTATGAAAACCAACAAAGCTCCGGTCAAATGTCCAAACAAATTCTGCTCTGGGCATTTTTGACTTGTATTTTTCTACATACATTTCAAATTTCAATTTCTATTAAAGAACAATATATGGAAAATGCACTGGAATAGGGGTTTCATTCAGTCCAACTGTCACCTGTATATAAAATCAAGAACCATGCAATACAGTCTGTCTTCACAAACATCAGTGAAAGAGTGGGTCATTCTCTAGAGCTCACTGAATTTAAGTGTGGTACTGTGATAGGATGCCACCATTGCAGCAATCAGTATGTGACATTTCTTACCCCCCCCCGATATTCCACAATCAACTGAGAGTGATACTGAAAAGTGGTCACAGCAACTCAGCCACAAAGTGACCATGTAAAGTTACAGAGTGCAGATGAACAAATCACACAATGCATGAAAAGTCGACACTCTGCATATTCAGTGACTGCTTCAAACCACCTCTTGCATTAACATTGGCAAAAAAAAAACACTGCATGCTGGGAGGTTCGTGCTATGGGTTTCCATCCCTGAATGGCTGCACGTAAGCCTTGCATCAATGAAAATAATGGCAGCTGTCATACAGAGTGGTATAAAGCATTGTTTCTCGTCCTAGGTCCTTTTTGGTCCCTGACCTGCATCTTTTAGCTTTAACACACCCCATGCATCACTGAAAGGCTTGTAAACGAGCAGGTAAGTTGATTCAAGAGGGGTGGGAACAGGGAAAACTCAAAATATGCAGGGTAGGGGTGCCTCCAGGACTATGTTAAGAAACACTGGTATAAAGCACGCTACCACTGGACTCTAGAGCAGTGGAAAACATGTTCTATAGAGGAACAAGTCACACCTCTCTCGGATGCACCAGTCTGGATTTGCTGAATAACAGGACTGACTGGATGACTGCATTGTAGTTGTCATACCGGTCTGCATGCATGTATTCCTTTGTCATGCAGCCGTCTGCCAATGGTGCTGGCAGTAACACGATGACAATTGTGGCTGTTGGTCACGCTGCACATGTTGGACAGTCTGTTGGTTCTGTCTCTCTATGGTTTGTGTAGCTGTCCCAGATCCATTAGGTTGGTGGAACATGCTTTCTTCTGTGCTCTGCAGCAATGCACCACTAAAAAGAGTGGTGCTTCAAAAGGTTGTTTGATTGATGCAATAAAACCATTTTGGTTCCTTGAAGAAGCAGATTTATGGTAAACAGGGTAAATGACCAATTTCAGAGTTCTTCAGACATCACTTTTACAAATGTGTTCCTTTTGAAACCCTTTTTTTTTTAAATCCTTTGAAGCATGTTTACGTCTCAGCTCACTGAAACATTTAAAACTGGGACTAGGAAAACATCCTACATATATAGGCTACAGGCAAGAATAGTGAAGGATGAAGCAAAGTGTGAGCATGACAGAAATGGGTCTTGCAAGTCAGAGAATTCTTTATCTGAAAAGATGTATAGGAGCCGTAGTGTCACCGCCTGTTCAAATGTGTCAGAACAAGTAAAAGTGATCAACAGAAATGGTAAAAAAGAAATGTATGATGTCTGAAATGTAATCCCTCCTTAAATCTGTATGTATAGATCTTGTAAATCTTGAACATTTTCTCTCACAAAAGGTTTTTTTTGTTTGTTTTTTTATTTCAACCAATGACAAAATATCAAACAACCACTGTGGTTCAGGATGAAACAAGAGCTGACAGAATACAGAACAACAGTAGGTTGAATAGGAAGGATGTGCGCATTCTGATCAAAGGGTAGATGTCTGACAGATATGGACGAAGCACGACTGTCCGAATGTTACTCTTTGGTTTTCATACATTCTGCTTTAACCGCAGAGAGCATTCTTCACATTTATGAGGCTGAAAATCATATAAGAAAAAGTGTCTTTAACTGATTGATTAATCGAGTCTTTCAACTTTCTACTCTTCACACCTAAAATCTCAATCCAAGATCCACAGAAGACTCCATTGCGAAGCTTGTACTAAATGGTGGAAATTACATTCCAAGGAATTTTACAATTCTACCATTTAGGTTATGTGATGAATGCTTCTGTCAGGCAACTGAATACTGTTGTCTTATGTTTTCTAAGATCTTTGATACAAACTATTACATTCAAATCACTTCCTGTAACATATCACTTACTAGCACAAAACAGGAGAATCAGGATGAACAACCTAATATTTAATATGAAAAAAAAAATAAAATAAAAAAAAATAAAAAATAAAAAAATAAACAAAACAAAACAATGGTCCAGATTCATAAAATGTTGTACCAGTGATGTTAAGAGGAAATAGCACTGCAGTAACATTCATAAAGTGCACTCAGAGATTTATGATTTATGTGCTGTATCATTTGCTACCAACATTCACAACTCCACACCACGTCATTAAAAAACCTAAGCCTAAATAAACTTCATAGATTTTCCAGTAAGAAGCAGACAGGGATTATCCAGTGGTTATCTGATTAACACGTTTTTGAGCATATTTGAGCTATCTGAAGTGAGCATCATGACAACTGCACTTGAGAAGTATGATTTAGAGCCGGTACACAGATAACAATTAAGTCCAGTCCTGGACTACACAGCATTTTTACACAGTAATTCTTCTACTAAAAAGAAAACAGTCCATGACTAGGATTAATATCTGTATCAGACGCTTGACAAATGGGGGTTACTGGCACACAGTACAAAACAACTATTAGCACTGTCATTAACAGTACCACTGCTTCTTTAATTAGAAAGTGTAGTTGTGATTGTGATTTAAGCTCTATTTTAAGAATAAGCTGGAACAATTGTATTAGCTCATATCTCTGGATTTCACATCTGGATTTTGTATCCTGTATCAGTAATGAGGGAGTTAGATGTGCTGGGAATGCTAATTTATTCAATGACATTTAAATACGGTGATGCACATTGTGCATAGCCCAGTTTCATGAGTCTGGTCCAGCAAGTCAAACACACAGTGACACGTGAAAATGAACAAAAACATGACACACATGGAAAAAAAAGAAATATATATATATATATATATATATATATATATATA